>CM065303.1:40139803-40499803 GCA_032871835.1 Dipteronia dyeriana | reverse complement strand
TATGTTTGTGATATTCTTTTATACATTGTCATATATTTCTGTGTGGTTTAACAATGTATCCATTCGTTATGATTTGTTGTCACAATCTTTGTATGAACATGTATGAACATGTATGAACATTTAGTCTCCAGACTCTGTTCGAGACTTTTATAAAATACTTCAAGCCTTTTCATTAGTGTCCGAGCTATTTTGATATGATTCTGAGTTTTTTTATACTCTTCCGAGTTTTTTTTATTTGTCTCCGAGTTTTTTTATCAGAAAAGCTCGAATCAAGTAAAAAAAAGCTCGGACACTTGGTAAAATAGCTCGAACCCATTAAAAAAGCTCGGGCACTTGGTAAAAAAACTCGATTTGAGCTTTTTTACCAAGTGGCAGAGCTTTTTTTTACTTTGTTCGAGCTTTTTTACCAAGTTAAAAAAAAAGCTCAAACCCATTAAAAAAAAGCTCTGGCACTTGGCAAAAATGCTCGAATCGAGTTTTTTTGCTTTCGAGCTTTTTTACTAAGTGTCCAAGCTTTTTTTTACTTTGTTCGAGTTTTTTTACCAAGTTAAAAAAAAGTTCAGGCACTTGGCAAAAAAACTCGAACCCATTAAAAAAAACTCGGGCACTTGGTAAAAAAGCTTGAATCGAGCTTTTTTACCAAGTGCCCGAACTTTTTTACCAAGTGCCCGAGCTTTTTTTAATGGGTTCGAGTCTTTTTACTAAGTGCCCGAGCTTTTTTTACTTGATTCAAGTCTTTTTGCCAAGTAAAAAAAAAAAACTCGGGCACTTAGTAAAAAAGCTCGAACCCAGTAAAAAAAACTCGCACACTTGGTAAAAAAGCTTGAAACCTTACCAAAAAAACTCGAGACTTTTACTAAAGACTCTGAGCCTTTTGTAATTATATTTCGATTATATTAAGTACTGACTAGAAAAAAAAAGCTCTGGGGGCGCTGCCCCCTGCCCCGCCACCCCCCCCCCCCCCCCCCCCCCACCACCCCACGAGCTGACCGGGCAGCTCGACCCCCGAATGCGTCTGCGTAGCGCCACTCCGTCGTTGTTCGAGTGATTGTCTGAGTTTCAACGAGATTTTCTCTCTACTTCAAAACTATCACTGTAAAATGAATGAAAATAAATCTGATATGGAACAACTATTGAGGGTATTTTTGTCCGTTCACCATAATAGGTGTCTTTTAAACATAAGTTATTAATACAGTGACAGTATTGAAATGCTACCTCTAAAAAGTGCTATTTATTTTTTGACCCCTATAATACGTGTATATGACTCCAAACATCAAGTAAACATGACTCCTTTTCTTTACGAGCAACAAAGATTGTATTTACCTGTAAATTAAGAAGATATCCAATGGGGATGCCATGCACTGTTATCCACACACTGTTATCATTTGCATTGGGAATTTCATGCCTGTGAATCAGAAACCATTTTAATGGTCATATGTTACAGAAATCATTTCCGACTTTGCAGCAAGGAGTGAGATAAATTGTACTTAAAATGACATTAAATCATAATTCTATTTCTTTCTTCCTGTCTAATACACAGACAATTCAGACATAATCTACCACATCATCTTACGTTGAAACTCAAAATGGAAAAAACACGGTAAAATTACAATCGTTAATATGTTATCCTGCACATATTATATGAAGCCATTATATGACCATAGATCCTATAAAATATGCTTTTCTAGCAGAAATGCAGAATGATGATCCAAATACAGTGAGTAAATCTCACACACACAAAAGCGTAGAGCTAATAAAAAAAGAGCTAGTAACTTGAAAACGGGTGAAAATTAAGATTTTGCCACTTCAGACAGCCTATTAAATATCTCAAATGCCATTTTTGAGCACTGTCATCCAAATTGGAATGGCACTGAGGTTCAGAAACTAAAATCTCTGGCATCAGTACAGCCAGATGGATTGGCAACAACTATTCTCACTTAATAGTTAGACAACAATCTCCAGATTCAACCCTGGTATCCTAATCACCTATTTCCAAGTTCAAAATATCTTATTTCTAATAACAGTACCCAAATTTGGATTGTTAGCACCCAACAGTATAAGGGTTCATATTAGAGCATTTTAGCCCCAAGAGCAAGACTGGTTATTAGTGAGGTATTTATATATAGCACAAGTTGTTTATAAATCAATCAGCTTCACAAGTAATACTTCCAAATTATATATATATATGTATAATTCAACTGGTGTCACTACAAAAGCCCACTTTCTTTGACATTGCTGAGAATTAAACTCAATGGTGCATGTCAAATGCAGGGTCTAATTATGCACTCTCACACAGCAGAAATCCAAACTCCTCTTTGACTGGGCCAAAATTTTAATTCAGTGAATATCATCAAGAGTTAAGGGCTTCGGCCTAGCCCTTTTGACACACTTATTCTCTAAAATTTTATCAACATTATCATTCTCACACAAGATGTGTTGACGTCGATTTTTGGATTATGCCAAAAAATCCAACAAGGATCGGATTTCGGCTATTGAATTAAAGAGAAAGAGATGCAGAGAGAGTAACAAAGACAAGTTTTACATGGTAAAACTCCGATGGCCGGAGAAACATCCACGGGTGGTTGAAGGATCAACCAAGCCAAAATCCACTAAGAGAATAAGATGTTTACAAGCTCTCGATCTCTCTTTTTTCTCTCTGTATTTACTATAATTGTTGTATGCTATATTGCCTATCTCTTTTGGAAGCAAATTATGAGTCTATTTATATGCTTATAGAACCCTAATCTGCTTTGTACAAGTAATACAAGACTTTTGTATTTAATTGTGATTCGGTTACTTGCTTGAGGTTGATTTGTCTTCTTTCCTGTTTCGGAGTCTCTTATGGAAATCGAGTGGGATTCTAGTAGTGCTGTTCAATTTGGACTTGTTTCCTTATAAGAATGTAGTCTTTGTAAAGTAATCAAGTTATTTCCTGATTGGGGACTCTTCTAACTTAAATGTTCCATTTTATTTGGGATTCCTTCCTGATGGATATCTTCGCGTATTTAATGACTTAATCCGTGTGAAATAAGCACCAAGTTCTTACTTGAGTCGTATTTATTCCCGAGTAAGAGCAATACCTGATGGTCCCGAGTAGCGCCGTTTGAGCCCGAGTAGAAACGTTGTTTAACCAGTCCCGAGTGTTGTTAACTGATCCCGAGTAGGTTTTATTCAATATGTGCTTACTCGGGCTTTCTTCTCTTTAATGATGCCTTATAGGATATTTCCCGAATGCACATTTGGGCATCCACCTGGCTATTTTTTCCTTCCTGTCAATGACGTGTATGCTTGGTAAAATTTACATACGACAATACCCCCTTAAAATATTTTTACCGAGAAAAATTCATTTCGGGCAAGAGTATTTTAATCATCTTAATTTTCTCTCGACAGAACAGTCGTCTTGTCATAATGGCGCGTCTTAATGGTGACTCTGTAATTTCGATTTGCTCCATAACACGAGATTTTAAATGATAGCGACGTTTTGAAGTTCTGACGGTTGAGGGCTACTTCCTGTTTTGACACGCGTCTCTTGTCTCTTCGTTTTTCAATATCATTTATGAAAAATGATTTTTTGCGTTTCCCCAAATGCCGCCTACGTCATTGAGTTTTGTCATAAAAAAATTCCCGCTTTGAAATCCTAGGGTTTCGTGACGTCTCATCTTTAAATTCTTCGCTGAGAGACATTGTTGGTTTATTCTCAAAAATTCAGCAGAAATTTCTTTAGACTCAGATTTCTTTATCCAGAAGTTCACGATTCTCCGCTTGAAGATCTTGCACCCATCTCAATTCAAGGTTAGTTTTAATGGGGCCATCTTCCCGTTATCGTCTCTTTAAAATCGCTTTTGATGAATTAGAACGTGGGGATTTTCAGTTAGTATCTTACATTAAATGATTACTGTGGGATATCCCAATAGATGAACCTCCATTCCTAGAGGTTGATGTTTCTGGGCTTCACCCTGACGTCACTTTCAGCCCTGTATCGAGTTCTCCATCTAGTTCTGATTCTAATATTTCTAAACACAGGGTATCTTTTCGAATGATGGGTAAACATCAGAGCAAAAGTAAGGTATACAAGCACGGCTCGAGCAGCGTTCAGACCAGGGAACAGACTATTAACGAGGGTGACGTTGATGAAGTGTACAGGGCGTCTCGTCTTTTGTTTTATGATACTCGCCCGAGTGGCTTTGATACTGAGCCTAATGTGGTCGGGCCAGCTGAGATAGAAAAATATCGCTCCCGATTCAACTTGCCATACTCAGTCACTTTGGTTCCTGCGGGGGATAGAGCCGTATAGAATCCTCCTGAGGGCATGGTCGCGATTTACGGATCGATGATTTGCTGCGGTGTCACACTTCCCCTTCAGCCTTTTATTGCCTGGTTTTTGGCTGAAGCAGGGATAGCCCCAGCTCAGTTGGCCACGAATAGTTACAAAGCCTTAATGTGTATGTGGCACATGTTCAGTCGAATGAACCTTTCGCAGCCTTCCCCGAATGAAATCAGGCATTTCTTTACGCTGAGGCAGGTTAGCAGAACGATGACCTATTTTCTTGCGTCTATTTCTTCGGACGGTTGGGTCCTCAAAGAAGCAAAGGCGAATCGGGAGGTCGATGCTTCTGATAACCCAAAAAAGAAGGGTTTCATATAGGAATTCCCTACATCCAACAAATTTTGGAAGAACAGTTGGTTTTTTGCTGGAGGGGCTCTCGGGCTTGATATCACTGTTCGATCTGGGGATTCCCAAATGGTGTTGAGTGTTCCCCGCTTCTTTTGTTCCCCCTAAGTGTGGAACAAGAAAACAATTGACTATAGTGATTCAGAGCTGAAGAGGCTGACTCGGGCAGCAGTTCGTACTATGGAAAAGAGGAGCAAGAGCTATCTTTTCAAAGAGAAGCAAGAGCTATCTTTTCAAAGAGGATGACTTGATAAAGCTCGGCTTCTTCAGACATATTTTAGGCCATCGCAGGCGATGTAAGTAACCTGGTGCCCATTCTGTTGTATTTCTCTGCTTCTCTTTTTTTTTAAACATAATTAATTATTATTATTTAGTGTTTGATACGGACGTTGTCAGCGATCTTCAGGCTCGCCAGGTGAAGGCGATTCTACAAGCGAGTAGAAAGGAAGCTTCCCATCAGGGTGATAAGGGTATTGCTCCATCCGAGCCTGATGAGGAAACTGATATTGCTGAGCAATTTTCTGAGTGCGTTGATTGGGAAGCTCAGCCTTCTACTCAGGATTTTGCTGGTCCAAGTGGCCAAGGTGAGTCGACTGACACCCAACTACCTGAAAATAGGGAGAGGCAGTATAAGGATTCAGGTGAAGAGCCTATTGGACGGTTTGAAGCTGGCGACGGTGGTAACGTCTCGACGGATCAAGTGCCTGCTGGTGCCGAATTCTTTGAGTCTTTTCGGGATGATCAGTAGGAAGATCATGTTGTTGATCTTAACTTCCACCGTTCTCGGGATGAGAAGCGAAAGGCAGTTAGTTTGTCGTCTTGTCCTCTCAAAGTTCCTCGGGTAGTCTCATTCATTGACTCCAGCGATAAAGATGTTATGGATGAGATTGCCCTGAGTGTTGGTGCTGGAGCATCAGTAGATGCAGCCACTTCAGAACCGAGTAGGGCTTCTTCTACCCCCGAAGTTGGAGATATGGGGGTTGAACCTTCGGGGGTTCCTTCTGCATCCTTAGAGCAGAATAGGGCTTCTCCTGCCCCCGAGTTTGGAAACCTGGGAGCTGAACCCTCAGGGGTTCCTTTATTCCTTTCTCCCCAATATATGCTACAGGAGATGTCCTCTGGTCGAGCTTATATCGGGGAGGACTGCTGGAGCGGTTTTAGAGATGGTTCACTGACCGAACTTCTCCAAAACATTTTCAACGACGCATCTTATGTAAGTTAAATCTGACTCAGTTAATTCTGACTCCTTTATTGTTTTGCTTCTGTCGGATTTCTAAGTATATTTCTTTGCAGATGGTGGCCAAATTTGCTGAGCTTGTTCAGTCGCAACAATGTCAAGCCGATCGGATAAGGCGTCTAGAGGCTCAACTGAAGGCGAGTGAGGAGGGTCGTGCTTGAGCTGAGCAGGCTTATCAGCAGGAGGTCGGCTCTGTATAGATATTTGCCCACCACTGCCTGGCGAAGCAGGTTTAAGCCGAGGACAAGGCATCTCTGGCAAATGAGAAGGTTGCATCGCTTCAAAATCTTCTTTCTTCAGCTAAAGAATCCATGCTTAAGGCCGAGCAGGAGGCGGAGCAGGCGAAGTCGGCGTATGACCAAAAAATTGAAGATCTGGAGCGCCAAGTGCTGACAGTTGAATCCCTTTCCCAAGAGGCCAGGTTGAAACTGGAAGTCCAAGGGGTGGATAGTTTTAAAAGATCCCCTGCTTACGATGCCCTACTTCTTCGGGAATTTCAACGTGGGCTAGTTTCGGCCGGCGAGTTCTTCAAAGTCAAGAATAGGGCGACCGAGAAAGCCCGTGCTAATTGGGAGCTGTCAATCAAACACCATGTTGACCGGTCCTTGGAATCTCTTCGGATTCAGATGAAGGAATTGAGATCCTACCATCGTAGTCAAGGCAAAGAGCCCCATCCTATGCATTTAGAGATTTTGTCGGAGCATTCTCTCTCGACATTTTACGCAAATCAAGAGTCGGTTGAAGGTGTAGTCCCGGATGTCGGGTCAGTCCCGGGTGAAGATTACAGCTAGTGGAGGGATGATACTGTCGACGATATTACTTGGCCGTCTAATGAGAGCCTGCTTCGTGAATACGAGATGGTGCCAGATCCGAGTATTGGGAAAGGCTCGAAATCCTCACAACCTTAATTTTGTAGATTTGTAGAAGATTCTGATTCTTTATTTTTTACTTGTAAAGAACCATTCTTTGAACTGTAACCATTCTTTTAAGAGCAATAAAATTCAATTTTGTTCTGAGTTGAATGGTTTTGGTCTATTTTTTACTGATTGTTGTCGAGTGTTGTATTAAACTGGCTGATGGTCGAGTAACTTAACCGAGTATCTTATTAAACCGGTTGTTATCCGAATAACTTCAATTGCCAAGTATCTTATTAAACTGGCTTCTTCGATGTTCGGGTAACTTAACCGAGTATCTTATTAAACCGGTCTTTACCCGAATGACTTCAATTGCCAAGTATCTTATTAAACTGGTTGATGGTCGGGTAACTTAACCGAGTATCTTATTAAACCGGTTGTTACATGAATAACTTCAATTGCCAAGTATCGTATTAAACTGGCTTCATGTTCGGGTAACTTAACCGAGTATCTTATTAAACCGGTTGTTACCCGAATGACTTCAATTGCCAAGTATCTTATTAAACTGGCTTCTTCGATGTTCGGGTAACTTAACCGAGTATCTTATTAAACCGGTTGTTACCCGAATGACTTCAATTGCCAAGTATCTTATTAAACTGGATTCATGTTCAGATAACTTAACCGAGTATCTTATTAAACCGGTTTTTACCCGAATGACTTCAATTGCCAAGTATCTTATTAAACTGGCTTCATGTTCGGGTAACTTAACCGAGTATTTTATTAAACTGGTTTTTACCCGAATGACTTCAATTGCCAAGTATCTTATTGAACTGGCTCTTTATTATTAACCGAGTCATCTTGAAACAGGCAAGTTTGCACCTGTGTTTCATACCCGATTGCTACCCGAACATTACATCAAGGCTCACCATGATCATACGTTCGAGTCCTTACGCAATACCAAGGACGTCTCCCTAGTTTTTATGTGCAAGGTCTTGCCGAATCGTTGACCTCCTTTTTTAAAAAAGTTGCTTCAACACAGCTCCGCATTTCACCGGAATTTCTCTCGATAGCGTCCTGAGCATTTTTCCAAAGTCTGGTGCATCGGGTTTGCCTTTTTACGAAGGTTATTTTGACCATGATCGGCTGGCATGCTCCTACGAGCTTCTCCGCCCATTAGAGATTTGATGGTCCCGATAATTCTATTTGCATGTTCTTATTATCATGTTCTGCTTCCATATGTTCTTATTATCATATGCATTTTTTTGAAATCCCGAACTAGATGCTATCTTTTCGGAAATTCTGAGTAATTTTATTTATTACTGGAAAAAATCGACAGATTTAAATTACAGTTTAATATTTATCCTACCAATAAAAGAATAAAATATTCAATATAAATATATATATATATATATATATATATATATATATTAAGGATAGAAAATCTTCAGATATTGGGTATTGCATGGTCGGGGAAACACCCCTCCATTGGGTCGAGCAATCCAATAAGCTTCATGGCCAGCTATCCTCATGATCTTGTATGGACCTTCCCATTTGTAAGCCAGGGATCCCGCGGCTCTATTTTTTATGTTCAGTGACACCTTCCTGAGCACCAGGTCTCCTAACTGAAATTTCCTGATCTGAACACGAGAGTTGTAGTGGTGAGCCACTCTTTGTTGATAGGCTGTATTTCTTATTCGGGACGTTTCCCTTTTTTCTTCTAGCTCATCCAAACTTTGTAGTAGCGTATCAATATTTTGTTCTGCATCGTATAGCCTGACCCGGGGGGACGCATACGATGTTTCTACGGGGATGATAGCTTCTGTTCCGAACGCTAGAGTGAACGGAGTTTCTCCTGTTGAAGTCCTTGTTGTCGTCTGATATGCCCATAATACTTCAGGAAGCTTTTCAACCCAGCTTCCTTTTTTGTCATCTAACTTTGCTTAATGGTGTGCTTGATAATTTATTAACTGCTTCTACTTGCCCGTTTGTTTGTGGATGAGCTGGTGTCGCATAGTAGTTAGCAATATGATACTTCTCGCACAACTGTCTGAACTTTTGGTTATCAAACTGAGTGCCATTGTCGGTAATTATAGTGTCCGGAACTACAAACCTATAAAGTATGTTTTTCTTTACAAAATTTATGGTGTTGGCTTCCGTGATATGCACCAGCGCTTCAGCTTCTGCCCATTTTGTGAAATAATCGACAGTTACTATGATGTGCTTCGCTCCACCCCCTGTCCCAGCTGGCATTGGCCCGATCAGGTCTAGGCCCCACATGGCGAATGGCTATGGGGCAGTGAGATTTCTGAACTTTTCTGGGGGTTGTCGGATATCGTTGGCAATTCTTTGACAGGTGTTGCAACTTTCCGTCCATTGTTGTGCATCTGAGAAAAGTGTAGGCCAATAATAGCCTTGCCTGAGTTCCTTATGAGCCAGACTCCTACCCCCAGTGTGGTTCCCGCAAACTCTTCTGTGGATCTCTTGAAGTATTCGATGTGCATCTTCTTCCGGTATACATCTCTAGAGAGCTCGATAAAACCCCCTTCTGTATAATTCTCCTCCGATCATGGTATACCTAGCTGATCGATACCTGATGCGATTTGCTAATACTGGATCTTTCGGGAGCACGTCTTCTTCCAGGAACCTTCTCAGCTGGACTATCCAACCGTCTTACGGTGTTCGGATTTCTAAAATTTCCAAATGCTTAGGTTCAGCTGTACTCGGTTTAAGGAGGTGTGCAACTGGAATAGTTTTAGGTCTGATTGAGGTTGTTGCTGACGCTAATTTAGATAAAGCGTCTGCTTTTTCATTTTCTTCTCTAGGGATCTGAGCGATCTTGTATTCTTTAAATTTCTGGAGGAGCTGTTTTACGATGTCACGGTAGGCAATCATTCCTTCATCTTTGGCCTGGTATTCGTCCATAACCTAGTTGACAACTACCTATGAATCGCTGAATATCTCAACTTCATCTGCCCCAAGAGCTATGC
This sequence comes from Dipteronia dyeriana, assembly GCA_032871835.1. Classification (NCBI taxonomy): domain Eukaryota; kingdom Viridiplantae; phylum Streptophyta; class Magnoliopsida; order Sapindales; family Sapindaceae; genus Dipteronia; species Dipteronia dyeriana. The sequence goes on along the minus strand of CM065303.1, from coordinate 40,490,053 downwards.
AGACTTTAAGTCCAGCTAACAATGCCTCGTATTCGGCTTGATTATTGGTTGCTTTGAAATCAAATCTCATGGCACATTCAACATCATCTCTTTCTGGGGTGCGAACTACGATCCCTGCCCCGCTGCCATGAGTGTTTGAAGAACCATCAACATATAGTTTCCATGGGAAACTTTTATCCAACAGTCTTTTTGTTTCCAGGTTTGGTTCTGTGAACTCGGCTATGAAGTCTGCCACCGCTTGTCCTTTGAGGGAGGTTATGGGGACACAATGACTATCGAATTCACTTAACTCGATTGCCCATTTAGTTAGTCTTCCTGATATCTTTGGCTTTTGTAAGATTTACCTTAATGGGCAATTGGTGAGAACCTGGATCGTATGGGCCTGAAAATATGGTCTCAGCTTTTTTACTGCTGAAACCAATGCTAAGGCTATCTTCTCTGCCTGTGAGTACCTGGTCTCGGCCGGTACGAGTGTCTTGCTAGTATAATACACTGGTTTCTGCACTCCATCTTCTGTTCTGACTAAGACTGAACTTGTTGCAAGCTAAGTTATTGACAGATACAGCTGAAGTATTTCCCCTTTTTACGGTTTTAAGAGGATGAGAGCTTGCCCAAAGTACTCTTTTATTTTTAAGAATGCATGCTCACACTCTTTATTCCACTCCAGGCATTTCCCTTTTTTGATTATCTTGAAGAAAGGTATGCACCTGCCTGTAGCCCTTGAGATAAATCTTCCCAAGAAGACTAAACACCCTGTTAAGCGATGTACCTCTTTCAATGTTTTAGGTGAGGTCATTTCTTGCAAAGCCTGGATCTTCTCGGGATTAACTTCGCTTTGATGGACTTGAAAACCCAAGAATCTTCCCGAATGGACTCTGAATAAACATTTGTTTGGGTTTAATTTCATCTGGTATCTTCTCAAAACATCAAATGTCTCTCGGAGGTCGTGGACATGCTCATCTGCTGAGACGCTTTTAGTCAACATGTCATCAATGTACACTTCAATGTTCCTTCCTATTTGCCGAGTGAAGATTTTGTTGACCAACCTTTGGTACGTAGCTCCTGCATTTTTGAAACCGAAGGGCATTACTGTGTAGCAATATAAACCTTGATCCGTTGTGAAAGCTGTTTTTTAGTCATCAGCTTTGTTCATCCGGATCTGATTATATCCTGAGTAAGCGTCCATAAAGCTGAGTAATTCATGACCTGCTGTGGCATCCACCAGCTGATCTATCCTTAGAAGTGGGAAGCTATCCTTTGGACATGCCTTGTTTAGATCCGTGAAATCTACGCACATCCTCCATTGTCCATTTTTCTTCTGAACGAGGACTACGTTGGCGACCCACTGGGGGTAGCTGACTTCTCTGATTGATCCAGTCGCTAGTAACTTTTCCACCTCTTTTTTGATTGCTTGACTTCTTTCAGGATTGAACGATCTTCTCTTTTGTATTATCGGTTTTGCATTCGGGCTTACTGCGAGGTAGTGGGATATTACTCGGGCATCTATCCCAATCATATCTTCGTGACTCTAGGCGAATACATCTTTGTATTCTCTAAGAAGATTGGTTAAGTCTTGCTTGATTTTTCCATCCAAGTTGGCCCTTATCTTGATTTTCTTGTCCGGTTTGTCTTTTTCAAGTACCACTTCAACCAATTCTGTTTTGTATTCATTCGAGCCCTCCCTTGGATCCAGTTCGAATGACAAGGATTTTTTACACTGATTTGGCTACATTATGGTGCACACTTGTTCAGCATCATGCTTGTCTCTGTATACTGACATATTTGCTCTTCGGGCCATCTCTTGGGATCCCTTGACTATCCCAACCCCTTGTTCTGTTGGGAACTTGATCATTAATGCATAAGTGGCCGTCACGGCCCTTGTTTTATTCAGGAATGGTCGACCCAATAATGCGTTATACGGCCAATTATCCAAGTCAACTACCACGAAGTCGAGCAGGACAGTCCTCTGGCATGGTGCCGTTCCGATCTTTACAGGTAGTTTTACCTCTCGAGTGACCTGACCTCTATTCCCCCAAATCCTCTTAATGGAGTATGGAAAGGCTGTAAATCTTTTTGGTCTAGTCTTAGCTGGTCGTATACGGCCACTCTTAGGATGTCTGCTGAGCTCCCATTATCTATTAAAATTCTCCGGACTTCCCTGTGGCCAATCCGGGCACTTATAACCAAAGCGTCAATAGGTCGAACATCGACGCCATGGGAATCTGCCTCTGTAAAAACTATTGGGTCCCATTCTTCCTTTACCCTTTTCGGGTCTGGTTCAACCGAGTTTACATCGAAGTTATTCCTTATTTTTACTGCTTCTCTGATTTCCTGAGTTCGTTCTCAGTTGCTTCTCCCAGTAGAAGGTCCTCCGAAAATTGTATGTATTACTTGATTGGTTTTGGGGATGGTTCTTTGGTTTTGACCAGGGTTGTGATCAACCTTGACTTTCTTGGTTTCTGGTCTCTCATCTTTTTTCAAGATTAGATCCTGCAGGTGCCCTTCCCGAATAAGAGTCTCTATGTAATCTCTGAGCTGAAAACACTTTGAAGTCTCATGCCCGGTTTCTTTATGAAACCTGCAATACTTGGTTGTATCTCTCCGGGCGAACTGTGATTGTCGCCGCGGTTCTTGCACCATATTCTTTTCTTCCAAGATGGCTAGAATTTCTTCTTGTTTCTTCCGAAGATGGGTGTAATTGGTATATCTGCCTTGGTATTTCTCTGTGGACCGTTCGGAGTTGAGCCTATTACCCTCATCCTTGTTTTTCTCCTTGTTGATCCCTTTCCGTTTTTCCTTTTGATTCTGCCCCTTGGATTCGGTATTCTTCTGTTCGGGCTTTCCTCCATGCATATAGCTTCCTCCTGTAGCTAACTCTTCTTCCTCGGCCAGAGCGTATCCTCCTGCCATATTCATCATCTCGGTATACCTAGTCAGTCGTGCTCTTCTCAAATCGAAGGATAGTGGTCCATTCTGCAAGTTATTGGTGAAGGCAGCAATAATCGCTTCATCATTAGCGCTGTTAATTTCTGATACTGCTTGGCCGAACCGGCCCAAGTATTTTTTTTTAATGACTCGTCCTTCCCCTGCTTTATTTGAGAGAGGTAGGCTACCGACTTCTTTCTGTGAACGTTGCTCAGGAATTGCCTTGAGAAGCTCCTGCTCAACTCGCTGAAATTTCCAATGCTTGCTGGGGGTAGTCTTCCGAACCATCTTGAGCATGTGTCCCCCAGTGTTTACGGAAAGTTGAGACACAATAGGTGGTCACTGCGGGCATATTGAGCTATGGCACTTTTATAGCGTCTAACGTGCTCCTTTGGATATGTATCTTTTTTGAATTGCTCCACATGCGGCATCCTGAATCTTTCTGGGAAAGGGGTCCGCAAAATATCCCTGGTGAATGGACTGTCGGAGTCATCGTTGGATAGATCGTTACAGCCGTAACATTTGACTAGTGCCTCCATCTGTCGCCTGTTATTCTTTACTTCTCGAGTTAGGCTCTGGATTGTGACATCTCTGTCCCCCACCGGGCTTCCTTGACAATTGAACCGTTGGGTAATTGTCATTCTTTCCTCAGACTCTTCACTCTGATGCCAGAACTCTCGTGTGACTCCATGATGACCTTTACGATGGTGTTGATCACTATCTTCTGATGATGACCGTCTTCTGCGCCGATCGTATTTACGATGTCTGGCACGTATTGTTTTATTACAATCTAGCCTCTGGTGATTTTCCTCTTCTAGTGTTTTCTGTCCAGCTGGATTGATTGGGGAAGAGTTCCTTCTCGTTTCTGGCATAGTTATTCCTGGCCCCACCACCATCGAATGGAGCCTTACGGGTGGAGGATTGGGAGTATGTACTCCTGCAGCCAGTAGATCAATCCCTTCCCTTGCTGTGTCTGTCACCAATTTCTGCAGGGCCTCTTGGAAACCCAGCGTAAGATCTCTGCTGGTTGAAGGAACTTGCTGGATCCCCGCCAGGTGCGCAGGCTGGTTTTCTGTGTTTGCTGCAGGATCTTGTAACGTTTTGCCAATATGGAAATCGCCTGGTGATTTTTGGCCATTCCCTGAACTACTTCTGCTTCCTGCCATTGTTTTTTAACAAGTTCGGAGGTTCGACCCCTTCTTCTAGCGTCAATTGTTGACGCCGATTTTTGGATTATGCCAAAAAAGCCAACAAGGATCGGATTTCGGCTATTGAATTAAAGAGAAAGAGATGCAGAGAGAGTAACAAAGACAAGTTTTACTTGGTAAAACTCCGATGGCCGGAGAAACATCCTCGGGTGGTTGAAGGATCAACCAAGCCAAAATCCACTAAGAGAATAAGATGTTTACAAGCTTTCGATCTCTCTTTTTTCTCTCTGTATTTACTATAATTGTTGTATGCTATATTGTCTATCTCTTTTGTAAGCAGATTATAAGTCTATTTATATGCTTATAGAACCCTAAACTGCTTTGTACAAGTAATACAAGATCTTTGTATTTAATTGTGATTCGGTTACTTGCTTGAGGTTGATTTGTCTTCTTTCCTGTTTCGGAGTCTCTTATGGAAATCGAGTGGGATTCTAGTAGTGCTGTTCAATTTGGACTTGTTTCCTTATAAGAATGTAGTCTTCGTAAAGTAATCAAGTTATTTCCTGATTGGAGACTCTTCTAACTTAAATGTTCCATTTTATTTGGGATTCCTTCCTGATGGATATCTTCGCGTATTTAATGATTTAATCCGTGTGAAATAGGCACCAAGTTCTTACTCGAGTCGTATTTATTCCCGAGTAAGAGCAATACATGATGGTCCCGAGTAGCGCCGTTTGAGCCCGAGTAGAAGCGTTGTTTAATCAGTCCCGAGTGCTGTTAACTGATCCCGAGTAGGTTTTATTCAATATGTGCTTACTCAGGCTTTCTTCTCTTTAATGATGCCTTATAGGATATTTCCCGAATGCACATTTGGGCGTCCACCTGGCTATTTTTTCCTTCCTGTCAATGACGTGTATGCTTGGTAAAATTTACATACGACAAGATGTACACAGGGAAAAAATTGTCACTAACCAGTGACGTCCTTTCAATGCCCACAAAAAGATTAACTATCATTTGAAAGGATGTTTTAAAATTGAAAAAAAAGAGAAGCAAAATATAAAGAAGTGAGATGGAGATCCCCACTTTGATTATCTGATCCTTCAAAGCAGTTAGCACCCGGTTACCATTCTGGTTCCACTTGACACAAAGCACCGTATTTTGATTGCTATGACTGCAAAAGAAAAGCATTACATGTTAGAATATTGTAAATTTTAACTTTAACCACCAAGATACGGTGCAATACTCACAACGAACCTAATTCTCTCCCACTTTTAGCATCCCAAAGTTTCACAAGATTGTCTTTCCCACTTGAGAAAGGATACCAATTAAACACAAGTGTGACAATAGCCACTGAAATCACAACCTCAACTAAGTCTGCAAGAGAAATATATTACAAACCCGAAACTAGAAGAGATTTTGTTGCGTACCGGTCAACATTCTTCACATCATGGCCAGCCTGAGATCAAACCAAAAATAGAAAACTCCTCGGTTATTTATTTCGCACTTGACTAAGATGTAATACAAAAATGATTGGTAATCAGATCTCCCAGATTGTTGCACCTAAATAACCATCCAAATCTAAAATAAACTGTGGACAATAAAATAAAAAGAACCAGGAGAATATTGGTTGAAGTCATCCTAAATATGCTCCAATTCCAATTAGCTATTATGTGCGTCCTAGACCCCCAAAACAGCAAACAATAAGCTAAATAAACTGCACATTTATGTTGTTTAGGTACAGTACAAATGCTGAACTTAACTGCAATCAAACAAGCACCTAAACTCAGGCAGCAAACTCAGTATACCATCGATTTACTAGTTAAAGTACATTACCTGTTAATGATCGCTCTTCTTGGCACCAAGCAAAGTCCTAAACTTTCACAGTCGTATCATCAGAACAATAATAAAACTTCAAGCTTGTCCTACAGTAGCTGTTAATAGAAGGTTAAAAGTTAAGAATGCTTCAGGGATTAATGCTTGTCCACAGAAACAATTAAAAAGATAATAAACTATCTTAAATCAAGGACAGATTCTTTATTAGCAGATTTATTGGCGGCCTTCACGTTATTCGTGTTTTTCTACCAATAACTAAACATATTTCCCCCATATACACATGTTCACATCAAAATCAAGTATCAGGTATAAAAAAAAATCAATGAGGCAGTATATTACATGATACGTAAATCTATCGGATAATAATTTATCACGTAAGATTATAATGCGGCAAACAAACCTGAAAATTATATTACAATATCCGTAAATCTGTCATTGCTGACTCCAACACAATGAATGGTTCCTTCATCGCGAGTCAATCCTGAAGCAAATGGTCCTGGAGTTGTTTGTGCTTCAGGAATCGGGTAATTGCAGGGCATTCGACCAGAAAGAGCAGCATTTTGCTCACCATAACCTGATAATGATTTAAATACTGTGATTATTCAATTTTGAACTATGAAAAAATAAATAAAATAAAATAAAGGTCTTGTTAGTTGTTACTAACTCGTTGGATGTAAAGTGCTCCAGTGATCTTACACGTTTTTCGCAGGGGAATTTTATCGATCAGGTTCCAAGCATTCTCAAGAAAATGCAATTTCTTGCAATACTAAACCCAAAATTGCATCAATCTTAAAGCTTAAGAACCCAAATTACAAAAATTTAAATCTTAAAAGCAATTCTAATGCAAGAGAAACAGATTTTTAGTTCCAATTCATTCAATGTAAACAAGTGTTTGAATAACTCTCAGATGATGCTCTTAAACATGACACCAAGTATGTCAAATACTCACCGTATCAGTTACATGTCAAGTATATATGACTTTGTGACATTGATGAATTTGTAATAAGAATTGATATAAAAACTTCACAGTCTGTTATTGAGTTCCAACTCAATCCAAATCAAAACAATAAAAATAAATTAATAACTATCTAGTCTACTAAACATTCCAAATAATTCATGCAAGCAAAGAAACAAAAGAAAAATAGAAAATTTGCAAAATATATTGAAGCAAAATCTAGATTTCATCTATTAAAAACCGCAGCAAGTACTCTTAATAACAAAACTCAGATAGCTTATAATAGCAAAAATTGCCATCCATTAATAAAAAAATAAAAATAAATGTAGGCTAGGTATGACTCAATCCTTGGAACCTTCTTTCAGCTCTCCAAAATCCATTGAAAAATTACTCCATTCTTTTTCATTCATCAAATACTCTTCAATCATAGAAGCAACAAACCCATCTTCAGCATTAGATTCCAAACAAGACCTTTCAACTTGATCAGTGCCTGTGCCTTGAATGGGCTGTTGAAAACCATTCAAGAAGCTCCAGTCCTCGACAACAGATTCAAAACAAGGCAATTCAGGCTCAATCACCACCCTAGCTTCTTCATTAACATTACCCTCCTGGTGGATTGGCATTGGCAGCAAATTATCATCCATCTGCATGCCTCCCGATCCGATTCCCGAAATATTATTCCAGTCTACTACTTCAGTACTATTAAACGGCATCAGTACATCAGGATTCGTTGTGGATTCGAACTCAAACTTGAAAACTCCACTCTCTAAAGTAATAGGTGAAGATTCTTGGCCGTACCAGGGAAGAAGATTCTGCTCTCGAGTGTTGAACTGTAGTATCGGACTAGAAATCTCTCCTAATCTAAACTCAGAATGTGGAATACCAGTCTCCATAGCGGACCTATAAAAATCCTCTAGTGTATCATATCCTGCCTGGCTTTTTTCTTCAAAACAAGAAAAACTCACACTCACTGGTTGTTGTTGTTGTTGTGATGATGATGCCACTGCCAATTCATTGTCATAAAAATCCCCACCAATCTTTGGGTTAAAATTTAGGGTTTCAACAAACGGATTGACCAAATTATCTACGAAAGAAGCTTCTTGTTTCACCCCATTCTTCTTGAGTCTGCAAAGAACAAAATCACAAGATTTATAATCAATTCCCATCAAAGACTCACCAGCCAGAGAAAACTCATGCATGATCCAGTGACTCTTCTTGGACCCATTCTTGACTTTGAAAGTGAAATTCTTCTTGAACCCGATTAAACCACTCTTGTTCTTCTTGTCAGCGTATATCATCACTGTTCTTTTATCTCCATGCCAAGTCCCGCATCCAGCAACCCTAGAAACCCTTTTCTGACCTGCCTTCTTCAACTTTGTAAAAACATAAAACTTGTGATCCTTTTCTAATAATTCATGATCAGTGCCATGAAGAAAAATCTCCCACGGAGGCTTGTCACCGTAAAGATCGCAGATTTGAACTCCATTCCATGGAAATTGTTGCCCTCTGACCTTCTTCAGAAGATAATCTTTCACAAGCTCTTCATCAGAGGGCCTGAATCGAAACCCTAATGGAGCATCAACTTGCATGGTTTTCAACTGGAACTTACAACACAAGGAAAACAAGAAATATTTCTCTAACAGTGTGTTTATTTAGAGAGAGAGAGAATTGTCTGAAGATTAGAAACAATACGGAGAGTTTCGAATTTGGAAACTATATGGAGAGTGTCGAATTTGGAAATTGATATGCCTAAAAGTGAAACTTGATGTTTCTTGGGTTACAAGTCACTGAGGCAGAGAAGAGGAGTTTCCTTTTGATGACGCAGTGGCATCAATTAATTGCCAATAACGGTAATAATTAGAAGATATTTGTACCAAGAAGTTATGTGATTATTCACATCATTAATGGGGAATTAAATACTTTCTTAATTCGAGCTCACATGTGATATTGTGATGTAGTTTATAATATTCGGTAAAAGATTTGATTTCTTTTCGAATCAGGATTCTCTCATTGGTTCTTGTTTTTCCTTGACGCTTTTCCTTGACATTTTTCAAGTGTAATTAAAATAATGGTTGTATGAGAGAGAAAAAAGTGATTAGATCATGACCATGTATTTTTTATTTTGCTTAGGTGTGATTAGATTATGAAAAGTCAAGGAAAAACAAGATAAGGAGAGGATCCTGATATTGTGATATAGTTTATAATATTCGGTAAAAGATTTGATTTTTTTTATTGATTGTCAAACCCTACATGATAATCAAGTTTAGTTTCCTTTTGGGTTAATTAAATAAGTTTGTTTTTTCTAGTATTACATGATTCGGGGTTTGAAAAGGAAATGACTTGAACCCGCAACTTCATGATACAGGTGTGAAGGGTTTAACATATAATCAACATTATCTCGTCAATTAAATAAGTTGTTAGTACATGAATACGTTTAAGAGTAATGATAGGCTTCCAAAATAAAATTCATATTTTTTTTCAAATTGTGTTGGTACGTGAAGTGTCAATATCACATCTGTTATCATATAACCTCATGATTTATAATATATTGACATCTGTAACATTGACACCTCACGTTTACAATATATTGACATCTGTAACATTAACACCTCACGTGTCAATGTCATTTAAGATAGATTTTGAGAAGAAAAAAAAATAGGAAGTTTAACGTTACTCTATATATAATTGTGATTGAAATAACTTTTAAAGTTGGGCTTTTACCAAGCGAGGCTTTTAATAAAAAAAAATATATGTTTAATTGTTATTTAATTAAAAAAAAATGTTTTTAAGTTAGTGGATTATTTAATGATAAATTTTTAAAATAGCTTTTATGTTATGAATTATAAAAAAAAATGTTTCTTTGTTATTTAATTTAAAAAAAAAAGCTTTTAAGTTAGTGGATTATTTAATGATAAATTTTTAAAATAGCTTTTATGTTATGAATTATAAATATATATATATATATATATATATATATATATATATATATATATATGTTTCTTTGTTATTTAATTAAAAAAATGCTTTTAAGTTAGTGGATTATTTAATGATAAATTTTTAAAATCGCTTTTATGTTATGAATTATAAAATAATTAAAAAAAATGCTTTTAAGTCAGTGGATTATTTAATGATAAATTTTTAAAATAGCTTTTATGTTATGAATTATTAAAAAAAATGGCATTAAAAATGGTAGAATATTCATAATTCGTAAAAGTCTGATTGAAATAATTTATCTTCAAAAAAAATAAAACTCTAAAAGATTTGTTCTGGAAAAGCCAAAATTTTAGGCTTCTCCTCGTAGACATAAATAAACTCTTTTTGAATTTTGCTCCAAAAATTTCTTTTTAAAAATAAAAAAATAAAAAAAACCCTACTTTGACCAATAGAAAACTCTTATCCAAGTTCAATCTTTACAAACAAAGGCTGTTGAGGAATGGCATCTTTGAAATCAGTAATTCAACAAATAGACTAACAATACACAGAAATCATTTTGTTCTCCAACGTTAAAAATAGTTTTCGGACAACCAAATACCCATCTTTGATTTTCTTTTTCTTTTTCTGGTATTATATATGTTCTATTTCGAATAAAGTTTCTGTTCTTTATTTTTCAAACTAATTGGAATTTAATTCAACAAATACTTCTTATGATATGGTTCATTCTAACGGAGAAACCAGATAACTCTCGAGAACAAGCAAATTGAATTTACTCTCAAATATCCTTCTTAGACATCATACACCAATTACTAAAAACCTGACAACAAAATTATTATAGAATATAATTTGCTCAACTAATTTCATCTCATTGAATATCTGATTCAATTCATAAATATTATACAATGATCAGAAAAGGAAAAAAAACACAAAAGGATAAAACACGGATACAACTCCGACAGCAAGAAACAGATTGATTCCGCTACAGTAAGGTATACAACAATGGCCTACTGAGGATTCTGGACATGAGGTGGTGGACCTGGTGGCGGTGGAGGCATACCAGGTTGATTCCCGGACTGCAATAAGCAAAAGTATAAGATGTAAGTTTCTTTCGAATTGAAAGTAAATATTTGATAACAATAACAATCATGGACATACAATCAACCGGTAGGGTTCTGGTCCAATATTATGATGTTAAATGGATTACAGTTCCAAAATCCAAACAATATACTGAAAATCAGCTTTCTCTATAAAACTACTCACTCTAATCGAGATATGTATGATGGATAAATGAAAATAATAACTTCAGCCAACACTCCAAGTTAAAAGAAAAAATTTATTGATTTCCCTGCTTTATAGCTTAGTAATAAGTGAGTTGTTTCAAACTTCATTAGAAACCTCTCTTGACATTCTAAAATACTTGCTGATCTTCCCTTAAAATTTGTAGAAGATCTCCTAGAATTTGTTGAATACCTTTCTATAGCAGACGTCATCAATAAAAAAGTAAACCCCCGTCGCACTGTTTTGGTCAAATCTCAAGATAGGTCTATGAAGTTTATCACTTTATCCTGAACTACTTAACTGGATGGGCGACCAATATATAATTTATAGGCCTAGTGAGGCACTTTCTCAAACTTAAAAAGTGAATCGATACAGCAACCAAATAATGCCTTACCTGGTAAGGATTAAAACCTGGCATCATTGGCATTTGTCCTCCTTGGGGACGGTTGTATCCACCACCCTGTTGATACATTTGAGGCCCACTTGGATTCTGTTGGCCCTGCATATTTGGCAAGCCATTTGGAAAGCCTCCAACTTGAGGAGGTCCACCACTTGTCTGTAATGATCCTGAGTGCATTTGGTTCATGCCCATATAATGGCCTTGTGGCATTGGTGGACCCATCTGATTCATCGTACCTTGCATCCCCTATCGTCAGAAAGAGATATTCATTAAATCATTCCAGACAAAGAAGCAAAGGAGAATGAAAATCTAAAAGCTAGGATTTTCCTGGACAGCTTTCAGAGGTCACATCCTTCAAAGAGCATCAGGTGTTCAACATTATTCATATGATGTTCAGGTCAATAACAAATTGAATTAACCACTGGATGAAAATTTTCCGAGAAAACGTGCTTTCATATTGAAATATAACCAATAATTTGAAACTTGAAAGTCGGTGATCATAATTTAAAAAAAATAAAAAATTGTCAAATGCAACAAAATTTAGCATCAGGTCAATAACAAATTGAATTAACCACCGAATGAAAATTTTCTGAGAAAACGTGCTTTCATATTGAAATGTAACCAATCATTTGAAACTTGAAAGTCGGTGACCATAATTTAAAAAAAAAATTGTCAAATGCAACAAAATTTAGCATAATGCCCCATAGGCTAAAGCCATCTCAGCCAAAACAAAAATATATTTTGTGAATGACATTGTCCTAAGCAGGGGAAACTACCTAACAACATATATTTAGTAAGCAAGGTTCATCGCAAACTCCATTCATTCCAATTTAATGATAACAATTAGTAAAAAGCAGAAAAATAAACTCTCCAGTAAAATATATCTGTTAAATAAGCTTTTCCAAAGATCATTTGGAAATTCAAAGCATTTTTAAATTAACATCTAAAGCTTTTAATAACTTGAACAAAGATCATCTAGAAACCAGAGTTTTATAAACAAAATTCTGTTCAACCATGCGCTATTTGATCACCAATGTAAAGAGTAAAGGTTCCCACTTATGATAAAATATATGGAAATTTGGATGTATCAGTATGGTGAAATTGACCATACAAGGATCATAACGAAACTATTTTCCATTAAACTTAAAACCGCAAAACTTTGGGAAATGCTGCCCAACTAACTGATATTACTAAAAGATATTTTTTGCATTTCATAAAGACTTGAACTAAACCTTCAGTGAATTGACCCAACTGATTGTTAAAATTGGCAGGGGGGATAAATATATAAAGTAGAGAAGACAGCGGTGCATAATATCATACCATTGGACCAGGCATTTGCATTGGAACTGCTGAAGGGACGGGCATAGATCCTGGCATTGAAGATTGGATTGGGGGAGGCATGCCAAGTTGGGGCATTTGAGGTGGTGGGCGAGACATATGAGGATGTGGGAGCAAGGGTAAATGAGATGGAGGCTGCAGCTGTTGCATATTTGGAGGTGGCATTGGCATTGGGGGCATTTGCTGCGGGTGTCCCTGGTGTTGTTGCATTGGCATCTGCTGAGAATTTTGTTGATATCCCTGTTGCTGATTGCCAGCAAGAAGAGAAGGATGTGGACCCGGTGGGAGAGGAGGTGCTCCTAAAGGCATTGAACCCGGAAGAGGTTGCTTTTGCTCTCCTTGAGCCGATGAATCAAATGGCATTGCAACTCCAACACCAGGAATGGTTCCTTCATTGCGACTAAGTCCTGGAGGAAATGGTCCTGGAGTTGTAGGTGCTTCAGGAATCGGGTAATTGCCAGGCATCCGACCAGAAAGAGCAGCATTTTGCTCACCATAACCTGATAAGGATTTAAATACTTGGAATATTAAATTTCAAACTATGAAAAAACAGGTCTAGTTATTAAACTCTTTGGATGTAAAGTGCTCAAGTAATCTTACAAAACATTACTTAAAATCACAAGAATAGACTTTTCATTGTGCCATTGGTTACAGTTACAGGTCTACAAGTCTACAGATTTTGAAACAAACAACTTATATAAATAACAACCAGAAGAGCAGTGCAAAGGCTAAGGATGACAACCTTGGTTCTGACCCATATTAAATTTATCACGTGCAGTATCTCCTGGCCTATTCCTACACCAAAACTTTGTTGTGTGATCATTGCTACCACTGCAAAACAAACCAAACGAGTTCAGCAACTGAAGGGCTGGCCCAAGCTTGATAAACAGTTACAGATGAATAAAACCAACACATGAATGTCTAAACAAAGAGAAATACAATGTTTCATAACGATTGATAAAAATATGAAATGGGACAATCTCAATAACCAAACTCAACACAATATCTACTTAAGCTGTGGAACCAGGTGCACTGTAAACAACGCAAGGCATGGACAGAAATGACAACATTATTAGACTTGTAAAAGCATTTTTAACAAATTTTCTACCAGCAGCCACCCATCAGTGGCTCGAAAAATTAGCTGAACTGAAACCAAGGCACATCAGTAATTATACTTTAGCAGAAGATGGCATAAGAAGAAAAATGCTTAAGTAAAGAAAAACAGAAGATGACTGTATAAAATCACGCACAGAGAGAAAATATAAATCAAGAAGCTAAATTTATAATGACTCCAAACATCAAGTAAACAGGACTCCATTTCTTTAAGAGCTGTGCAGAATATGACGATAAATAACAAAGATTGTATTTACCTGCAAAGAAGATATCCAATGGGATGCCATGCAAGGTCCCACACACTGTTATCATGTGCATTGGGAATTTCAACCTGGGGAGTTTCATGCCTGTGAATCAGAAAACATTTTAACGGTCATATGATACAGAAATCACTTCCAACTTTGCAGCAAGGAGTGATATAAATTGTACTTAAAATGACATGAAACTATATATTATATTTCTATTTCATTTCTAACACACAATAGTGAAATATACAAATCTTCCACATCATCATCCCTTCAGACAATTCAGACTGAATCTACCACCATCTGGATGATTCCTATTAATAGTACTTAAATACTATTGTTGATCCATTTCCTATCGGCTTAAGCTTTTGGATATGTTGGTTACTTATAATAACAATAAAATAGTTCAAGTAAATAAGAAAATGTCAATTGGCATGTATCATTCAACTAAATATTTCCAAAAAAATATAAACCAAAAGTCTTCTAAGCCAGAAAACTTTAGCAGTTCAGCTACATCGACTCAAAATTCAATACCACAAACCTATATGGAATATTATACTTGATAGTGAGCAAAAGTTCCCTCTCAACCCCAACATTTATGTACTTAGCAAATATGTTCTCTAATCAGACAATAAAGATTAATGAAACAATAACGAGCCATAACACATAAATTCACAAGATGCATAGACGAGGAAAAAGTAATGCAACCAGTAGACATGTTCTGAACCAGGAATAGACTTTACCCAACAAGCCAATGGAAAATGGACCCATCAAAACTCCCACTGACAAAGTATTCTTCATGAAATGGATGCCAAGCCAATGCTAGCAAACAAGAAAGACGCCATAAGTATCCTCTTCATAAGACTGACTAGAAAACGATAAAGTTATTGTGCCGCTACTTTTAATTCACAATCAGCTAACGGCAATCATTTTAAGAAAAATAAATATAGCACAGAACTTGCACCAGCACATACACAATTAAATATAGCGGAACATAATAAATATCATATAAGAAAAAGACATTAACATCATCTTATATAGAAAGTTGGAAACTCAAAATGGAGAAGACACAGTAAAATTGTAATTGTTATCCTGCTCTTATTACATGAAGCCATTATATGACCATAGAGCCTATAAAAATTTGCTTTAATATTTGCAATTCTAGCATAAATGCAGAATGATGATCTAAATATAGTGAGTAAATCTCAAACGCACAAAAGCATAGAGCTAGTAAAAGTAGCTAGTAACTTGAAAAACGGCAGAGAAATAATTATCCTGTTATAGGAATTTGCCACTTCAGACAGCCCATTAAATATCTCAATTCTCAAATGCCATTTTTGAGCAGTGTCATCCATATTGGAATGGCACTGAGGTTCAGAAACTAAAATCTCTGGCATCAGTACAGCCAGATGGATTGGCAACAACTATTCTCCTTAATAGTTAATCAATATGTTGCATTAGTCAGCTAATAGTAACTAAGACTGCCACCAACTCCCTCAGAAGTCTTGGGGTAATTGTAAATAACAAAAAGTTAGTGCTTGCATTTCATAGCACTAGCACTAGCGTCCATGGTATACATAATTTCAATTCTTTCAACTACAAAATCATTCGGTCCTGCAAATCACTAAAAAAACTCTGTACATGCATCATTGTAACCATGTTAGCATGTTATTTGTCTCAAAAAGTAATATTCTGTTAATAATAGTCCTACCTTTAATCTCATAATCAATGTAAGCAAGTTTTTGAAAGGCGAAATCGAACCTTGAGGCGGTTGACCACCGCTTCACGAGGCATAAGCCTCAAGGCGAAACGAGGTGTATGCCTCAATTAAATAATAATAATATATTAAAAAAACTAGAAATGCATATTTCATAATTCATACCATAATATCAATGACTCCATAACATTACTATCAAATAAAAACACACAACATGATTTAGTTCATGACAAAGAAAATTAATAACAAAGCAAAGTCATAACACAAAAGACTAAAATCCATGAATCCTCTCATCCCAAACTAGAAATTTAGAACAAGTCGTAAAGTTAAAATCTATTCCAACTCAAACAAAACCAACTTTATAACATTATCAATGCATCTTCATGTTGGGTTGTGAAGACTAGACTGGATTAGTTTTGTTGCGCTACTATTTTTTTAAAACCGAGCATTTAAAAGCCATGCTCTTCCTTATCCTTTCTACACGTCTTTGTTGGGCAAGGTTTCTTTAGTTTTTTTTTATGTGTTTTATGTTGTTATTTCACTGTTTTTTTTACCATTTTGAGTTCGAAAAATTAAAAGCCCAACCGACCAAACATCAAAAACAGGCTCAAAAAAAGGGTATTTTTAAGGCGTAAGCCTCATACGCCTCGAGGCGGACGCCTTGAGGCGATTTTTCGCCGCCACACAGCCTCGAGGTGTAAGCCTCAAAACAATTTTTAAAACCATGAATGTAAGAGGTTAGACACCTATCTATAGTTTCAACTGTGGTATCCCAATCACTTATTTCCAAGTTCAATTTAACTTAATTCTAATAACACTACCAAATTTGGATCGTTAGCATCGTTAGCACCCAACAATTCAAGGGCTCATATTAGATCATTTTAGCCCCAAGTGCAAGACGGGTTATTAGTGAGGTATTTATATATAGCACAAGTTGCTTATAAATCAATCAGCTTCATGAGTAACACTTATAAATCATACAAGTATGTTTCAACTGGTGTCACTGTGTCACTACATAAGCCCTCCTTCTTTGACATTGCTGAGAATTGAACTCAATAGTGCATGTCAAATCACAAATAAAGGGTCTCATTATCCACTCTCACACAGCAGAAATCCAAACCCTCTTTGACAAAACCAAAATTTTAGTCCAATGAATATCAAGAGTTAACAACTTCAACCTAGCCCTTTTGACACCTACTCTCCACATTTATAAACGCTTCGGTGTATGCAAAGTCAAAGTAACTCATTTACCCACAATAACCTTATCACACAAGATATGCACCGGGAGAAAACTGTCTCTAACCTGTGACGTCCTTTCGATGCCCACGAAAAGATTCAAGCTCCTTCATAGCTCTTATGTCATATAGCTGCAAAAGAGGCATCCAACAATAACTATAATTTCAAAGGATATTTTAAAATCGAAAAAAGAAAGAAGCAAAACATAAAGAAGTGAGACGGAGATGCCCACTTTGATTATCTGATCCTTCGAAGCAGTTAGCACCCAGTTACCATTCTGGTTCCACTTGACACAAAGCACTGTATTTTTATGGCCATGACTGCAAAAGAAATGCATTACTCGTTAGAATATTCAAAATTTTGACTTTAACCACCAAGATACAGCGCAATACTCACAAAGAACATAATTCTCTCCCACTTTTAGCATCCCAAAGTTTCACAAGATTGTCTTTCCCACCTGAGAAAGGATACCAATTAAACACAAGTGTGGCAATAGCCACTGAAATCACAACCTCAACAAAGTTTGCAAGAGAAATATATTACAAACCCGAAGCTAGAAGAGATTTTGTAGGGTGCCAGTCAACACTCTTCACATCCCAACCATGGCCTGCCTGAGTTCAAACCAGACATAGAAAACTCTTAGGTTGTTTATTTCACACTTGACAAAGATGTAATACAAAATGCTAGGTAATCAGATCCCCAAGATTGTTGCACACTTGCACCTAGGTGAAATGCAATTTTACAGGCAACGGTAAGTGACCCTATCACCTTCCTCAAGCAAATATTCCATGAAAAAGGTTATAAAAAAAGGGAAATTTTGTCAAAAAAAAAAAAAAGGTATATCATGAGAAAGAACTAGATGTTGCTTCATTCTTTAGTATGACATACAACTACAACTCTCAAGTAATCTAACATTCCAAAATAACCATCTAAATCTAAAAGGAACTGTGAACCATAAAATAAAGAACGAGGGGAATATTGATTGAAGTCATCCTAATATATGCTCCAATTCCAATAAGCTATTATAAGTGTCCTAGACCCCAAAAACAGCAAACAAGAAGCTAATAAACTGTACATTTGTGTTGTTTACGTACAGCACTAGGTTGTTTTTATTAGAGGAACTGAGGAACAATGCTGAACTTAACTGCATTCAAACAAGCACCTAAACTCAGGCAGCAAACTCAGTATAACATCCACTGACTAGTTAAAGCACATTACCGGTTAATGAACGCTCTTCTTGGCACCGAGCAAAGTCCCAAACTTTCACAGTCGTGTCATCAGAACAAGAACAAAACTTCAAGTCTGTCCTACAGAAGCTGTTAATAGAAGGTTAAAAGTTAAGAATGCTTCATGGATAAATGCTTGTCCACAGAAATAATTAAAAAGATAACTATCTACCTTAAATCACGGACCGATTCTTTATGAGCAGATTTATTGGCCTTCACGTTATTCATGTTGTTCTGCCAATACCTACACACATTTCCCCCATATTCACATGTTCACATCAAAATAAAATCAATATTTGACTCTTTTTAATGGACAATATTTATAAATATCGGATAAAAATAATGATAAAACCCTTTTGATAGGAAGGATACTGATAATAACAGCTAAAAAACAGTGGACAGTATTTAAATACATATATTTACTTTATTGCACCCCCATCATCACCAGAGACCATCCAATTGTCATTGTGGCTCCATACCATAGACCTGATCGCTTGATCATGGGCCTGCAAGTTTGGGATTATAAAAGATATCAAAAGGCCGTCAACTTGGCTAGTTCTAGTTATGTGGAAATCAACAATTACCATCATGTACCTGAAGAATCATTTCAAAATTAAATGATTGTCCATTCCAAAGAGTGAATTCCCCACTTTGAGAGCCTGTGATAAGCCGTCTGCCAGTAGGAGTCCACTATGAATATATATGGAAAAAAAAAACATCAGTTTATGAAGAGCAGTTCAGTAGCAGATGGTCAAGATATAAAAGCAATATTGTATGTCATGCTTAAGACCGATATATATAATAAGGCACTGAAGTTCAGTATACATACAAATATATTTATATTAAAACCTCTGTGATCATCTGAAATTTTCAAATTTAAAACAGAATAGTTGGAGATGGGTACTTGCTACATTGCTTGTGCAGAGGGGTCAATTTTAAAAGCCAAAATTACAGCTAAATTTCAGCTGGTGTGAAATGTTCCTTTCTTCAAGGTAAAATTGAATATAATATTGCACACCCATAAGTACCAAAATCGAAACAAATTGACTTAAATTGAAATTCCAAACAGAAAACAAATACATTTAATGGACTATGCAACAAAGAAATAAAAATATTAGACTTGATACACAGAAGATTTACAAAAAAATACGTGGGTGTGTATATTCAGAAAAATATTGGAAACTTGGTTTGGTCTTGCTTACCAAAACCCGGTTAATTGAACAACGATTCTTGTTTAGGGATGTATGAACAAACTTTGCAGCAAAGCTTGTGGATGGATTATCGGCATATGCAACTGTAGGTAACATCTGCATCCAGGACCAATATAAGATAAACATTCACATAATATGAGCTCAGAAATCAACCCCAGACAGTAATTAGACCACTATCATAATTAAGTCAACTATATCTCAGAATAAAAGGAAAAAATAAAATGTGGATAAAACAATGTCCACTAACATCGATTGCAGCTGCTGGGGTAGGTTGCAATACTGTTCTGTCCCTTGAATCCCGCTGCCATGTTCGGATCTGCAGGAATGTTGCACAAGATTACAACCACCTCAAACACAAAACTCATAAGACGGACAGAATATTAATACCAACTTTCTAAGAAAATTGTATGCATCTAAAAAGGAAAAGAAACATGAACAGTACCCATATGATATGAAGCTGGAAAACTTCATACCTTCTTTCCCTTATAACCCATCACATCTCTGGCATAAATCTACTTTCTATAAAAAGGAACAGTTTACGGATCTAACTAGGAAACAGAAAAGTGATATGTTCTTAAGTATGCAATACCTAGTGATAACAAGCAAAGCTGATAGTTATACATAATATGGTATTAATCCCTTATGCTTTACTATGCAATCTAATTACGAAGCTAATAATGAAGACTTAAAACCAGAGATTGCAGATACTTATCAAACTCAAATTATTAACAGTTTTTAAATGAACTAACTTGCTGCAGAATTCTTTTTTTTTTTCTTTTTCTCTTTCTTTTGTGACTGGAAACTGAAGGATATTTTATCAATAAATGAAAGAAAGCAGCTCTTATACAGTATATCAAAAATATCCATATATAAACAACCAACAGCTCCTATACGATTCTATATTCCAGTCTGTTGTATCAGGCCATTGGAATGTATAACAGAATATGCAAGAAGGCCATAAATATACTAACCTAACCCAAGATCTCTTAAATAGATGAAGGAAAACAAAGTGTGATGAGAATCCTTTGAGACTCAGTCCTGTTATGAAGCAAGAAAAGGATTTCTGTGCCACAAAAAATTATTATCTTCTTTCCTTTTTTCCTTCATAAATATGGCTATTTCTTTCTTGCCAATTTAGAAAGGATTTAAAGAGTTAGAAAACAAAATAAGTAATAAATTACTGATTCCAACATGATCAATCAAGATGAAGAGGTCCCTGATGGAACCAAATGGAAGAAAAGATACCATATGTAAGTACAAAAAGATGGTATGGATTTTATTTTAGCACATTGCTGCCAAAATCTATTGACCACATAAGGTAAAAATGAAGCCAACAATTAATCACAAGGATAACAGAAGCAAAGCCAAAGACAACCAAAACAGTCTGAAATGAAGCAAATTCCATTATGGGAGAACTTAAAGCAAGATATATTACAAAACATTTACAGATGAATGAAGACATTACCTGCATATACCGCACAACAGTACTAGTATAATCAACTGCCCTCCTTTGAGTAAGCTTTCTCATTCTTTTTGCAGTAAAACTGTCACCATGAGCTACAACAACAATTCATATGAAACAAGGTATCAATTATAAATTACAACCAAAATATCAATCAAACGTTAAGCTGCTTTTGATATGGAAGAGAAAAGGATCTGGTAGATTTAAAATCAATACTAATCCCATCTTAATGAATCCAAATAGCCTGGTTGCACCATCTTCTATCCTTATTTTCCCTTTCACTTCAATAAGTTAAAAACTATATAATAAATTGAGACTTAACCATCTTAAAAAACTTTCCAGCCTTATATGTGTGTTGCACTCTTAACACTTCAAACGATATCTACATAATTGCTCAAAATTAATCAGCAAAATGAACATCTTAACCAACATTCTTAACCTCAACTTCAATGATGGATCAAAATTGGACCTAACTTTTCCAAATTTTCAGACCAATTGATGCCAATCCAATAATGTAATTCCAATACATAGTTGTCACTAGAGCATTATCAATTTTCTTTATCTTAATCGAGTATGTGTGGATTTTAGGAACTTTCATTTTCGAACCTTTTGGAGACGCAATAAACCTTCCAGTTCTCAAAACTCACAATCACATTACAATTCCAAGATCTTCAAACGCCAATTCAAGGTAAACAAAAACAAATTAGTTACCGTCATAAGGAGGGTTAGCGGAGGGGTGGTGATAATCGCCCGGGTTGAGAGTGGTGGAAGAAGCCGACGGCTGCCGCATCATAGGTGGACCGGGTGGTTGCTGCAGCGGTGGGCCTCTGTGGAAGTGATCCCCGCCACCACCAGGCGGCTGCTGATGTTGCTGCTGATGTTGTTGCTGATGCTGATGCTGTTGATGTTGCTGCTGCTGATGCTGCTGAGGATCACCGTACATCATTGTCGCTGAAAACTGTTTCACGGTGATAGATGATGATTGGGAGAGAAGGTAATTAAGATAAACTATAAACCCTAAACCCTAATTCGATGGATATGGAGAGAGGAGAGAGGAGAGAGGAGAGAGAGGGAGCGGGATCGGGAAAGAGAGTGCCTGAATTATTATTCCGGATAATATATTGCAATGTTCCAATTTCAATTCGCTGTTATGTATACGGAAAAATTGAAATGTAATCTCAAATTGGACACAACTTATATTGATACGTAGATTGTGCAATGTTTGAAGATCGACTCGTTTATACGAAAGAAAATAAGATGTAAAGTCCCAAATTTGACACATAACTGCAACATCAGTGGTATTATGTATGTGAAAAAAATTGAAATGTAACATCTTAAATCGGATAAATAACACATATTGACACACATTAATCGTACAATATTTTAGGTTCGATTCGTTCGTACAGAAAAAATGAAATATAATATTTCAAATTCGACACATAACACATGTTTGTTATATATTCTTTTTTTTATTTTCGATATTATCTCTATCCATTTATTTGGATCAGGTTTTTTTTTTTAAGTTTTTGTCAATGATATGATTCGAACGACTGACTTGAGAGTCATTAGTTCTAGCATCAAGCTTGTCCATCTACCAACTAAGCTAGGTCCCTGACTGTTACATTTTTTTTTTTTTACAGTATTTTTTTATCAACTTATTTATATTAAGTATTTTTTTAGAGCTTCTTATCATTGATAAAATTCAAACCGTTAACTTATGAATCATTGATCTAAATCTTAAACTCATCTATCGATCGGTTGAGATACGTTCTTAGAGACGAGCATTACATATTTTCAACCTTACAAAAACTGCATCTCACGTGTACTAAAAAATAGAATCATCACTAAATCTCTACGCAATATACAATAGTGGAAATTATATCGTTTATTTCATTCATATGTTTAGTTTATGGCAACTACAAAATTAAATAAATTGAGTTCTTGCACGTTACAATAAAATACACACAAGAAATTAAATCTGCATTCTATGCATATCTCCGATAGGCTAATCGGAAAACCATCACTTGTTTATCCAATAGGTTGATGTGCAAAAATGTTGGTGACACTTTCTAAGTTTCTGTTCAGCGTTGAATATAATTTGTAAATTGTGTAAATTGTTAAAAATATCCACATAATTTGTATAAAACTTATTTTAACAACATATGATTATACGAAACGGTTAATAACCGCGTTGTAAAATTTATTTTCCCAATAGAATGATATGTTAAGAGAATTTTTCATAAATAAACCCATCAAATTTCTCAAAAAATTGATTCTATATTCTTATCCCCAAATAATTTAATTATTACTAGCGATGTCCAAATTCTCTACTGTCCGTACTCGTAGGACCCACCCCCATTTAGAGTTAAGTCCATGAAAAACCCGCACCCTCGTATCTAAAAGGGACAAGGGTAAAGGTGACTATGGTTAAAACCAAAACCGTCAAAACCGCCACTAAGATGGTTTCAGCCGTTTACATCGTTAGCATTCCGTTTGTGTTGGTTAAATTTGACCATTAAAAAATCTAAAATGTTTGTAGTCGATCGGATCTACAATTATTTTGATTCTTCGAATGGGCACTGACAACCTGTGAAATGAAAGGAAAAGAACGAGGGTGTCGAGCCACAAAGGGGGGTTGTCCCTTTGGGGGACTCTCCAACGCTTAAGTCAGTATTTTTTTCGATATTATAGTATAATTAAAACAAGTAAGAAGACAAACCAATTTGCTCGATGTTGTGAATTGAGATATTTATTGGTGTATATGGGTCGACTTGAATGATAAATCGATCAGGTCGATATCGCTCTTGTTCGAGCTCACTCGATCGAAACCCAGTTTGGATCTTACTGCTCGATTTCGGGGACTGCTGATGGTCAAATTTATCATGGATTAGTGAGTTGTACAGTCGACCTGGCTCTAGGTGGCAACTAGCAATAAATGCGGGGGGTCTGGGCCGTAATAAATGTTTGATGAGTTTAGAATGATGAAAATGAGAAGAGAGCTTGCACAAGAGTATATTGTTAAGATTACGAACACCAATCTTTGGAAAATGGTCTCACATATATGGTGAGAGCGAGGATCAGCTCAACGTCAATGTCATTCACGCATGAGGACGGATCACGGAGTGTTTAATTGACCGTTTTGATTCGTTTAAATCTGTCATTTGATTACATCGGGTTTTGTGTAATGTCAAATCATAACTGTCTGATTTGACCACGTCCGTTGACGTGTCTTGATGCCCTTTTTAGACAAGTTTTTAGGCTTTTGAGCCAATTCTTTAAGCCTTGTATGGTAAGTTTTCTTTATATCGGGTTGGTGGCCCAATTATTGTCCATTACAATGTCTCTATTTAAGCTTCAATTATATGAATTGATCATTATACCCTCATACTTTGACCAAATAAATTAATAAAATAATACAAAATGTGGGAATATTAACTTATAAAGTATAAATTATTTGATGGACAATTTTATCCCTAAAACTAACAAAATTATAAATGAACCAAAAGCATTAAAAATAAACCAGAATATGTATTTATTTATGTATTTATTTGTTTTTTATATAAATCCAAACAAATACTCATTTTCAATACTTTTTGTTCATTTATAATTTTGTTATTTTATACTTGTTAATAGTCAAACTCAATCAACATGAACGGAATACTAACAGTGTTAGTTTTTAGGGAATGTTTTTAAAACAAAAGTATTTGTAACTATACATCCAATAATAATTCAAATGTGAGAGAAGGTTTTTAATGTTAACCCTATATGTGTGTGTGTATAGTGAATCTCTCATAAGGGATTCTTTATTTTAATTTCGATAAGGACCACCATAAAATCACATCGATTTGAATGAATTTAGATATGATTTTTTTTTATGCATGATAAGTTCATCGAAATCTACGTATAAATAAAATTTGAGAATTTTTCAAGTACTAATACTATTTTTCTTGAATTTCCTATATTTCATCCTCTTTTTTGATGCCTTCAAATTTGATATGATCAGGATAACTAGGTCTAATATTTGAAAAAAAAATCAAAAATTATTCATATCTAGATTTCAATAAACTTATCATTCATATAAAAATTCAGATTTAAATTCATTCAAATTGATGTGATTTTATAGTGTTCTATACCGAAATTACAATAAGGGATCATTATGAGAGACTCATTTTATCTATCTATTTATATATATATATACATATATATATAAATAAATAAAATAAGTGTGCACTGATATAAATCCATCAGTGCGTCGGATCGAGCATATTACCAGGTCGTAAAGTCCCAAAAGTACAATCAGATAGAGCATCTAAATCAATATGCATATCTAACAAAGGCATATGCCTGTTCTTTCGATCCATCTCCCATCAACAGACTAGAGCTTTCAAGTCTTCCACCGTTTTCTTAAGGTTCTCCTTCATAAACTCTTCGATCTTTTCGGCAATTTACAGGATAGTCTAAAGCCCGAACAAGGTCTTTGCAAGCATCAACCCCTCTTGCAAACTCTCTGTAATTATAGGTATCAAAACCAGGCGAATGCTTGAAAAGAACAACAGCCCGAATCCCGATTTCGTCTCGGGCTAACTCGAAATCTGACTTAAACTCTTCAAGGTGAAGTTCAAGGATTCCCTTCAACTTATCCAACTCAGCAACTCGTTGCTCAGCCCCGTCGAGGTTTTCACAACCGTTTTGGCTAATTGAAAACACGAGCAAGAAAAATCTGAAAACAAAAAAAATATGGGTCAGTATGTTGGGCCAACATTAGAGGACTTTCAGGCATAATTAGGTCTGGTTGAGTGTGAAAAAAATCAACGCACCTCAACTCAACCGCTCTCAAAAGTGAAAGAAACGAGAATTGATTAAGAAGTTCAGTACAAGAGAGATCCATGAAGAGTAGACTCACCGGGAAAAAAAAAGACCCTTGACTTTGCCACCAAACGACTAAAAACATAGCACCAAATCAACTCACGATAAAGATCTTATTGAGTGAGAAAATCCCAATTACATTTACTACGAGAGATTCAAAATAGGGACTAAAAATTTGAGTTTAAAATGAGGGACTTACCATATATTTATAGGCAAAGGGAATCAATCTCAATTGTTGATCTCAAATAAGAGATCTGGATGCCATAAAAAATAATATATATATATATATATATATATATATATATATATAATGACTTCTGCAGTGGAGGCATAGGGAAGTCAAACAGTGGGTGAGTTATTGTCCAACACGTGGACATAAGGAAGTGTAAACTGATAAAAACTTCCTTTACACGCCTCTCCCACCTTTTCTCTTTCTTTAAAGATAGATTATTATATAAATATTTTAGCAGGCTATTTGTTATGAATATATTATTTATTTCAGTCTGAACCATTTCGGCCAAGTCAGACCATTGCCCGATGAGGAACGAAGCTTTAGTCCACCAAGTGTTTGGCCTGATGAGAAACCGATTTCGGGATATCAAACTATTGCCTGAAAAAAGCACGAACAAAGGCTCGGATAGATCTGGTGTTTTTCGGCTAAAAATAGTTTCAAATCACCATATAGTTGCCTAACAAAGTGAGTATTACAGGCGTCAAAGCAGTTGCTCGGCTATGAAAGGCTTTCAGACAAGCAGCCCTTTGCCAAGTCTATATATATATATATATATATTATACATAGTCAAAAAGCCTCATGCAATATGTAAAAGTCTTCCGAGATAAAAAATCGTGAATCACTAATATTATTATCCGAAGATACTGGGGGTTAATGTTATACCTAAAAAGTTGGGTCTACTGCTATTGGGCCAATTTTTAATAGAATTGGCCCATATGCAAGAGCCTATGAAAAGCTCACCTTAATTGATAAAAGTTTCAACCGGATATAAAGCTTATAAAATGAGTTGAAACTCAAGCATGAAGTAACCCAAACAGATAGTCATGGATGAAACGAATCCCATCAAAAAGTATGACTTGGGAAAAGCCATACATAGGGTCAGGACCAGATTTCAGTCCTCAAAAGTCGCTATTGGATCCTGGCACACTCAACCAACGTGTCATTCAACCAACGGTGCATCAACTTCGAAACAAGCCATGGTCAACCAGGCATACGACCATCTCTAAAAGGCATGCGTCAGCTAGACTTTCGGCCGCCCAGCTAGTTCGTTGGCGTCAGCCAAAATACTCAATTATAGGCACTCCAACACGTTTTCTCTTGTATAAATATGAGGTCCAACCTTATATACAGGGGAGATTGAAAAAACAACTAAGATTTCAGTCGGGCCATTTCTCTATATTTGTTTTGGATTTGAGATTTAGTCAGAAACATACGAATCCTGCTTGTCTTGAGTTTCTTTTCATTGACCAGATGATCAAACGGTCTACGAGACGGTTTGATAATAGTTTACTAGTTTTACGTGTAAACACAAGTCATCATATTATTTTATTTTATTTAATGGACAAGGGTAAGGGAAATAAATTTCTTATTTTTAAATAGAAACTTGATAACAAAACCATAAAAAATCAAGTTGTTTTTGGTCTTTTATTTTTGTAAGAAATTCGCTCGTGGTCATTTTTCCCTTGGATTTCACATAACTCTTGGTCCTTTTTTTTCATTTTTATTTATTTTAAGATTACATTTTATTTTATTTTTGATAGGAGAATTTCCCCTAAAATTTCAAGTTGCTCGTGATGTTTTTTTCTCTAATATTTCATGTTGCTCTTGGTTAATTATTTCTCAGATTTCACTTTTTTTTTTAAATGTAAAGAACTAAAAATAGGCTATTTTTTAATAAAAATCTTACGTTAAATAGAAAAATAAAAATAAAAATAAAAAACTAATCAACCAAACTAGAAATCTTTCTTGGGTCTATTTCCCTGAAACGAAACTATGAAAGGGTGCACATAGTATAGATATTTAAACAAGACTTAACTTTTTCTTTCCCAATCATATAACGACACATGACAAATAATTTAAAGAAAACTTTTAGAGCATCTCCGATGTTAACGTGGGTTGTAAAAAAAATAGATGTCATGTAGGATAAACATCCAATTTGTTAAAAAAAAAATCATCTCCAATACAACCTCTCTAGTACAACTTCAAGTTGAGGTGACAACCTTTTTTTAGAGGTTGTCAACATGACTCTCTGATTTCAGAGGGTCTATTGGGCATCCATCTTATTGGCTCACTCAACAACCACTCTCTTTCTTCTACTTTGTTTTATTCAACAATTCTAAAGTATATTTAAGGAGACCAATAATAAATTGACATGTTATTTAAAATATGTATTTTACAAGTGAGGCATTGGAGACCACTTTTTCATTTGGATGTCTATCAAGTTTAGTTACATGCCACATGCCCACACGTAAGTAATTGGCTTGACAATGTTGGCATATCACCATTTTTTTCAAATGTAAGTCACATTACCATTGGAGATACTCTTACTCTTACTCTTACATTGGATTTGTGGGACCAATTGTATACAAAACTGAAACAATATGGTTCCCCATTTTCGCTTTTAATTTATTTATTTTTTTCAAAAATAAATTTGCCTCAACAAACAACATATATTCATCTGTAACTGTCATTAGCTTTTCTTTTTCTCCTGAGATTAAGGGTCAGTCTGATATTGTTATAACTTCTATAATAATCATTGTTAGTTGTACTGAAGGAATAATCAGCAGTGAAGTTAATCGGCAAATATTTGGTTAATTGTATTATTAAAATTACTGTATAGCTCAAAAATAGTGTGCATATGTTTGGTAATCTTATTATGAAAGTGCTAAGATTAGTTGCAATGACTGAAATATACATGATTTTATAACCCTATTTTATTTTTTTCATTATATATATATATATATAAATTAAAGCAATATTTAAATTAGGAAAAAAAATCCATAAGAACAATAAAAGATTTTTAAAAGATTTTATAAATCAAATAAATATTTAAATAGAATATTTTATGTTGAGATGAAATAAGATATATAAATTATTTTAACTTTATTTCGTATGGATAATAATGATATTTTAAAATATTCATTAAATGTTGAAGTAGATTATTCCATAATCACTTTCAAAAAGTAACTCTCACCTACTTCTCAAAATCACAATAAAAACTTGTCAGATCATCAATTAATCACTTTTGGAAGTTTTACTAAATATCATTTTATATCAAAATTATAAAATAATCTGATTTTAACTTTTCAAAAGCAATACCAAACTGGCCCTAAAAGATTTCAATAGGTAACTCTTCTTTCATTTTATTTTTTTCTTTCTTACCGGATTATATATTTTTTTATTTATATATTTTTTTCTTTTGGTGATAGATTTATATATATAAATCTTCACACTCGTTTATATGTTTATTTTATAATGTTTATTCATTATAAAAGTTATTTATTTTATTTTATTTGAAATTTATCAGAATAAGTGTGCTTTTATTTGATAATAGAATGTATGTTTGGTGATTGATGTTTGATTCTAGGGGAAAATTTGTGAGAGTCATTGATATTTCAAAGTCATTGAAATTTTAAATACCTCCTAACTTTCATAGACGGTTTAAAAGTCATGATTGAATACCTCGTGACTTTTAATTCAATCAAGACTTTTAAAGACTTTTTTTAAGTGTATAAGAACTTAAGTTTTATATATGTTTTTCACCCATATTTTCCTATGTAATAATCTTGTTTCTCGAGTATTTTAGGTGTTTTTTTTAAGTTTTGTGAGTTGTGCAGGTTGTTATCTCTAGCAAAGGTGTTTGGAAGCTTTTATTGGGAAAAATAAATGAAAACAAGAGGAAAAGGGCAAAAATGTCAAAAATTGTGACTTAGATCGCAGCGGTTAATCCAGTGGTACATTCCATACGATTCCAGCCATTTGCCACGGTCCAGAACGTTGCACAGTCATATGCTTCAACCGTTGTAAATATGACAAAAGTTTCTAGGGAGTCAGTGTGCAAGTGTCTATGCCGCGACATAAGTAGCGGTCGTGCGCTTTCCCTATTTTCTCAAAAGAGCGTGAAGCCCTAATCCGGTGGAAAACATATAAATACTTCCTATTTTATTTTAAAGTCAGACATCTACAGCAACTCTCAATCATAAACCCTACTTTCACAAGACAACCTCCATCACCATAATTCAATTCCATTATACACACTCGACATCATACGATGAAAAAGACTTGAAGATTGAAGAATCTCTACCTGATCAACATGGGTTCTTTCTTTATTGTCTCTTCTTGTTTATTTCTTGTATTCATATGTAATTAAATCCCATTCTAGGGGATCAATGTGAGGATAACACTAATATTGGGTGTTATCAATGACTTATCTTTAAAATATTTATTCAAGTTAGTTTCATTCAAGTTTTAATTGTTTTCAATCTCAATTGTTATTAAATTGAATGCCACTATTTATTTCAAATTGAGTGAGAAAATTATTTGAGGATTTGATTAAGTAAATGACATGCTTTATTGAATCATACTCTAATTGAATGGAAGAGATTTAATGAAGGTACTGTCACTATGAATTGATTTTGGACTTTATAAATCTTTATGTTTAAAATGTATCTTTTTCAAAATTCTTACTAAATGTCATAACAGAGTTTAGGTTTAAGGTATTTGATTTCTATCATACTAAAGAAAAGGTTTGATCATAACTTTGATAATTAAGTATTATTGAGGTCAATAGTTGTTAATACTCAATTGTTTATCTATTGACTCTATTGATTCTCTAGTCTCATCATCATTCATATTCACAATTCAATTGATTTTAGTTGTAGTTTAAGAAATAATTAGGATATTTACTTTGAGATATCTTAAGCAATCAAACATGAGAAACTTGATTGAGTTTAATTTTTACTAGAGTAATTAGTTGTAACCAATAATTCACTCAATCCCCAAGAACAAACTTTCAAAAAATGAGAGCAAGTTAGTTTCATTCAAGTTTTAATTGTTTTCAATCTCAATTGTTATTAAATTGAACGCCACTCTTTATTTCAAATTGGGTGAGAAAATTATTTGAGGATTTGATTAAGGCTCAGTTTGGTATTGCTTCCCCAGCTGCTTTTGGGGCCAAAAGTGATTCTGGACCTAAGGCAGAGTGTTTGGTAAAATCGATGTGAAGTGCTTTTGGTCACTTTTAGTTTCTCCCAACTGAGTTTTTGAGAAGCTACAAATACATGCTTTTGGATTTTGTCTTCTGCTTTTAGAAAACGCGCTACAGTGATATTAAATGAAAATTTACTAACTTTCCAATTTTGTCTTTACCTTTAATGAAATTTAACAAAAAAAAGTGGACATATATTTTTGTACAAAAAAAGGTGTTACTATAACTGTATAAAAAAATTGAGATAATTAATTCAATAAAGTAGAATAAAAATGAAATTAAAAAATAAAGTAGAATAAAATAAAGAAATAAAGAAATAAAGAAATTGGACTAATTAATTAAATAAAGTAGAATAAAAAGTGGGGCTAATTAATTCAATAAAGTACCATAATTATATAACACTTAACACTAAACACAAATAAACAAGAAAAATGTAAAGTATAACACATTAGTACCATTTAGATGTCTATGTCCTTTTAGTAATTTTACACACTCATGACACTTTTTATTTCAGTTTACTAAACACATTGAAATTACTGTTAGTTCTCACAACATTTTTAAAAATCAGTTTACCAAACACTCAGCTGATTCTTCCCACAACAATTCAAAAAAAAAATTCCCCCAACATCAATTTCAAAAGCACTTCTCCCCACAACACAACAATGTCAAAATGGGCCTAAGTAAATGACATGTTTTATTGAATCATACTGTAATTGAATGGAAAAGATTTAATGAAGAGAATGCCACTATAAATTGATTTTGGCCTTTATAAATCTTTGTGTTTAAAATGTATCTTTTTCAAAACTCAAACTAAATGTCATAGATGAGTTTAAATTTAAGGTAATTGATTTCTATCATAAAGAAAAGGTTTGGTCATAACTTGGATAATTAAGCATTAATGAGGTCAATAATTGATAATACTCAATTGTTCATCGCTTGACTCTATTGATTCCCTAGTCTTATCGTCATCTATATTCACATTTAATTGATTTTAGTTATAGCTTGAGAAATATTTAGGAGATTATTTTAATTTCGCAATCCAACATGAGAAAATTAATTCGATTTAATTTTCATACAATTAGATTAGATTTTACACTAGAGTAATTTGTTTTAACCGGTAATCCACTTAATCCTTGAGAACGAACTTTTAAAAAATACATCAACATACCTTATGACTTTTATAGAGTCGTTAAGGGTGTGTTTGTTTGACATGACTTTTTAGTCTAATCCCATGTTTGGTGAGTCCAACCACCGAACTTTTTTTTATCAGGTATTCAATTTTATCCTGTTGAAAGGGGATAAAATAGTCCCCGCCCAATCGATGGGATAAAATAATCATATCGAAGAACTTGAGGTAGGAGAGGAGGTCGGCGCCGTTACGGTGGCCATTCTTGAGGACCTCGACGACGAAGGACTCGGAGAGGTGGAGGTTGAGGTGGCATTGATGTCGGCATCGGTGTCAGTGTCGCCACGTTGTTATAGGATTGTAAGATGTTGAAGATGCTGTCGAAGAGGAGGGTTATGGTTTATTTTAGAGTTGAGTTTGTAAATTTTGATTTTGGTAATTTGGTTTCTGGGTTTACTTCTACCTAGAAATGGATGGGATTTTTTGTTTTTTTGGTGGATCTGATATAGTGGCAGTGTTGTGTGTGAAAGGAGAAGAAAGCAAAGGAAGAAGAAAAGGAAGAGAGCAGCTACGTGTTTGATTGGATATGATTTTGGTTGTGTGTAAAGGAATAGAGAACAAAAAAAGTGAGAGCAAAGAAAGTAGAGAAAGAGAAGGAAGATGAGAGAATGAAGGAGATAGATCGTTAATGGTGATTGGTGGATGTGGGTTGGTTTATTTTGTTTTTGTTTTTTTTGATAAAAAATTTATTTTGTCCAATCCCATTACTTGTTCAAACATAGTATTGGACTATTTTTATTCCAATCTCATATTATACCAAACAAGGTTAACACTATAATTAATTCAATCATATCCAATCTAATCTCATTGCTTAAAAATAGTCCAAACCTATTACACTCACCCTAAAAGTCTATATTGAATACACTTAAACTTTTTAATTCCATAAAAGTCATTAAAAGTATTTTAAAATCCTAATTAAATACATTTCGACCAAAAATTGAGAAGGAAGTGAATATCAAAAATCTTTAAAAAAAAGATTTGAGAAGAGTTGGTTGTGGCGTGTGTTGGGAAGAAACAATTTTTTATTGTTGAGAAGATTGAAGAATGGTAGACGGTCAACAGAAAGAAAAAAGAAGAAGTTATGTATTAGGGTTTTAATTTTTATTTTTTTTTAAGATTTGTCACGTGAAATTATATAATTGAAAAAGAAAAGAAAAAGTTTTGGTTTAAGGTAAATTACAATCATACCTTTAGTCTTCGTTTGGTGCACATGATATGATTTAATTGTATGGGAAAAGATTGAACTAAATTTAGTGTTATCATGTGTTTGGTGCAACACATGATATGATTGAAAATAGAGTAATTATATGTTTGGTACAACATAGGATATGATTAAAAATAAAATAACATTACGTTTGGTGCAACATAGGATATGATTAAAAATAAAATAACCTTACGTTTGATATGATGTGGGATTCCACCCAAAATAGTTCTTCCTACATATCAATATCAATAACTATTTTAATTAAGTCGTTTCTATAGAACATCACCGGTTATGCTAGCAGTTATTAAATCTCAATTGATTCAATTTTTTTTTTCCAACCTATAATAATTGATTCAATTTTTTTTCCAACCTATAATAAGATAATCTTGCAGTAATTACAATTTTTTTTACTAATTATTATTATTACAATATTTGATTCCAACAACTTTCAAATGAATAAAAATTGGTTGAAACTAACCCTTTTTTCTATAAATAATGATGGCTTGTATTTATTTAATTTATATTTCTTATTTGTTTATCTTGCTTAATTTGTTGTTTTGTTGAATATTTTTTATTTTCAATACAAAAACTTTATAGTCTTCAATCTAACAGGTCATTCATTAACAATCAAATTGTAACTAGTAATACATATTATTAAAAAGAAAGTAATGTTACGACCATTTATTTACTCAGTATGAGATAAATACAAAGTCATATCTCAAAAAAAAAAAATGTTACACAATTTAACACCATATAATTTGTGTGTGTGTGATGAAATACAATCATAATAAGTAAGTCTAAAATATACATAAGTAGACCACACATTTTTTTACTTATATGCTCTCATCTAGTACCAGCCAAAAACTATATATATATATATATTAGCCAAAAGTTGATGAAAGTTGTCAAAAAACAGCATCAATCCCATAATTACAAAAATATCAGTCCATAGCCACCACCTACATATAGTAAGTACTTTTAAATGTTAGTAACCAACATGTATCATCATAATTCTTTCAACAAAAAAAAAACATGTATCGTGATAAAATAGTGCAAAAGCCATTAGTTATGAACTTACTTTACCATCATTAAGGCCATATGTCATCAAACACGCCACTAAGAAATGAGGCAACAAACTACAACTTCTGATCCTCACTCTGTTGTGCCTTAAAGATCTCTGCAACTTCTAGTTTATGTATAAAATTTTGCATTAAATGTACTTAATCCGAGAGAGGAAGTTGCATTTTCTGCAAATCATTTACTATAACTTGATTTTTCAGACTTCTCGCTTTTTGTTAATACTTGACAAAACTTGTTTAATGTATCATTTGATTTCTCAATATCATTCTTCATCACATTAGCAAATCTATCCATGCTAAGAACTATTGGATCTCCAGATCTAAACCTTTTCTTACTCAAGGGTTGAGATGAAATTGGGTGCATTGGTTGGATAGAATTTGTTTGATTAATTGACATTAGTGAAAAGTTTCCAAGCATCCCAAGTTCATAAACAAAGTTGTCATCCACATCCATATCTGCTGTTAGGTTCTCAGGGGTATATGTTGTTTTTCCTATAACACGATCTTTCCCAAAAATATAAGTCAGTCTTTCATAGAGAGAAAAAATATTTATCTCTCCATCCTTTTACCTGTTTATGGTGCAACAAGAAGAATTAACATATAATTAATTCATTATTCAATTCAATTTTACCTAACATTAACAATTATTCTAGTAAAAATAAGTAAAGTTAACATCACATGTAAATATGAATG
The DNA here is from genome assembly GCA_032871835.1 of Dipteronia dyeriana. Classification (NCBI taxonomy): domain Eukaryota; kingdom Viridiplantae; phylum Streptophyta; class Magnoliopsida; order Sapindales; family Sapindaceae; genus Dipteronia; species Dipteronia dyeriana. The sequence continues at coordinate 40,454,785 of CM065303.1, read as the reverse complement.
ACATGCTTCATTGCTATCAACTTTAACACACTTTCTTACACTGTTCCAACCAAACCCACTAACTCCATAATCCTTTTTCCAAGACTTCACCTTTGATCAATAAGAGGGCTAGTTCTCAAGCTACAATTTGGTAGAATATTTGCTAAGTGTGATTCCATCATCTTTAAGTTTCCAGCTTTAAAAAAACCACAGTCTGTACGACCACCATTTGTAACAGTTTCATCCATAATACTTAATAGAGTCTCTTCCTCTTCTTTTATCTATGTACATCTACATGCTCTACTATCTTGCTCATTTATTTGGCTACCACCACCAACATCCATTTTCATACATACATAACCATAATGTAATGTTAGATAAACATAAAACACATGTAATGCTAGATAACATTAAGTAACTAAACGATCATGTAATCTAACTGGGATAATTTATGTTGACATAAATTATGATTAAGCAAAAGATAAATACTCATTCGAAAACGATAAAACTAATAAAATAATGTGCAAGTACATTCAATCCATAAGTCAAACATTTAATTGTCTAAATAAATAACAATGTTTGCGAATAAAAATTAAGTAGATCAATTTCTCCTCCATTCATTATACATTTGTTATCTCTTCATGTTGTCCATTTTGGGACGAAGAAACTTGTCTTATGATATCAAGTTTCACATCATCCTCAGTGATTTCACTTAGCTCATGCTCCATTAGATCAATTGACATTTCTCTCCTAATAAGATTGTGTAGAAGACAACACACAACTATGATTTTATAATGTGTTTTAAGTGGATAAAATGTTGAAGTTCGTAAGATTGCCAAGCGTAATTTTAGTAGTCCAAAACAACGTTCAATTACATTTTTTGTTGATGAATGCTTCAATTGAAGTATTCCTCATGGTTAATAGGGGTATAACCATCTCTCCATTCAGATAAATGATATCGTGTTCCTCTATACGGTGCTAGAATTCCTTCACCATTTGTATATTTACCATCCATAAGGTAATAATAACCTAAATAGTCACAAAGTTAAAGAAAATTAATATATTTATATATAACTATATTTATAAAGTTATTCTTATTGTAATAATTGTGCTAATGTTTACTGGTGGGAACTTTTATCCTAGTTGGTCTAGATAATACATCTTGAAATACTCTAGAATCTGAAGATGATCCCTCCCATCCGGGAAAAACAAATGTGAACATCATATCCCTAGAACAATCACCTAATACATTTGTTGCAATTTCACCATTTCTTGATCTAAATCGTGGCTTATCAAGTTCAGGTACATGTACTCTAATGTAGGCCCCATCCAACGGCCCCAAACAATTCTAGAATATAGAAATTATTATGTAAGGAGATTTTATAACAAAAAATAAGATAAAATAAATTGTTAATTATATGTATTACTGACCTCAAACCATTCCCACATTTCATCAATGCAATGTTCATGCATAGGATATGGTGAAACTAGTAAATGATTGTGCAGTTGTAAAATTGCACATAAGACTGAATTGAAATATCTACTAATTGTCTCTCCGGACCTATAAAACCTACTATGAATAGTATGATTTTAACATGGTGAACAAGTGTGTGTAAGAACATGCAGACTTATTCCTCAATACAAACCAAACCATCAGTCTTCAATCTCCAAGTGTTACGAAGCAATTCACACAGTATGATAAAAGTTCTTCTATCCATCCTTAATTGAGCAATACACTCAGTATCATTGTACGAGATTAAACCATTTATGTAATCAACATTACTAGTAGGGTTGATAAATATACGGTTACTTAACAATCGCCTATTATATTGGTACTCTGCCATAAAATGCATAACTGAATCCATTGCAAGTAGATACAATCTTTGTAAATGAAATAGTTGCCAAAATAAGAAAAATATAAGATCTTCTTGATCCATGTCATCCATATCTAATACATGAAAACAATCATTCGTCACACTTCTTGAAACTAATTAAGATTTTAATAACACAAATTAAAATAAAACTAAATATCACAACAACAATTAAAACAAAGCCAATGTTTCAATCTCTTATCTCTCTTACTAAATCTTAATCACAAGGTTAGAGGAAGAAATCTTAAAAAGGAATCACAAATTGTCATAAACAATGATAAAACAATAATTTTTTTAATGGACATAATATATATTTGGTCAAAAAGAAAACAAGTTGAAAAATGTATATTATTACGGTATAAGTATGTCTAAAATGTGTGTCTTGGCAAGAGAAATGATGTAGAATTTCAAATATAAAAAACTCCTACCCTTAATAAATGTTGTCTAGTGAGAATTGTTATTGTTTCATAAAGATTTGATGATCCCATATTCAACTAACACAAACATGAGTCAAGAATGATAAGTCATTATAATGAACCTGACATATTTATTTAAAAACTACAAATTATTATAACCACCATTTTGTCAGACCCCACACTAGAGGGGATTGTATTTGATACGTAAAGTTTTCGTCATTCTGTATAATTATTGTGGCACGACTCTAATGAAGTGGATATCATCCACCAACTAACCAATACATGCCTTAGTAATAAAGAAACACAACAATGATCTCTAATTCACTATAATTTTCTGCTTATTTTATAGTTTATTTTATTTTATTTTATTTTTTTGAGCTAGTTTGATGTAACCAGAAACATTCAAATAATCGACGACCACCACAATAAAAAAAAAACATAAAAAAATAAAAAAATAAAAAAATAAGAATCAAAGTGAATCTTCTTACTTTTATTTTTATTTGACTTGACTAATAAGAACCGAGTTAATTTATGTTGTTTAGAAAGTTAAAACCCATCAATGATATCATTTCTCTACCCCATTGAACACATAAATTCAATAAATCACATTTATAATGTAATATCTACAAACAACATTTCCATTCAACCTTGTTTTACTTGCATTTTCTATTTTTTATATATATATATATTGAAAATGTTATACTTCATAACAGCCAAAAGGGCAACTCCAGGAAGTCTCCAGAAACAACAAGTCCAAAGCAAAGACCAAATACAACAAAGAAAAAAGGAAATAGAGCTCACAAACGAATCTACAATTGAACCAAACTGAAGAGTTGAAACAAAGCACAAACAAAACCCCTGAAAGAAACAGCTTGCATCTACTGCACACCGAAAAACTATATATATATATATCATCTTTTATCTCATACATACACCATATTTCAATCAATCTAAGTAACTAAAAATTTCATTTTTCTTGCCTGAGTAATAAAAACCATTACCTGAGTAACCAAAAACCTTTTTTTTTTCTTGTATTTGTCCACTATTAAACATAAAACAAATATAAATCAAATGAAAAGTCATTGTATTAACTTGTATTTTATCTCAATCGCAAATGCCCAAATTTTAGAAACATTGAAACCCTAAAATCATGACAAATTTGAAATCCAAAAAATAGCATGCATAAACATCAATAAAATAGCATAAAAATGTAACAATAAAAAAAAGTACCAACCTTTATCAGATGATGGCTTCACAGAGTTTAGAAATGAAATCGGGTAAAAAGAAAAAACGAAATCAACTAAAAGAGGAAGAAGTAAACATAAAACATCAAAAGAGAGCTTACCAAAAATGACACAAGATGCTTGGAGAGAAGAGCTTAGTAGGGTCGGAGTGAGAGAGGGGTTGGAGATGTAGCTGAGAAAGGGGTCTGATTTCTGATTGTGGCTGAGAATGTGTGACAGTGAGAGAGGTCTGCTAAGAAAAACGATTAAGAAAGAAACAGAACCCTAGCAATAAGCTCAACAGAGGGTGTCGATGATGAAATAGATGGGATTCAAGATGATGAAAGAGATGGAATTCATTTGAGTCCCACCATTTTAGACAGGATTATTGAATCCTATCATAATGGGATAACTTTTTTATGGTATTAAATAATTATCATATCCTCTCACTCCAACCAAACATGAGAATGTGAATAAAAATAGTCATTTCTTATTCAACTCCAACTGCCAAACAAGGCCTTAAAGTTTGAGGAAAAGACGGTAAGATGGGAAGGTTTAGTTATTCTACACTTACACCCACTAAACTTAATAGTAGACATGACCACGGTTTTGTTCCGGTTCCGAACTGCCTGTTCCGGTTCAGAACTGTCTGTTTCGATTCCGAACCATCGATTTCAGTTCCAGAGGGACCTGGAACCGAAATCTGAACCGAAATCTGAACCGAAATCTGAACCGAAATCGGAACCGGAACCGTTTGGAAGATGGTTCCGGTTCCGGTTCGATTAACCTGTTCTGACGGTTCGGTTTTTTTAACCAAATATCATATCAACATCTCTGATATCCCAATCTTTCGAACCCAAATTTTCCCATATTTACCCAAATCATAAAATCTCCGATTATATACGTTCAACCCCAAATCTCCCCCAATTTTCCTGAAATCATCTTCATATATATCTCTCTATCTCACTCTCACACACGCACAAATCACAGATCATGGATTCACTGTTCCACCATCACCATCTTCTTCATCAAGCCATAATTTTCTTCTTTAATCTTCGTCTCATATTCTTTGTTCGTGGATCGATCGATCTTCGATGGAATTGATGTGGATCTGTGAAAGAGAGAGAGAGATCGATGGATCTGTCGATGAAATCGGTGGATGGAATCAATGCATGTGGATGAAATCGATGGATAGAATCGTTGGATGGATCGATCTATGGATTAAGGATGGATATGGGTATTCTGAAAAGAAGAAAGAAGAAATAAGCAAGAGAGAAAGAGAGATATCAGAGAGAGAGATCGAAGAAAGAAAAAAAATGAGAGAGAGAGCCAGAGAGGGATGTCTGTGATTTGAAGAAAGAGAAAGAGATAAAGAAAGAGATAAGAGATAAGAGATAAAGAAACAAAAATAAAAAAATTTGGCTGGAACCGGCGGTTCCAAAACCGGAACCAAACCTTCGGTTCCAGACCGATTTTTTTCGGAGGAGAACCGGAACCGAACCTTAAACCCCACGGTTATGGTTACGGTTACGGTTTCAGAACCTGTTTCGGTTCATTTTACACAGCTACGGTTCGGTTCCACGATTCGAACCGAACCGTGGTCATGTCTACTTAATAGACATACTATAATCAAAAGGTATTAAAGTCTCTTAACACCACATTTTTTTAACAAACAAATCGGGGACTCAAAACAAATAAACGATTTTTTTTAACAAACAAACAAACAGATGATTAAACAACCTCTCAAACCCCTATAAAGGGCATTTATGGAGCTCGGTACACCTCCGGCTATTGGAATTGGTAGCAGACACCACCTCCTACCGTTGTCGTAAACGTTTGGAGGCTGGTTTGTTGTGTTCTTTGTAGTTTTAAGAAGAGTTGAAGTGGATTTTAGTTGTTTTTTTTATTTGTATAGATGGTTTGATGTCTTTTTTTTGAAATGAATGTGATTTTGGGTTAGAAATGAGTATGAATTTTGGGTTTTGGAAGTGGATGATTACTATTTTGACAAGAAATAATTCAACTCATTCACATATTTCTCTCCCATGATGTCGTGGGGTTTAATTAATTTAAGATTTATAGAGTTGAAATTTTTAGGTTTTGATTTGTGACGGGTTTTGAATTTAAGGCGTCGATACAACCGGTTTACTTAAACGGGTTAATCCGTTTAGTCTCAACACGACAAGACGTGTTTACGTAAATGGGTCAACCCTTTATAACCCACAAGACACCATTACTTAAACGGGTTACATAAGTTGACCCATGACACGTTTAAAAATTGGGGCGGGTCAAGTTGGATCAGGTTGAACCCATTTGACCCGTCTAATTCATTCAAATATAGGGAGAATTCAACTTTTATTTCCAATTTTCCGGTCCTATATAACGAAAATACACAAATACAATATTATAGCAGTCAAAATACAGTAATCCATATAGACTACAATTTCTACAAAGTTCAAAAATAGTCATAATAAAGCAAATCCACAAATTATCCAAAGTTAAAGTTTAAAATTTAAATAAAATCACAAATACACAAATAGCAGTCCAAACTTCAAATTGATGTCCAAATTGTTTAGCCATACGAGATGGATTGTTGAATTTTACTTTCTATTTCCGTCAATTCTCCAATTCTCACATTTCTTTAGAATAATCCGCCAATCTGTATCCCACAAACACAATAAGAAAAGGAAATTTCGAAATCAAAAACAGTCATAAAGAAACGAGTGGAACTCAGAATGTGTGGCTGTATATGTGAACGGTCGACAAGGCTAATAAATTAGAAAATTATGACGAACGAGACCTTGATATACTCGTCACCGTCCTTTTATTTCTTTTTAAAAAAATCTGTTCTTGAACCCTAAATAAAGGTGTAAGTTTGGGCCGGCCCGGCCTGTTTGGGCACGGCCTGCCGGGCCTGTGTTCCAAAACAGGCCTGGCCTAGCACGCCATGCCCATTGGGCGTGCCGTGCCAGGCCCGGCCTGTTTTGGAAAACAAGGCCCGGCACGGCACGTGGGCACGGCCGTGGCAGACCGTGCCGACGGGCCGGGCCGTGCTGGCCCGTTTGCCAGGCTAGAAGGGCCAAAAGGGCCGGCCCACTTAATTTTTTTTTTTAAAAAATATTAATTATATATATATTTTTTAATTAACTGGGCCCACTGTACAGGCCCACCGTGACTGGCACACCGGCCAGTCGTGCTGAGCCGGGCCGGCACGGCGTGCCTCGGTTGGAGGCCCAGCACGGCCTGTAATTCTGGGCCATGCTAGGCACGGCCTGCCTTCCTTGGCAAGCTGAACGGGCCGGCCCATCTTGGGTCGGCCCATATTTACACCACTAACCCTAAATAATAATAAAAAAATATGTTCATGAACCCTAATCTAATTGTAAATCAATTCATATACAAAAACAAAGAAATTAAAACAAGATCAAGCAAATTCAAGTTAGAAAATTTGATTGGTTTTCGGTAATTCATTTGTAAAAAAAAATCAAATCCGTTTCAATACAAAACACCAACGAAATATCCGGATTACAAATTTGGTATAAAGAATCCTAGAATCGAGTCCCATGTGTTTACACGAAGTCCTTAAAATAAATTCACCGTCAACACCGTATGTGTTTGGCGTTTATCTCACAGGATAAAACGATTCACAGTGGTTATGTATTAACACTACCACTATCAACGAACTTAAATCGTGATCTGAACTTGCCACAGAAGAATACAAAAGTGAAGAACATGAGCGAGAAGTTGCAAGGTGTTGTACCATAAAGTTAACTCTCTATGATATATGATCTATAAATATTTTTATAATAGAATAAACATACAAGGAAAATTAGATTCGGTAAAGGAATCGTCTTAAAAAATTCTTCGGAGAAATAATGTGTGTCCGAATTACCAATTAGATAGAAATTGTCGAGGGTCCCAAATTCAAAGTCACACCAAAAGTGCGGTGTCCAAGAAATTTGTCCTTTGTCCCAACAGAAATACCAAGCACAACGAAGAAATTTGTCATTTGTTTGAAAAGAAATATCAAGCACAACAAATAAATTTGTCCTTTGTCCTAGCAGAAATACCAAACACAACAAAGAAATTTGTCCTTTGTCTGAGAAGAAATGCCAAGCACAACAGAGAAATTTGTCCTTTACCCAATAAGAAATAGTAAAAAAGGAGAAGCTCACCAAAGGAAAAAGGCAACGAAAAAGAAGAAAAGAAAGAGCATAGAGAGAAAGGAGAAAAAGAGAAGAATGTCTAAGTTGTAATTTCATAAGCAACCAATCTTGTATCAAAGTTCAATAAATAAGCCATTCAGTTCAATCTGTTGTTGATCAATTTTCATGCATCAACATATGGCGTCGTCTGTGGGGATAAACAACCATCGAACATAAAAGCTTCGTTTCGTTCTGAAATTTCGAACATTCGAGCATGGCATCAGAAACGGAAGAAGCTCCAAATCCACAAACAGAGAGCTTTGTTAGATCGGAGATCCATCGTTCACTTAGCGATGACGAAGAAACGATCCGAGAGACTAGGCGTATGATAAAAGCAAAAAAAGGAAACACTCGTGAGCTTATACGTGAAAATGAGGAGTTGCGTGATCGATTTCGGAGTTTAACGGGAAAAGTTATTCAACCCGACCTCGGACAAGACCATATTAGACTTGAGAATGGAATCAACTTGCATGATCATACAAAAGAGCGGAATCAAACAGATCAGAACCATCGTGTTGAGCAACGTTCACATTCTCAAGGTAAGCGTTCAAGGGGTCATCAAAGAGAAAAAGCTTGTCGCGACGATTTAGAGAATCTCGAAGGAAACATGCGAAAAAAATGGAACCATACTGATAAATATCGGGAAGGACAAAGGAAAAGTGAACCTTAAGCCCCGACCGAAAGCCAGCACAGTCGCTCTCGGCCTAGAGTCGAACGAAGTCATTCGTGAAGTATACTTCGACATCATGCGGGAAACGAACGACGGGCTCGTCAAACATATGAGATTGAAGTGAATGATCCTCGACCTTCTCGATACTTGCATGAATACCTCAAGAGACTGGAAGAACACATCTTAAGCATGCAAAGGAGTCAAGTTGAAAATCGCAAACCTGATCCACTCGTCAAGCTACAATCTCGTTTCATAGCTATAATTCGCGAAGCTATTGCTCACAGGAGATTTGAAATGCCCATATTCCTCACTACGAAGGACACTCGGATCCCATGATCCACATGCAACTCTACCAAGGACTAATGGAGGTTAGAGGAGCGAGTGAGGACGTGATGTGCAAATTTTTTACTCTAACCCTAGGGGGAACAACCTTGAAATGGTTCAATAAACTCAAACCATGTAGCATCCATAATTTTTCTCAAATGTGCCGGGAATTCATCATGAGGTTTAGAGGAGCTCGGCCTTTGGAAAGAAAGTCTAACGTGCTACGTGATGTCAAGCAAGGTGAATCAGAGACCCTTAAGAAGTAAAGGTTTCACAAGGAGGTAATCAACCTGGGACTGTACGACGAAGAAAACACCCTCGAAAACTTCATTAGGAACATACAGATATGTCGGCTTTGGTTCAATTTTCAAGATTTCCGACCAAAAGACTATACTGAAGCTTATGAACACGCTTTGTGTTTCATTGAGACTGAGCAGTAGCTGAAATTAAAGAAAGCCACCGAAAAATTTGAGCATGGTCCTAAAAAAGAAAAAGGAAAGGGTAAGGAAGAAAGTCACGGTGACAGAAATGGTCACCCTATGATTACATGTGGGATTCCTCGATTGCAGCCACGAGGACGCGACCAGGTGAAAACACCAATCCTTCGACCTCAACCTGTGATGAATGTTCCAAACGAAATGTATCCGGAAACTTTTAGGTAACCTCGAACATGGAGTTCGAAATATGTAAACTACCATGCCTTGAATGCCACTCGAGAACAAATCCTCGTAGCTCTTTATGAAACCAGACTTTTGACAAAACCAGAACCATTAAGAGGAGATCCTAACCGAAGGAATCAAGCAAAATACTGTAACTTCCACGAAGATATCGACAACACCACGTCAGAATGTTTCAATCTGAGGGATCACATTGAAACCCTGATTCGAAACGGCTACTTAAAGGAATTTGTTGATGTTACACAAGAAACTCGGAAATAAGTGCTAGACACGAGAGAAAGGGACTCGCCCCTGTAAAGTGATAAAGGAAAGGCCCATGTAATTCATATCATAGCTGGAGGACCAACTTTGGCTGAAGATTCAAATCGTGCCAGGAAAGTATATTCACGATTTGTGGTTAATCATACATGTTTGCAAGTGAATCATTTTCAGACTTCCAAAAAGAAAAAAATGTACACCACACCAATCATTTTTACCGATAAAGATTCCAAGGGAGTAACGCATCCACATGATGATGCTCTTGTGATATCTTTAACTGTCACCGAAAAGTTAATCCCTCGCATATTAATTGACACAGGGAGCTCTGTGGACATCATGTTCAAAAAAATGTTGGATCAACTTGGAATTGAGAAAGCAAGGCTGAAAGAAGTAGGTACACTTTTGTACGGGTTCACCGGGGATAGTATCTGGCCTCTTGGAACAGTGGAAATTCCGGTAACCTTCAGTGAAGATCCTGATCAGTTCACCATAATGATTACCTATATGGTGGTCGATGCCCCCAATGCATACTCGATGATCCTAGGAAGGCCTTTTCTGGTTGCAACTAAAGCCGGGGTATCCCTTTACCATAATGTGATAAAAATCCCTACAGGAGAAAAAATCTAGACCATCAGGGGAGATCAGGAATCTGCCAGAAGGTGTTATGCCACATCAGTGAAAGAAAACTTTCAGGTTGGCGATTTAGACACGCGAATCTCGAATGATGAAATCTCCAAGGACGAAAGGACTGACAAGATGAATACAAAGAGCGGAACCGATAGAGGAGTTAATTCCCATTCAAATTAGGCTGGCCGATCCAAAGAAAGTGGTTCGAATCGGATTCACGCTTCCGGTTGTTGTGAGAGCGGAACTAGAAGAATTTCTAAGGGAAAACTCTGAGGTTTTCGCATGGACACATGAAGAAATGTCAGGCATTGACTCTAGAACGGCAACCCACCGCTTGAATGTTAACCCAACTTTTAAACCAGTTAAATAGAATAGGCGGTTGTTTAATCAAGAGAGATATGAAACAATTAATCACGAGGTGGGAAAGTTGTTGAAAGCAGGATTCATACGAGAAGTAGAGTATCCGGATTGGATCGCCAATGTAGTATTGGAGAAGAAAGCCAATGGGAAGTTGAGAATGTGTGTTGACTTCACTGATTTGAACAAGGCATGCCCTAAAGATAGTTTCCCCCTCATAGAATTGATCAAATTGTGGACGCAACAGCAGGACATGAAACACTTAGCTTCATGGACGAATTTTCAGGCTATAACCAGATCAGCATGAAGTCGTCGGACCAGGAAAAAACCACCTTCATCACAGATAAAGGGTTGTATTGTTACCGAGTGAATGCTGGATCAACCTATCAGAGGTTGGTGAATAAATTATTTGATCAACAACTCAGAAAAACAATGGAAGTATACATTGACGACATGTTGACGAAATCATTAAAATTGGCTGAACACATTGACCACCTCCGTAAAACATTTGAAGTATTGAGAAAGCACAAGATGAAGTTGAATCCGAAAAAAATACGCATTTGGAGTATCGTCTGGGAAATTCCTCAGGTTCATGGTCAGTCAAAGAGGGGTTGAAGCCAACCCAGATAAAATACGAGCAGTACTGGAAATGAGGTCACCAAAAACCTTAAAAGATATGCAAAGACTCACTGGCCAAATTGCTGCTTTGAATCGGTTCATATCACGAGCCACTGACAAATGCTAGCCCTTTTTCAAGACTTTAAAATAAGATAAGAACATGGAATGGACAGAGGAATGTGAACATGCCTTTCAACAGTTAAAAGCTGACCTGGCGAAGGTTCCGTTATTGGCAAAACCCGAAAATGGGGAAGAACTGTTCCTCTATCTTGCATCATCGGACACAGCTGTTAGTTCAGCATTGATGAAACAAGATGGAAAAGTACAGAGACATGTCTATTATTTTAGTAAGGCACTTTCAGATCCTGAGACGCGGTATACCAAAGCAGAAAAATTGGCATTAGCATTAGTGGTATCCTCCCGAAAGTTGAGACCATACTTTCAAGCTCATACTATCACGGTGCTGACTGATCAGCCGTTGCAGCAAATTTTGCATAAATTATAGATGTCAGGGCGGTTGATCCGATGGTCATTAGAGTTGAGTGAATTTGATTTAAAATTTCACCCTCGAACGACGATAAAAGGACAAGTGGTGGCCGATGTCGTGGCAGAATTCACCAGATCTGGGGAAGAAATGAAATATGTGGACAATAATGATTCGGACGAACCTCAAAGGGAAATCATAGAAGTCGAGTCATCTCACCCCAGGGAATCTGAGCATAAAGAGGATAACCCCTCACAAACATTGAACTTGTTTGTTGATGGATCGTCCAATGCTTATGGAAGCGGGGTTGGAATTCTGTTTTTAAGCCCATAAGGAGAAGAAATTCAGTATTCTGTCAGATTCAGATTCAAAGCAACGAATAATGAGGCTGAATATGAAGTTCTAATCGTCGGGTTAAAGCTTGCAAAAGCATTAGAGATCAGACGGTTACAAATTAATAGTGATTCGCAATTGATTGTGAGACAGGTGAACAATGATTACCAAACTAGGGAGGAGAACATGATCAGATATTTGAAAATTGTCCAAGAAAGAATAAACCAATTCAAAGAGGTACAAGTGGTCAAGATTTCTCAAAGCTCCAATTTCAGAGCAGACGCACTAGCTCGCCTTGCCTCAGTCATAAAAACAAAGTTACCAAAAGCCATCCCAGTTGAGATTCTAGAGAAGCCGAGCATCGAAGAATGTTCAGAAGTTGCAGAGGTAGGTCAAAAGTCGAGTTGGATATACCCAATAATGAAATATTTAAATAATGGAGAGATGCTCGTAGACAAGCATGAAGCAAGGAAATTAATATTCAAATCGGCTCGTTACACGATCATTGAAGATAAGCTCTACAAAAGAGGATTCTCACTCCCATACCTAAGATGTTTGGATCCTGATGAAGCGAACTATGTTCTCAGGGAAATTCACGAAGGTATATGTGGGAACCATTCAGGAGGACGAGCCTTGGCCTATAAAGCTCTACGTCAAGGGTATTATTGGCCAACAATACAGCAAGACTCCAGTGACTTAGTGATAAGATGTGACAAATATCAGAAATTTTCTGAAATACCAAGGCAACCGCCAGAAAAATTGACAACATTGAAGAGCCCGTGGCCTTTTGCTCAATGGGGGATAGATTTGATTGGCCCGTTACCTACCGGTAAAAGATGTGTAAAATACACAATAATTGCCATCAACTACTTCACTAAATGGGTTTAGGCCGAGCCACTTGCCACCATAACCGAAAAAAAGATTACAGACTTTGTGTGGAAGGCAATTGTGTGTAGGTTCGGGATCCCTTATGCAATCATCACCGATAATGGGAAACAGTTTGATAATACAAAATTCAAGGAGTTTTGTAAAAAGTTGGGGGTAGATCATCGATTTTCGACACCAGCTCATCCTAAGGCAAATGGACAGGTGGAAGCCGCAAACAAGACAATCAAGCACATGTTGAAGACCAAGCTTGAAAGCAAAAAAGGAACTTGGGCGGAAGAACTACCAGAATTCTTATGAGCACATCGAACAACGAAGAAGACAGGGACCGGAGAAACTCCATTCGCCCTAGCATTTGGGTCAGAGGCTGTGATTCCAATCGAGGTAGGCGTCCCAACCCATCTAACAATTCACTTCAATGAGCAAGAGAATTTGGAAAGTTTGAAGGCAAATTTGGACCTAATAGAATAGCAAAGGGATCAAGCTCAGATTAGGGTTGCAATGTACCAGTAGAGGGTGGTTTGTTATTATGATGGCAACGTTAAGGGTCGAAGTTTTAAGATTGTAGATTTGGTGCTAAGAAGGATAACCCAAAATACACGAGTACCCAATCAAGGAGCCATAGGACCAAACTGGGAAGGACCATATCGTATTTCCAACAGGCTCAAGATGGGAGCTTACAAGCTAAAACATCTGGACAGAATGAAAATAAAGCATCCTTGGAATTCGAAAATGTTACGAAAATACTACCAGTAAGGGAAATACACAAGTCGGGGTCAGGATATTACGTACACAAGGTTAGTGCGAAAATGCATACTTGTATAAATAAAATCACAATAACATCAGATCTTATTGTGTTTCCTCACAAGTTAGGGTAATTCCAATATATTGCAACACACACATACACACACGTATATATATATATATATATATATATATATATATATATATATATATATATATATATATATATACATAAGAAATAACGACATTAATGACAGTACAGATAAACAGAGGGCTATACAAATAAACGGGAGCCCAACAGAAAACAAATTCCTAAGCTGAATACAAATAAGAATGTTGGTGCCAATAGATGAAACACCTCACTTTTATTATTCGACTAAAAAAAAAGAGAAAGACAAGGATTAGTAGGAGAAGTTGTCCCAATCCTGAGGAGGAACGCTCATGTCAATCATGGCCTGACGATACCCATCAATCCATTCAAGCGGAAGCCTTCCTCTTAAGGCATCCCTTTCCGCCTCTGCTATTGCTTTCATTCCCAAGAGAACTAATTTTTCATTCTTTGTAGTAGCATTCCTCGTCTCTTTCTCCTGGTTAAATTTATCCAGGGCAACATCTTTCTCAGCATTAGCAGCAACCCTTATTGTCATTAAAGCATCTCTCTCAACCTCAGCACCGATTCTCATCGCCTTTTCCCTTTTTAGCTTGCCTAGTATGGCATCCTTCTCAACATCCATAAGCTCACGAGCCATTTTTTCATCCTCTAAAGCCTTGCGTAAAGATTCAATGTTGTCCGGAGTCGACATAGCCTCAAATCAAGTAAAAAGTTGATGGGTTCAGTGGAAAACCCATAGAGGAAATAGGCTCCTATTTATACAGGTTTGAGTACAAAGATATGAAGGTAGTTGGGGAGATGGGATAACTATAAAATAATAATTATGAAATCTCCATTTCTTGTCATCCCGTAACATCTTTTCAGAAATATTTTAAAAATATTTTCCTAAGTGTTCAAAGTTGATGACGCAAGACAAAAAGATGTTCAGATGATATAATGAAATTGGCTCTGTGACAATTAATTGTTGTTTAGAAAAAACTGCCAAAAATCTAGTTGGCTAAATGCCAAAATACACACCAATCGGTTAAGTAAACATTTTTAACTTTACCGATGGCAAATATGAACCGAAGAATCAAAGGACGAAAACAACTAATAAAGTTACACACAATCGGTAAAGTACTTATTTTTATCTTCACCGATTTACAATTTTTGAGCCCAAAAAAAAACGCATAAGGTCTTTAAACTAAGACATGAGGCACCTTATTTAGAGCTTTAAAGAAATTCACCATGATCCCCTTTGCTAGGTATGTTGTACATCTTCATTGAATAATAGCTAAGTACATACATTTTTATAAAAATAATAATAATAGTAATAATAATAGGGTTCTAAATTATAATCACACAAACAACAAGTACATTTAAATAGTACGATGCATAGACAAAGTTTGACAAAGATAGAATAAAGTACGAATACAATACACAAATAAAAGTCCCACTAAGGAAGGATAAATAACACCCAGCAAAATGAAGACAACTAAGTCATCCCCGGAGAAGGTAGGCCATTTCCTTCAGAAGAGTCGGGGAGTCAGGTGAACCAGGGGAATCCGGCGCTTCAGCCGCCGCTTGATTATATGGATAAACCATCCAGTCCAGCGCATATGAAAGATCTTTTTCTCGGACTTCTGTTTGGGCGTCCATATATCCCCTAAGATATACATTAGCATTCCTTTTATTCGCCCTATTCACCGTGCGATCACGCTTTTTAATCCTCCGTTCAAGCCTTTCAATCCTAGCTTCCAATTGAGCTCTCTCCGCCTTAAGCTCATTAACGTTCCTTTCTAAAAGCTCACGATCAAGTTCATGCACTCTAATAGAGTTATCCCAATCCATAAGCTTTACACCCCTTTCCTGGATTTGACTCTCCATGCTTTTTATAGTACCGTCAAGAAATGATATCCTCTGCCGGCAATAGTTAACCTCGGTTGCCAATTTACAGACTGAGTCGGCAAAATGCGAGGCCATAAAGCCATACTGAAAAATAAATAAATAAATAAATAATAAAATAAAATAAAACAATATACATATATACGTGTCTATATATATAGTAAAAATAATAGTAAAGTAGGGACACCACAAAATGGTGTAATGGAATCCGGGCAAAATAGGTGTGCATACCTGAAGATGCATCTTGTTGAAAGAAGTAAGGACTTTGTCCACGGATCTGGCTAGTAAACCGTCTTCCTCGAGACAGGTCATATTTAGGATACGCTCGGAATAACGTTTGAGATATGGAGAAGGATTATCATCCCTAACTCTAGGCTCCCTCGGATAAGGGACGGATGAGGCACCTCATAAATGAAGAGATTGCGAGGATTGCCCAAGGAAAGTATATTGCCCAAAGGAAGCAAATTGCCCAAAGGGAGTACACTGTCCAAAAGAAATAGGTTATCCAAAAGAAGAAGGTGGCAAAGATGTTGACATTGGTGGGGCTAAAACGACAGAAGGTGTAACAATGGAAGAGACAAAGGGAAAATCCCCTGCTTGTTGAGGCAAAATAGAATCATCAATTGTCTTCTTCTCATAAGCAAGACGAACAAGGTTGTCCCCAACGGGAGGTTTTCTTTTCGACCGAGACATTTCCCCTAGTAAAATAATGGCAGTTATACAATGATGACAACAAATAATAATAACCACGAGTGCACGATACCTTGTTTCGGGTGAAAAGATGTCGAAAGTCCAAGATGACAAATGAGTTTCGGATCAAGCAATACCCTGTAATCTCGATCTTGCTCCGGGATAGAAAATATTGCTTTAATTCGGTTGAGCTTGTAGTCGCGAAGCACAGTAATGGATGAATTCGACACTATAGGGATACAACGATCGATGATTAAGTTATAAATTGCCCATAGGAGGAAGCAAACAACAATAAAAATAAAAATAAAATAGTAACGATAATAATAATAATAGTTAGACCTAGAATCCCAAAACATGCAGGCACCGATTTTATAACTTCATCCTCGTGCAGCTCCCTACCCCAATTTTCAGAAATAAAAAACCATTTTGATCTCCATTTTCTATTATTATCAGGAAGGTCGAGTATCAATTTTGATACATTTGGCCGAGGATGAAAATAATATCAACCTGAACGAGCACTATCTTTTAAACAATTTAGATACTGAAATTCGGCCAGGGAAGGGTCATCGTTATGCACTTCCCTAAACAAAACTAAGGTAGCAACCAATATCCTCCAACCATTTGGACACAATTGGGAGGGGGCGAGCTTATAATGACAAAATGCAGGGCTGACGAACGGATAGAGAGGGAGTCTGGCACCAAACTTAAAAAAATCGGAGTCGAAAGTTACTTTGTCTTCTGGAGGAAAACTTGACAATTCATTTTTGTTGGATAGATAAAAAAAATCTGTACTGGGAATTAGAAAATGTTTTTTTTTTCAAATTTTCAAGCATATTAGCGGATACAGTGTAGTGAATAGTGTCTATTTCATGGCCCCGATAAAGAATAGAAGACGGCTGCGAGGCCTATGACTTCCAGCAGAAGCAAGTCCTGTTACAATTGTAACAACTCGAGGAGACTCATCGGTCACAACACCCCCCTCTTCCACTTCTTCACAATTTTCGGATTCAGAATCATGCACATCCATCTTTACATAAGAGATAATAACTACGTAAATAAATTAATTAACCAAAACATAGCAAAAAGGAAAACGAACACATACCTGTAGAAATAAGTTGGATAGAGTCAGTGATTAGAATTCTATTGAGTAATATTTATAAATGTATCCTCTAGTCAAATAAAAGATAATAATAATAAATAAATATATATATAGCTTGGAATGACTTGACGTTACAACCAAATTGATTTTCAAAGTGAGAAGACTTAGCATTGTAAACAAATTTGATTTTCAAAGTGAGAAGACTTGACACTGTAAGCAAAGCTGATTACTAAAGTGAAAATACTTGACACTGTAAAAGTAGAAAATTGGGATAAGACAATTACTGAAGTGAGAAGACTTGACACTTTTGAAAGTTGGAATAGAACAATGAAGAAATGACCTTACGACGCATACAAAGAAGGTTGGAAGAATAACGTCCAAAGTTAGGCGGTAAAGTACAATATGTACTCGAGAAAAAAAGGTACAATATGTACTAAAGAAAAAAAAAGTACTCGAGAAAAAAGGATACAATATGTACTAAAAAAAAAGTGTACTCGACAAAAAAAAACAAAAAAAAAAGTATAATATGTACTCGACAAAAAAGGGTACCATATGTACTAAAAAAAAGTACTCGAGAAAAAAGGGTACACTATGTGCTAAAAAAAAGTGTACTCGACAAAAAAAAAGGTACTCGACAAAAAAAAAAAGTACTCGACAGATAAAAAAAAAAAATATATATATATATATATATATCTTTCAAGCATAAAAAATATTTGATCCTGAAAGCTGGAAGGCCCATGTTGTACCATAAAGTTAACTCTATGATAAATGATCTATAAATATTTTTATAATAGAATAAACATACAAGGAAAATTTGATTCGGGAAAGGAATCGTCTTAGAAAAATCTTCGGAGAAATAATGTGTGTCCGAATTACCAATTAGAGAGAAATTGTCGAGGGTTCCAAATTCAAAGTCACACCAAAAGTGTGGTGTCCAAGAAATTTGTCCTTTGTCCTAACAGAAATACCAAGCACAACAAAGAAATTTGTCTTTTGTTCGAAAAGAAATATCAAGCACAACAAAGAAATTTGTCCTTTGACCGAGCATAAATATCAAGCACAACAAAGAAATTTGTCCTTTGTTCGAGCATAAATATCAAACACAACAAAGAAATTTGTCATTTGTCTGAGAAGAAATGCCGAGCACAACAGAGAAATTTGTCATTTACCCGATAAGAAATAATATAAAAGGAGAAGCTCACCAAAGGAAAAAGGCATCGAAAAAGAAGAAAAGAAAGAGCATAGAGAGAAAGGAGAAAAAGAGAAGAATGTCTAAGTTGTAATTTCATAAGCAACTAATCTTGTATCAAAGTTCAATAGATAAGTCATTCAATTCAATCAGTTGTTGATCAATTTTCATGCATCAACACAAGACATAAAAAAAATTGGAGTAATTTTTATGTCTGTGTGTTTTCCGTATATTTCCAAGAATGAGACACTCAATATATAAGTCATTCATTATAGAGAGCATTCAAAGAGGAAATCAAGAGACATAATTGGAAATAATTCTCATTAATCATGACAATTTTAAAAGTCAAAACCGTTTTGATTTCAAAAATTTAATGTTTTAATTAATCCGGAATTAATCAAAATCAATTACCATTAAATTGGTAATTATAATTTTTGAAATTCAAAACTTAAATTATGATAATGACAAAATTAATTTTGACATTAAATGTCATTCATATACATATACTTAATCAATCATTTATTTTCCCATCAATGTGGGACTCATTATTTTTACAAATCCAATGGGTGTGTTCCGAGTATCAATTTCTCATTCACCAATTTACCATTTTCCAATAAATTCAACTTATGGATGATTAATAAAATTATATAGAACTGATTCATAAAAAACAACAAGAAAAAAGAAAATGAACCTGAGACTTGAGACTTGAGAAATGAGAGGCGATTGGACTAGTGGGGAAGAACGACAATGCCGGAGACGAGAGATGGGCAGACGGATTGGCGACCGAATTTGGAGATTTGGAGTGAGTGTTGTATGTGTAAGTCATGCGATAGAAGGTGAGATAATATATAGTATGTAAAATATCAATAATAACCCTATAAAATTTAAAATGACAAACGTACCTATCTGCTAAACAGGTTAAACGGGTCATTCGTTAACCCGTTAACCCGTTAAGCAAAACACAACACAAACCGTATATGTTTAAGGGTCAAATAGGTTGATATGTTTATAACACGAATCCGATTAAGGTCAACCCAAACGGCCAAACCCGATTATCAATCTCTGGTTTATATCGGGTTCGCAGGTCATGGGTCATTTTGTCAACTCTAATTTTGATGTTGTGAGTTTTAATCTGAATTGGGTTTTGGATTATAGAAAATAATTGAAGTTGTTGGATTTATTTTGTTGGAGATTGGGGTTTGGTTTTATCTGTGGGAGTGTTTCGCCACCTCTATTATTCAAACCATTAGAGGAGTCCACGCACATGTCATAACTCAATGTCCTTTATTTTTATTTTAAATTTTAAATTTATTTTTATTTTTTATTAATATAAGAGCAGTTTTTTTTGTCATATATATTCTTATTTAGTTTTATATAATAATTATTTTATTTTGTCCTTATTTTTAGTTTTTCTATCATTTTATACAAGGGTATATTTCGATATTCTAAAAGTCAAGTTAACGGAAGATGTAACCACGGTTAAGTATAAGGATTTGTGTGTACAATAACCAAAATTTTGAGGTTAAGGATGACAGCGGGTCGGGTTCGGGTGAATTTTGTAAAATCCAAACCATCACCCGTGAAAATTTTTCTCACCCACGTCCTCCCGCGAACCCGCGAAACAATGCAGGTTCACGGGTGGATGCTTCATTCGCAGGATATCTACAAACTCGTAACCCACGAACCCGAGAACCCGAGAACCCACGATTTGTCATTTGTAAATTTCCACATATAATCAGCCATTTGATACTTAATTGAATTAAATTTCTCTTTTTAATTCTCTACTTGATACATTACAAAACAATAATAACCATAAAAATAAAACGACAAAAAATAATTCAAATGTTTTTGTATGTTTATATACAAGTATTTTATTTATACGGGTTCGCGGATCCAACCTACGAGTTCGTTTTTCCAATCCCTGCCCATCCACGAACCCATAGGGTTTTTCATTGGGGTTCGCTGGTCCGCTGATCGTAAATTCATTATCCACTCCCTCCTTTAAGCCAGACTTTAAGGGGGTGGGGGGTAATTTCCCCTTTGTTTTACTATCCTTCTACGTGTCACTCTTTCATTGGTCCGTTTTACCACATCTGCTGTGAGACGGACTTGTGGAAGATTTTCAAAACGTCAATCTAAATTCTAAATGCTAAACAGAACCAAAGACTCGATCACTCAAATCTAAGGCACAAACAACGCGGGTACGCAGCCGACCTCCGCCGGCAGAAGATCGCCACCCCTCCGCCGCCGCCTCCACAACCACCACTTGTAAGTTTGTTATTTTAATTTCTCGAAATCTCCCGAAACCAGAAATTCGAATTCTCTCTCGCGGTTTGTGTGAAATTAAACGAAAACGAAATCTGGAAAGCTCACAGAATGTGCTTTAACTTCAATTAGTGGTCGGATTTGAAGATTAATTCGTTTTTTTTTCCTTTATTCATGTTTAAATTCCACTATTTTTATGCATGTTTTTATTGTTTTTCGAGTTCCATAAAAAATCGAAGCGAAATTGCAATGTTTTTGATAAGCATTTCTTCAATTATGGAAAATTTGGTTTGAAGTAAATTATCCGGAAATAGTTTGATGATTCGATGTTGAAGATCAAAAACGGGTTTGATCTGATTGAATTCGTGTTGAAGATCATTTGATGATTTCAGCTGTGTTCTCCATGGATGGTCTATTGATATTCACCTTATAAAGTGACCTTGATACTCAAGTACAGTTAGTTGCTTGAACCAATGTGGTTTGGTGATAATTCTTAAAATGAATAGTGGGAGGTGGGATGAGGAGTCGATTAGCAGCATAATGTGGTTCTCATGAAATTGTAGTTTTCGTTCTAAGTCTTCTAGGGGTTATCTAGATTAGGAAGTGAAGTATATAATAGCCTTATTTGTTTAGGTTGGCAGCATATCAGGAGTGCAAACTTTGATTTGGTCTTTATTGGAATTTTCTTTGTGGTAATTTGTTGGGATTTATGCGGGATTTTTTTTAAGTTGAATTCTTTTTGCACATTATTTGCCTTTTTCCAAATGATAGGAGTTGGTCATCTGTTCTTGACTTTGTTTGAGATATTATGGAGATTTAAGTGATTATGTTTTTTATAGGTTGAGGAGTCTAAACTTGGCCTGGATACCCTTCAAGGGCAAGGAGATTGACTGGAGAACGAGATATGGTGGTAAGAATCCTTTTGGATGAATATATAGCTGATTAATCTTTAAAACTAGTTGGTTCTTGCTGAATCGTGATTTACTTTGGAGAGGGCATGTTTTCTGTATTATATGTGTTATGCTTTTAGCTTGATCTTTGAATATGGAGAAGAAAGCAAATAGAATTGTTTTTTTTTTTAAATTTATTTATTTACGAAATTATGTGGAAAAATATAGACTCTTATTTTACTGATTTAAAAATAAAATAGACCAAGGTCAGAATTTGCTGATCCAAACAATGGTAGCCAACTAAATTAAAAGTAATGAAGTTATGGCTCTGTACTCGTAGTCGAAAGTGCGTTCTCTTAGGTATTGCTATAGCTTTAAACACAACTATGTTCACATGCTTTATTATCATTTCCTTTTCTTTTGCATCTCTTAAGGAAAGTATTATTTTTTTTACTTAATCAACTTCTCAATTGGAAGTTGAAAATGTTTTATTTTTTAATAAACTTTCTGCGTATGCTGTATACATAATGATTTGGAATTCTAATTGTACACAAATCGATAAGAATAGGTCCAGGGTTTTTGGACATTCTTTTTTGGTTGGAGCTTTCAAGTTTTCTGGAATAATATAATGCATTGTTTAATTTTGAAAGTTTCAACTTGGAACAATATTTCATTTGTCTTAGAGTTCGTTTAAGAAAAGTTTTATCTTCCATGACTAAAAGATTTTGGTATCCCTCCAATAAAATTAATGTTCAAATAGATACGAGTTGAAATGTTTCTTACTTGAGCCCCTCTATAAGAGTGGATAAAGACTCTGTGTTATTGAATATTGAAGATTCTTTTTAATTTTCTTTGTCATGTTGAGGTTGATGCTATCAAATTAGTGATGGTAGGCATCCTGATTTATCTTGCTGAAGTTAGTCAAGGGTCCTTGATTGCACGGTAAGAAATTAAAATGTTCAACCATTTTCTAAGAATCTTGTTCTGTGAAAGTACAAGCAGATGAGGTCTATCAATGAGAGTATTGCTGGCTTAAGAACCTGAGAAATTTGATATACTTTTTAAGTTCTGGGATTGTAGGGACTAGGGAGAGAGATCTGAATCACTGAACAAGTAGCAGGATTGAAATATTATCAAAAGTTTTAGACTAGTTCTACCGTAGAGATCTATTTCCAACAATGTGTTAAGAGATGATATTTTAAACAAGGCAGAAACAAATTGAAAATACAAATGAGTTGATTAAGAAGATTTCAATGAAACTGCTATGTAGAGAGTTGGCAGGTTTCTTTCTTCAATTTCTTAGATTTCCTTGATCATACTTAATTTCTTAGGGGTTGTCGCTTTGTGTACATGGGTTGCATACATCTTTGACCCCATATAATTTTTTATTTATTAACAAAAAAATTAAATGAATGAACTGACATTTCTTATTTACTAGTGATGCTAGGATAATGCTACATTCTTATTCTATCTATTAATCATGGTACTTCTACTGTGTATTACCATTTGAATTACACGACAATTACACAACATATGATTCTTTCAATGTATTCCATTTTTGTTACATAATACCTCTCCGTCTCACAATGCTATTGATTCCTTCATTGAATGTATATTCTTCCACCATTATTTGCTAGCAGTTTACCGTATGTAGGTTATTTTCTGAATGAGCCAGAATTATTCAGAAAAGAGAAGATATATATTCTTTTAGTGATGGCTACTTCAGCAAAAATTCTCAACCCTGAAACGTGTACTGTAAACGAAGATTGGACCATTGTGTTACCACGCCGTGGCAAGAAAGGAAGGAATCTCCCCAGAATTAGAACTCCAGAAGAACAACAGAAACCATGGTTTCCGACTGAAATGGTATCCAACCCTCACAGAGAATCAAAATTATTAGAAAAGATGCAAACATGTATTAAAAAGTTGGAAAGCTCTGAATTCTATCAGACTTTCATGAATCAAATCCAAACCCCAGAAATCTTAAATCATTTTTACAGTGTTTTGGGCTCTGAATTGAAAATGCAGATGGTGATATATGGTATCGGCAGTATAGAATCATATGAAACCCCTCGATTGCAGCTTAGCCTTGCTATCTTGATGAAAAGAAAGCTCAGTTGGATTGGAGACGTAGAAGTATTCGATCCAATTCTGTCTGCAACAGAATCTCGGGTTTTGGAATCCCTTGGTTGTTATGTTCTATTAGTAAATGAGCAGGGTCGCAGATGTGCTATAAAGCCAACACTTTTCTACATGCCACACTGTGAGGCAGAGTTATATGACAATCTCTTACAAGCAAACTGGGGAGTTATGTTAAAAGGCATGGTATTACTTGGGAACAGCTTTGAGACGTACGAGCAGCATGTCTTGGAGTACAAAAGCTCTGTTATCGTCGACACAGCAAGGCACATCTTGGCTGTTCGGAAACTTACACAAGAGTTCAGCATTAATACAGTTTCAGATGATTATTTTGCAGCTTTTCATGATTCAAGCTGGCATTTTTTCAGCCCTGATGTTGAGGCTAAACTGCAGTTAACTGAAATTTAATTGAAATTGGATTTAACAGTATCTGTTGTTTGATTAACACCTTGATTATTTTTCTATATTGATGGCTGGATTGGACCTTTATTACCGATTCACAGTCTATTCTTCAGAGATTCCCTAAAATTAAATGCTAAAAAAGAGATTGATTTGATATTTTTATTTAAAATTTAATTTAGCACGATCTGAATTAACACCCCTTAATAACATATCAACGATAATGGCAAATAACAAACATTATCAGTTTATAGCAGCTGAGAATGCATCAAAAATAAGGACAATAATGATTATACCTTTCTCATTTCCAGGCAAATAAAGTTCTGAAATTTCATGCCATTTGATTTGGTAACATGAAATCGACTCAAACTATGCAACTCAGTTTCCATTACAGTGACATTGTCTGCAGGTTAATGTATTAATATAGACCTTTATGAGAAGGTAAAAGATGACTGTCCTTGTATTTGTTGTAGAGTATTTTAGCATGTCATCATTGTATGAATCTTGAGGAAGCATCACATAATGCAGCGGTAGGTTTCAAGAGCATCAACAGTTCCTCCACTGTAAGTAACTTTCACCACCTGACCCTTCTCGAGTCCATAATATCGTGCTATGGCATCAGTTTCCAGCATCCATGGCAGCTGAAATGACAATTAAAAAAAAAAGATAGATGATGCTCTACTTTGATCAATCGTATAACAAAATTCAGGTGCAGCCAATGTGACAATGTAATGTAATTATCCGAAAGAAAAACTATTATCATTATCGAACCATACTTTTCAAATCACCGATTAGTAATCATGGACAGCACAGCTTAATGCCGCCCCTCGATTCAACAAAAAAAAATCAAAATAAAGATTTATCTGAAACCTACAACAGATATAGTTCACAACATTATGAATCAATCAAAGAGGTAATCTTCATACTTTCAAGTTAATGAATTGACTTGGAAGAGAGCTCTGGTGTCAAAAAAAGAAAAAGAAAATTATGATAAATTGACTTGAGGTTTGTAGAGAAGTTACCAAACACAATTCCACTCCATTGAAGTCCTTTCTGATACATGGGATGAGATCTTAGACAGAGCTACAGGCAATTGCTTACTTATATTTTGGCGTTCAATCAAGCTTCCAATGAGGCCACATGATGCAAATCCAGAGTGTCTATATTCAAATTGCTTTTCCACAAAGCACTTTAATAGATTGGTCCTTGCGGACGTCAACCCGTTTGAATCTAATGTAAGATATTTAAGAAATTGAAGCTCCAAGTAAACATAAAACTATTATGCAAAGATTTAAGAAATGGCTTCTGTGTTCTTCTTTGATCCCATTCCAGAAGAATTGTTGCCTTCAGTATTATGCATATGAAAAGAGGGACAGTAAATTTAAGAACATCAAAAGCGTGTCCTATATTAACTATAGTCACTATAATTGTTACACTATCTACCTGTTTCTCTTCTACTTCATATTTTTTCAATATCTGGTGTTTCTTTGCAGCATTCAGTATCTCATACTTTGGTGCCAAGATGTGCTTCGTAATGTTAACCAACAAGTCGGCGATCTATCAGAATAAACAGCAATAATGTGATGATCAAATATTCTATATGAAAAATCTTTACTGGCAAGAAGCCACAGAATTTATTAAGTCACAAAGTATTAAAATAATTAAGATTTGAATGAAGCATGTACCATCTTAACAGGCAAAAAAGTTACATAGATATAGAACTTCAGGATAATGCAGCCACAACCATACTACATGTGGAATAAAACCAAATACAGTATATTTCCAAAGGTTAGCTGATATCAAGTTGCAAGCCAGCACTCTTAAAACATAATATGCAATAACAACAGAGTAGTTGTGAAGTGGAGATGGCAAGCATCTATATTTTCAGTCAACATATCAGATTTTCAGTCTATACACCCACATAATTCCCTTGTATTAATATGCTTAAAACTATTTCTTAAAACCGATTATGTATATAATAGTGCTAGACTTCCCAACTTGTATTTCAACTTCTAATGTAGCAATTTAATCCATATGACATATGGCAAGTGAGATAAGTCATTGTTAATGTGTATCCGTTTGGCAAATGACACGTCATTAGTTGGGATACAAGTTGAGATATAGAGTTGGAATATTAGCATTATTGTTTAATATTTGTCTCAGATCATGTTGTCAAACAGGCAAATACTATAAACCTACACAAGTTGTACCGACAACTTCACATATTTCAATGACTGATGGAAATAACACCTAGCTGAACAAATTTGTTAAGATATAATTCAAGCATACAGTTCCATGACCAACCCAAAGCAAAGATCGATTTCAAGTTTCACTGATCTATGCATCTCTAACTAGTAAACTTCAGCCTCACAGACTATTTGCAAGAAGAATACATCTTCTGTTTCAAAGACCAGTTACAATGACAGGAGTTATGGTTGTCTAATCAAAATTGTTAGTAAAATATGAGCATCTTTATGTAAAAGAATTTAAATGAAACCAAAAATATTTGACATCAAAGTCTTTCCATGATTTGTTTCTATTAAAAATTGCGTATAACTTGCACCTAAGGCACATGTTAAGATAATCCTAATAAAAAGTCGATTTTTAAATCATTTAGCCAAGACCGTCATTTTCTATTTTATAATGTTATAACTTATCCTATGTTCATTCAAGTGATATACTAGAACAAGATCAAAATGACACATGAATAAATAACCCTTCATTCATGGAAGTATCAAATTTCAGTGACATCAACAAAGCAGTAAAATCTCTCTATTCAAACTAACATGCAATCATTTCTCAATCCTTTCACAAACTTTAAACAAGCATCAGATTTACTTACTTGAAAAAACTCAACTTTGAATGAAAATTTCTCCATTTCTTTCTTTACAGAAGCAGTGACTTTGCTTTGCAAGATCAAAATCAACCCTTGTAAACTTCCTCTGTTCACAATTTGCATACACATTTCTCGAATATCTTTCGTCTTCACTTGGTCAGTGCCCAAGAACATAACCAGCATCTGTAAAACATTTTAAAGATTTTCATGTGTAGTCTTGATAAAATGCAGTTATCCACACAAAATTCTTCATACCCAATTTGTAAATTTTCAATTCATTAAATTAGAACCATTAATATTAGAGATTCCAACTCTACTATCGCCAATCTTATATTAGTTGGTAAATCTTTCAGCAGGAAAAAAAAACACAAATTGTCTGTTCACATTTAATTTTTCAAATCAACATAATCAATCATGCTAAAAATCACAAACTCTATATCATGTCAACGTATGATGTGTTTTTTTTTCAGATCTTAATTCTGAAATAATGTAAAAAATGTCTGAAAAGCTCAAATCTGAAAATCCTAACTAATTTTAACCCATTTCTTCCACACACAAAAAAATAAAATAAACCCTTAGTTAACAAACCTTTTAGCAGATATGTTTTTAAAACACAAATTATCCTATCCGTTAAAAAAGACAAGAAAAAAAAAATATATAAATCAGCTGTTTGTACAGAATTTGTGATGATGAAGACCTCAAAATATTAACTTTCGTGTGTGCATGCATGTGAACATGAACATGTATGTATAATGTATGCACATAAACATACATTGTAAAAAAAAGGTACCTTTTTGGTGGGGTTGGAGCGGAGAGGGAAGTAGAAACGGAGTCTTTCCGGGTCGGGCTTGTCTCCGAAAATGGAACGGAACTCAGCGAGAGAGAGAGCGAGTTCGGAGTCGGACACGTCATAGCCTCGGTCTCGAAGCATCTCCAAAACGGTGCGTCGTGAGAGGAAGTACCTCTGACTCTCCAAGCAGCTCCCCGCCTGCGCATACCTTGTAATGCACTCGTCGGAGTCTCCGCTGCATTTCGCCGCCATTTGGAGAGACTTTTCGCTCGCCAACATTACTCACTCCGTTTCTGTAACTTTTTTGTTCTTTTTGAAATAATAATATATTTGGTGTGGTGGGGGCCAAAAATCTGTTCGGGTACTTATAGCTATCAATATGATTCGAGCCGTTATTATAGGATCCCCGACTCTAATTAAGTACTTATACTCATTTGGTGTAGATTATTTTAAAAACAAATATGTTAAATAATTGTTTGATAAACTAAATTTAAAAAATACTTAATTTTTTAAAGAATGAAAAATGTATCAAATAAAATTACTAAAATAGACATTACTAATAATATAAATATAAAACATAATAAAGAAATAAATAAGAAATAAAAAAAATTAATGACTGAGTTAACTCGTTCAAAGACCTTAGTCAACTCAGTCTCATCACATTTGAGATTCAACAAATGAGTCAATTTGTTGATTCTCTTTGCTTGAAATCTACAACCATCATCAATAACCATAACCTCTACTACCTCCGGCCCCAAATCTAATCCAAAAGCTCTGTGAAGAAGAGAAACACGAATGTGAAGCCAAACCCATGTGTCAAGCTGGCACCACCGTAACAACCACATCCAAATCCCTAACCAACGAGCAAAACATCGATAAACTTGAGGATTTTTGTGATTGCAATGGATCTGGTTGATCGCTTCCTCCTACGGTGTCGACATCGTCGGTAAAGTTAAGTTAACCTCTTGCCCTTTCTCGGCGACAATGGTGGCTTAAAGTTTTTTTTTAAAAAAAGTTTTTTTATATTAAAAAAATATTCTCTTTTATTTTAAATTTTTGGATTAAAGATTTCATAAAAATAATAATTCTAAATTGTGGTTTTTTGAAAAATATAATTACTTAACGTGAGAGTATTATTGACATTGAATAGTAATAAGTTAGTTTCTGCTTCAAAAAGCAACACCCACCTAACTTTTTAAAAACGGCTTATTGAATAAGCAAATTGAAAAATAAATTGCTTTTGAAAAGTTTATCAAACAACTATTTACTGAAAACTTGAGAAGTGAAAGCAATCTCAAACATAACATAAATTGTATTTGTTTATCGAGTAACTTTTTAATAGGGATTCGTTACGAATTGTTCATACATGATCACCAATTATCGAAAGTGATCATCGGTGTTATCACCCTTCCTATACTTATTGACCACATAAGCTTTCACAAAGTGATAATCAGTGGTATCCCCAGACTGAGTGAATGAACGTTTGGTAGCATTTATTGTTAACGTTAAAGCACACGTTATTGTTGGAAAATTTCATCATATAGGGCCACACATGTGAACATTAAATGTGTTGTGCTATCTTTTGGTTAAGCCTAAATTAAAGTGATATAATTAAGATTTAAAGTATTAAAGCTTAAGGGTATAATTGTCATGGAATTAATGTGTAGATACCAGAGTGCTATTTCTAATTTATTGAGGGCCCGAATTAGAAATAGCTAACATATAATAATTTGATTATTATATATATTTAGGGTCATGCTCCCCAAATTACACGATACTTTTATTTTCTTTGTATCCCCATCAACAGAGCAAAATAGAACATGGTAGGGTTCATAAAGGTCGTGATAATTTGGAAGATCACAACCCCGTCCACCAACCTCCTGCAATGGATTCAGGTACGCTTCCGCTTTCTAGATTTACTTATTTCCTCTTGAATTGATATGGGTTATGTTATGTATATTAAGGTTTGGTTAATAATGATATATAAACATGTTTAGGTTATTCGGATTAATTATGTGCATATGCATGTTGTTAGTTTTGTGTTAATCGAAATCCTAGCAATTGGTATCAGAGGTGCCCATAGTTGATTCTTGAGGATTTAAGATTTGAATTTTCAGTATTTAAAAAAAAAACTGAACTTACTTTGTTTGCTGCGACTGATGCAGTTTTATTGTTTAATATATGTGTTGAATCCATAAACAAAATATTATGTTTGTGTTTAATTTGCGAGTTCTGTGACCTAGATTATTTGGGTTTTATCTTTTGAATTTTGAGTTTTGAATTTCGACATAGATTATGTTTGCTGCTACTGCACGTTTTCGAATTATTAAGAAAATAAAAGAAAAACCCAGATGTGGTATTGGAAATTGATCTGGGTTTTGTTTTGGGGTGATGGGTTGTGAATCGGTGTTTGTTTTCGTCTGATGGGTTTTCACACCCAAACCGACCTACGCCCAGCCACCCATACCCATCTATTTCCTTCTTGGGTCAAGATCCATTGCTGGCCACACCAGGTCCAGTATCTCCTCTTCTCGGTCAACGCGTGGTTTCCGGTGAGAACCTGTACGTTTTGCAACAACGATGGCGATCGTCGGGCGACCACCGCGATCTGGTTCAGATCGAACCAAGATCGTCCGCCGTTCGTTTGGTAGATCGGTGCTTCGTTCGATCGCTGATCGATTGGTGCGCTACTGCTTAGCCGTCGTTCGTCGCTTTATGGTGACATTCTGGTGGCTAAGGCTGCGGCGGCAAGAAGAAACTAAGGTTTACAGGTTGATTTTTGTCAGGCCCTTCTTTTGAAAATTCAAAATTCTTGAATGACTGTTTTACAAATTATTTAGGCAATTGTGTGATTTCGATAAAATTATGGGGTCAATTTATAATTTCCAAAACTTACAGGGCATGTTTGCAATTATAAAAGAGTTCTGGGCAGACTTATAATTATTGAAAAGTTACGGGGTCACTTTGTATTTTTCAAACATTTTGGGCCAAATTGTAATTATAAAAACTTGAGGGGCCTTTCTGTAATTTTACAAAATAAGGGGCACTTTTGTAATTTTGTTAAAATAAAATAAATTTTTATTTATTTTCATTTTATTTTAAGGATCAACTCAAATTCAAATATTTAGGTATACCTTTTATGGTTAACTAAGGTGGTTCATCATTTTAAATGAGCTAATTGAAACAAGATGTCACCAAAGTGACCTCTCTTATATAGATTGTTCATGAGGGATGTTGGATGTTCATGTGTATAAATTCATCCAGGTATTTACCGGCCCAAAGAAAGGTTAAGACTTGGCCGAATTGCACACATGTGTGGTAGTAAACATGTGATGATTATAAGGTTTTACATGTGAATAATAAGTCGATCCAAAGATAGATTTATTATTTAACATAAACTATTGTCAATGTTTGATCACTACAACAAGAGTACCACTTACAATTAATATTATTGTCTAAAGACTTGATATTAATGTTGTATTAGGTATCTTAAGATGGGACCGACCATTATTTGGTATATCTTTTATGGTTAAATAAAGTGATCTATCATTCTAAATGGGCTAATTGAAGCAAGATGTCGTCAAAGTGACATCTCTTGTGTAGATTATTCATGAGGGATGTTGGATGTTTGTGTGTGTAAATTCATGTGAGTATTAGTCGGCCCAAAGGAAGGTTAATACTTGATCGAATTGCACACACACCTGTGGTGATAAATATGTGACGATTATAAGGTTTTACATGTGAATAATAAATAGATCCAAAGATAGATTTATTATTTGACAGTAATTATTGTCAATGTTTGATCACTACAACAAGAGTACCACTTACAATTAATATTATTGTCCAAAGACTTGATATTAATGATGTGCTAGGTATCTTGAGATGAGACTTTCTATTATTTGAATTTGTTGATTATTGTATTTGGTTATTAATGTGAGTCTGTTTGTGTGTTTGTTTTGATCTCTTTCAAGCTAATGTTGTACTATATCTTCTAATACCAACTATATACTCATGCTTAATGGGATCAACTTTCAGGATTTGGAAGGAGAACAT
This sequence comes from Dipteronia dyeriana, assembly GCA_032871835.1. NCBI lineage: Eukaryota > Viridiplantae > Streptophyta > Magnoliopsida > Sapindales > Sapindaceae > Dipteronia > Dipteronia dyeriana. Next base: position 40,422,768 of record CM065303.1, on the reverse strand, counting down.
ACTCATTGTTCTCACCTGCATGGATCTAGACCTTACACTTTCGGTTGAGCAACCCGCTTCTCTTACGGATGCAAGTTCTCTTGATGATAGGAAGAACTTTGAGAAGTGGGATCGCTCAAATTGCATAAGTCTTATGATCATGAAGCGTGGCATTCCGGAGGCATTTAGGGGCGCGATATCTGAAAAGATAACCAAAGCCAAATAGTTCGTAGCCGAAATTGAAAATCGTTTGATGAAAAACGATAAGGCAGAAACAAGCACGCTTTTGCAAAGCTTGATTCTATGAAGTACAAGGGCAAATGGAACATAAAGAAGTACGTTGTGGAAATGTCTCATATTGTTTCTAAGCTTAAGGCATTGAAGCTCGAGCTGTCTAACGACTTGCTCGTGTATTTGGTTTTAATATCACCTCCTGCACAATACATTCAGTTTAAGGTCAGTTACAACTGTCAAAAGGAGAAATGGACTCTTAATGAGCTCATTTTTTACTGTGTGCAAGAGGAAGAGAGACTGAAGAGAGACATGACCGAAAGTGCTCATTTGGCTAGCACCTCTAAGGATAAGGGCAAATAGAGGAAGAATAATGAAGATGCTAAACACCTTATGAGATTTGGACAAGCATAAAGCCTAGTCTAAATCATTTTCACATTTTAGGATGTCCAGCTGAGACAAGGCCTTACAGGCAACATGAAAGGGAATTGGACTCCAAAATTGTGAGCAACTACTTTATTGGATACTTTGAGCGATCTAAGGGCTATAAGTTTTATGATCCCACACTTCGATCAATTTTTGAAATGGGAACTCCAACATTTTTTGAGGATGTTGAGTTTGGGGAAGAAATAAGGTTAGAGACATTGTCTTTCAGGAAGAATCGGTTTCGATTCCTACTTTCGCTTTTAACAATGTGCAGGTTTCTATATCTGTCATTGATCAAGAAGCGAATCTGGATCCTCAACCAGACAATGTTGAACAACCCCCCATTCAAGATGAGGTAATTTTTCCTGAGGAACAAACTCAACAACCTCAACAACCTCAAGAACCAGTGCCATTAAGGCGATCCACTAGAGAAAGGAGAAATGTTATTCCGGACGATTTTTCACTTATTTCTCCAGGAACATGAGGAAAACATTGGAATGATGGAAAATGATCCAATCAATTTCCATCAAGCCATGCAGGGTTCCAACTCTCAAAAGTGGATTGATGCCATGAATGAGGAGTATAAGTCCATGCAAGACAATAAGGTTTGGGTACTTGTCCCATTACCAGAAGGTGCGAAACCCATTGGTTGTAAATGGATATTTAAAACCAAAGGGATTCGAAAGGTAGTGTGGAGAGGTATAAGGCTCGTCTTGTAACTCAAAGCTTTACCCAAAAGAAAGAGATTGACTAGAAAGAGACTTTCTATCCGGTTTTCAACGAAAGACTCTTTTAATACAATCATGACACTTGTTGCGTATTTTGACCTTGAGCTTCATCAGATGGATGTCAAGACGGTGTTTCTCAATGGTAACATTGACGAAACAATTTACATGGTGCAACCAGAAAACTTTGAGTCGGGAGACCCAAAGAATATGGTTTGCAAATTGACAGAATCCATTTATAGACTCAAGCAAGCTTCCCGTCAGTGGTACCATAAGTTTCATCAAGTGATTATCTCGTTTGATTTTGAGATAAACGTTGTTGATAATTGTGTATATCACAAATTCAGTGGGAGTAAGCATATATTCCTGGTTTTATATGTCAATGACATACTGCTTGCCACAAATGATATAGATATATTGCATGAAACTAAGAGATTTCTATCAAAGAATTTTGAGATGAAAGATCTTGGTAACGTTTCCTTTGTATCAGGGATCCAGATACAACGAGATCGCTCTTGGGGTATTCTTGGATTATCACAAAGGAGCTATATCGATACAGTGCTCAAAAGGTTTGACATGCAGAACAGCAAACCATGTGACACCCCTTTCGCTAAGGGAGACAAGTTCAGTCTCAATCAGTGCCCTAAAAGTAACCTTGAAGCTAAGGAAATGCAGAAGATTCCCTATGCATCAGCTGTAGGGAGTCTAATGTATGCTTAGGTATATACGCGTCTGGATATTGCGTACATTGTTGGTATGCTAAGCAGATATTTAAGTAACTCTATGATGGATCATTGGAAAGCAGCCAATCGGATTATAAGGTATTTGAAGAGAACAAAATATTACATGCTCGCATATAGGAGATCGGATCAGTTTGAGATCATAGAGTATTTCGACTCTGATTATGCTAGATGCCAAGACAATAGAAGATCCACATCAGGCTACAAATACTTGTTGGCTGGTGAAGCTATATATTTGAGGAGTGCCAAATAGACACTTATAGCTTCTTCCACCATGGCAACAGAGTTTGTATTATGTTATGAGGCATCCAACCATGGAATATGGTTGTGGAATTTTGTCATTGGGCTGTGCATTCTGGAGGGTGTTGAAAGACCACTCAACTATATTGTGATAATAAGTCAGCAGTGATATATTCTAATAACAACAGTAACTCATATAGGTCAAAACATATTGACATTAGGTTCCTAATTGTAAAGGAAAGAGTTCAGAGTGGACATATATCCATGGAGCACATTGGGACAAACTCCATGATAGCGGATCCTCTTACAAAAGGATTACCACCCAAGGTCTTTCATGAGCACACTGCTCATATGGGTGTTATTTTGTGTGAGGATATTATATTATAGTGGGAGTTTGTATAATTTTGTATTGTATTGCTCTATATTTTTATTTTGGATATATTTATGCATTTATGTATTTGGATATTTTTCTGATCAGAAATAAAGTATTTGGTTAATTACACTCTGTTACATTGTGTTAAGTTTTGATCTCACTAAGGAATAAAGTAGGACCAGTTGGAATAGACATGTATAGATCACATTGCATATAATTTCCATGCTACGCATCCATGATTGATCTATGTCATTTGGTTATGTTGGTATACGTGACCATTGATGGGTTTAGTCACGCTAAATGTGACGAAAGCCGCTTTGATCCTATGTTGGCATAATCAATGGACGAGATTGTTCGGATATACCCTAAAATTGTGATAGAAAATTTTGGAGCTCATAAAGTCATACACATTTGTAAAGTTACATATGTGCCCCAGTGGAAGATTATTGGAAAATTCCATCATATAGGCCCACACATGTGAACATTAAATGTGTTGTGCTATCTTTTGGTTAAGCCTAAATTAAACTGATCTAATTAAGATTTAAAGTATTAAGGCTTAAGCGTATAATTGTCATGGAATTAATGTGTAGATACCAGAGTGCTATTTCTAATTTGTTGAGAGACCGAATTAGAAATAACTAACATATAATAATTTGATTATTATATATATTTAGGGTTATAGTCCCCAAATTACACGATATTTTTGTTTTCTCTGTATCTCCATCAACAGAGCAAAATAAAACACGGTAGGGTTTATAAATGTCGTGATAATTTGGAAGATCACAACCCGACCACCAACCTCCGACAATAGATTCAGGTACGCTTCCGCTTTCTAGATTTACTTATTTTCTCTTGAATTGATATGGGTTATGTTATGTATATTAGGGTTTGGTTAATAATGATATAAAAACATGTTAGGTTATTTAGATTAATTATGTGCTTATGCATGTTGTTAGTTTTATGTTAATCGAAATCCCAACGGTTATACCTTCCAATTATAGTACAAATTAAGCAGTGAGGTGGTAGTGTTATACTGTTATTGAAGCTGAACTTGATTATACAAGATTTCGGAAAGTTTTTCACAAAATTATTAAGAAACCATTGACCGTGTAAATCGAAGCTAGACATCCTCAGGCCGAGCGAATTAACGTTTGATAGCATTTATCGTTAACCTTAAAGCACAATTATAGCACAGATTAAGTAGTGAGGTGGTAGTGTTATTGAAGCTGAACTTCAGGGCTTATTCGAGGGCATTAAGCTTTGTCTGGACTCTGGAGAGCTGGTTTTAGAAAGCTTTTGTGGAGTCTGACTCGAAAGCCCCGGTTTCCTTACCTGAAAAGAAAATCGGTTTGCATCATCCTCTTTACGCTCTTGCTTATTGCTTCTGTTTTCTGGACAGTTGGGCTTCAAAAATAAAGAAGTAGTGGGACAATAAAAATTACAAATTAATACAATCCCACATTTATTTTATTTTAAGAAAATATTAAATAAATATAAAGTTTCAGAAAAATGATATTTTAAATATTTTATAAACAATGTGTCCTAAAATACATGTTAATAATAACTCAAAAAAAAAAGTACATGTTAAATTAACCAAAAACTTAAATAAATAATTTATATTTAAAATTCTAAAAAATAAAAATAACTCTTTTTATTCTATTTTTTTCAATTAATATAATATTTCCCTAAAAATATATGTATATATAAAATAAAAACATTTTTTTGAATGAAAATAAAAACCTTTTCAACAAAATTTGTTTTCAAAATTACTCATAAACCCTTCGATAATCAGCAGCATCTAATTGGGCCATGTTTCAAACCCATACCACAACCACACAGACTTGTGTATTGTATCGTGTCGGGTTCTCGTCAAGAAAAATATCGGGAGCTTTTCGTGTATCGGTTTTTTTTTACTCTTTTTATATAATATTCTGTACTCAAAACAAACATTAAAAAAATCCTAAAAAATCAATCCACTCTAATTGGAGTTTCAATTCTTACATAAAATTAACAAAAACAACTCATAAATTCGTCCAGAAATGGAAGAGGAAGACAAATCGAACTACAAGTCACGAAATTTAAAGCGATGGAGCAACAAAATAATGAGAAATTCATGTTCGGCTCCGATAAACAATCTTGACGATGGTTGTCTCATGCACATATTCAGCTTCTTATCTCCTATTCCAGGTGGGTTTTTTTTTTTATATTACTTTTTTCTTTTGTTTCATTTATTCAAGTTGTTTAGTTCAGATTATGGAAAATTAGTGTAATTGTACCCTGTCTATATACGATAGTGATTTTTTTAGCTGATTTTTTTTTTTTTTTGGTTTTTAGGAACTAGGAGGTGGTTTAGGGTTAGGGTTTGTATTTGGAGTGTGAATTTGGCCAATGGTTTTTGGCCAATTAATGTGTTTTAAGGCTTTTGAAGATTTCAAAGTATGAGTGGAAATGGGTTTATAGGGCATCAAGTTCTTCGTTTGTAAAACTTCTCTTTTGATAGATCCTGTTTATCAATTTTAAGTTTGTAAAGTTATGAATTTGTATTCGCTTTCCGCTTGCTAGGTAAGTTGTTGGAGTTTATTCAAAGATTTTCGGCTTTTAATGTAGGGCATTGGAAGTTTATAATGTCAGTTAGATTACAATGTGATGCTAAGAGTCCAGTGACCATGAATTCAAATGGCTTATTCCTATATAACGAGTGGAGGATTATCTTGAGTTTTGTGGTCCCACAAGCGTCTGAACATAGTTACTGGTTTCCCTGCCACACACTATTTGTTGTTCTCAGATAAAGCGAATCATGACTCCACTTCTTTGAATTACTTCCAATTTGTGTACATACACTCAAATATCCATTTTCACATTTGTGAAATCGAGTCATCTGGACTTTCTGTTTTATGGTTTTTCATACCTGTTCAAGAAACATTAGTTTGTTTAGGTTTGTATTCATTACTGCATACACTCATATCTTGTCTACTCTAAAGGTTTATCAAATTTTAAAACTGAAAGATCCGACAGAATTTAGCAGCTAGAATAAGATAATTGCAGTAAGATTTCTTTTGTCAATTGCATGCTGTTCAGTGAGTTTGCTAACTTTATGTGTTTTGGGTTGCCAGTATGGTAAGACTGATGGTTTTACATCAAAGGAATCAAATCCAGTTAATTTTGTTCATAACACTGGAAATTTGTACCTTGTATTCTTATCTGATAAATTATTCTTAATTGGTTTATGATTTTCTTGTGCTATTGAGTTTCTGATTGTGATGTGTCATTGAGATAGGTGTTTTGAATGATCTAAATGGTCATACCATTGCATTACAAGTGTCTTTTATGGACTTTGTTATTCCAAAATGTATGTATGACATATTCTGTGTGATCCCTTTCACAAACTGCTATGGAGTTTGCAGATCGGTATAACACCGCCCTCGTTTCCCACAGATGGCATTACTTGGCATGTCACCCTCGCATGTGGCTACGAGTAGATCGGTCCATTAAAGATTTATCTGAGCCTGGAGTTTTCCCTGACATTTTGACAGCTGTATCTGCAGCAAGGTTTGTAAAGTTGTAAACTGCATGTATGTAATTCTTGGGATATAGTAAGCTATAAAAATCTGATGATCACATTGTTCCTCTTAGACCCGGTGACACCATTCTAATTGCAGCAGGCGGCAGTCATCTTGCCTCTAACATTCAGATTAAAAAACCACTGTGCCTGGTATGTTGTAGGTTTGTTTCATAGACAATTGTTTTATATTTGCATCTTGACTCTTGAGTAGAAAATTGGATGAGGCCTGCTTGTATAGATTTTGGAAATATTCATTCACTTTTCATTCTTTATTGAAGATTTAAACCATCATCAGTTATTACCGGTTCATATTACCCTATATTGTATGTGTCACACCCCAACCCGAAAGCCAAGACATGATCTTACTTATTATAAAATATCTAAGTAAACCTTCAAAATAAAATAGAAATAAAAAAAAACTCTCAAAAGTTCATAATTTTTTTTATTTTACTTATTATGAAACTAAATAAACTCCTATCTCCTAGGGAACCAAGAATTGAACTCCTCCGAGATGCCAATCCATGCTACGTGCAAAATACAACCTTAGAATCTAGAATCACAATGAACTAAGTGAGTTTGTAAACTCAATAAGTATACTAAACATGTTTTATACTTGTATGAAAATAACACAAAAATAAGAAGTGTCATAAATTTCAAACTCATATCGTAAACCATTCAAATCATATACTTATCGAATTTTGCTAGGTTCCTTTTATCCATTATTGCATAGTAGGACTTTTCACATATCACAGAGAGGAGCCAAAGTCACCTGTCGGCAACTAATGTATACAGGGACAGTGCAAGTGAGGATTTCTTTTTCTTAAAAAAAAAAAACAAAACACTCATGCCTGAAAGTAAGAGCCAGACCCTCGATGTGATCATCGACGAGTCCTCCCACATGCACTAATATGTTGACACACGAATGTGAAGACTCTTTAGTCCATAGAGTACTCTAGAGACACTTCCCATATACCACACATATCACATAGGACTCTACACAAATTCACATAGGTGCCTACTAGAGATAATAAAACAAAGTAGCCTAGCGAAAACACATTATATGGTACCATATATTCACATTTAAAATTACATACTTATTACATTTTAGAGCATTTTGAACACATTTCAAATCATTCACAAACACATTTCAAGAAACATTCATATACATTTCAAAAGCATTCATATACCTATAACATTGTGATTCCGTTTTGAAAATGGGTCTAGTGTACTTACCTCATAGCAAATCAAATTAGAGCAATAACCCATGAAGCTAATAATCCAATCCTTAACCTAAAATCATATAATCATGCAAATATCAGAGTCTAATTCATATCTAAGATTGGAAAAAGATTTGATTTATTGCTTCACAAACCGAAATCCTAGTACTAGAACTAACCAGTGCTGATTTGAAAACCGTATAGTGTTCAATGTACGATTTTTAATTTATTGTGAACACACTAAAAAATTCTAAAATTTTGTAAAAGCACTTTATACAAACATATCTAGTGATATAAAAAATTTCAGAATTTAATAAAATCTGTAAGTACCTTAAAATATTCTAAGTTTCGTAGTATTCAGGTTGTCTGATGATAGACAGTCCCGAACACTACTCACCATTTGAATTTTTAAAAATTATAAAAAACTTAAATTGACATAAAATCTTTACCAAAACATAAATAACACATATATTATTTGAAAATAAAAGTTTCAAAGCAAAATCATTCGAATACATATTCCTAAAATATTTATAATCTATCTAATACTGGGCAGATTGTAGTGCACTTTTTTGAAAATTCATAACTAATTTAAATAAAACCCTAGAAATATTGAAATAAATTTTAAAACCCTTTTAACATGTCTTTAAACATTTGCGCTAAATTCCAGAATTTCTAAACAAGTTTTACATAGCAAAATGTATTTTCGAAGTCAGACCAAGTTATAACAACTGATATTTTCAGCAATACTGTTTCAAACTAAAAAATTCATAGAAATTACGTTACTTAATATTTTGAAATGAAACAAATTTATTTGGAACCCTTAGGTAGCCTAGTTCAAAATATCAAAACAAAAATTACAAAAATATCATAGATAAATTAACTATAAATTTCGTAAAAATCACTGGTCAGTCCTAGATACCAATACATTGGTATCGGAAGATAAGAACTCAAAAATCACTATAATAGGTTTCCATGATTACAACACAATAAAAAAAAAACAAATGTTTCCTCCAAGCGTGTAAGTAATAACTAGAACACATTTAAAAAAAAAAAAAAAAAAAAACACCTTGAAGACGTCTTTCTTCTTCTTTCTTGAAAACAAGTTCTTGTTAAAAGTATGAGGATTTTTTTTTCCTTCTTTCCTCTCACTTTACGTTCAAATAAATTTTTAGGTTTCTGTATATATAGAGAGATAGTATTTTAAATTAAAGTGTTTAACAACAAATAGGATTCTTAAATCAAAATCAGAATCCCTATCTTTTGTTGTTATTGTTATCAATAATATATTTTTTTTTTAAAGATAAGGAGTTATTTTAAAAACAAAAAAAAAACACTTATAAATTCTTATCTATATTTTAAAACTTTAACTCCCAATAACTGTATAATTTATAAAACATAAGTGTTTTTTTATTAAAACTTAAATGCCTATGGAAACATTTAGACTAGAATTAAATTATGGGTCTTACATTATGCCACTAAACATTGGTGACCAAAAGTCTCTTTTACAGTTCAATGTGATGAAAATTGAGTTTCAAATAGCCTCTCAGTCCAATTGGTTTTGTTTATGAGAATTTTATACTCACTGTCATTTATTTTATCAATATAATTTTATTAGAATTATTATCCCTCTGATATAATATCTTGTGATATAAGCTCCAAGATCACAGACGCTTAAATAGAAATTTGATATTCTATCCCTGATCAAGACTTAATCTTTAGGCCTAGCCTGAATGAATGGATTCGGATTGGTAACCTTGGCATGAAGTAACACTATGTCAAGCACTCAAGATATAGGCAACTTGATCAGCTTGAATTCAAACTTTCAATTGCTCATTTTTCACCTTAGTGTAGCATATATGTTTTTTTTCAGCCTTACGAGTCAAAAACCACCTCTCTTATTGCTGGTAGAAGATTTGCTGATTGCTTATTATTCTTAGTCGGGGCTTGTTAATTGTTATACTACTGGTGGTTGTTGGAATAGTTGCATATCTCTACGATGACTGTTGAATTTGATTTTCAAAATTTGGTTGGTTTATCTCTGGGAACTGTATGGCCTCATACATGTAGGACTTACCCCCATTATTTAGTATGTTCTAGTTTACCGTGGTTAGGGAATCAAGACACATACTCCATAATTAGATTGTGTAAACCAGTGTGCTAAAATTTTTCTTTCAGCACTCCAATTGGAAATGGAATAATGTCTGCTTGCTGGGTTTCTTGGTTGCTTGTCAATGCTACATACCATTGTTTTGATCGCCTGTTAAAACCGCTACCAAAGCTCTCGAAATTTCTCTTCTAGGTTTTGTAAGCAGAATAAGAAAGCGATTTCTATTGTCCAAATGTTTACCAATTTTCCTTTTTTCTATCATAACTTTCTTCAGATTGGTGGAGGTCAGCTTCCTGATGAAACAACCCTCACATGTTATCGAGGTTCAGACAGGTTTGTAAAATTTCATATTTTTTTCTCCAGAATAAATATATTGTTCTGAGGTGATTGTCTCAAGAGAGTGAGGAGCCCCTTCATATTGTTGGATTTTAAGGGTGGATACCTATAATGTTGGTGATTTGTCATATGTAGTGAGGTGTCATGTAGCAAAACATGCTCCATCTCCAACTGCTCCATACAAACAGTGTCTCTGGATAAATGATTTGATAAATCAAAATAACAAATTACTTAATCTAGTCATTGAACTTTCTACAGCATTTTTCATTTTTGGTATTAATTTTACCTGGATGCCATTTGCTTAACAATTAATTTTGAAAAATCACTATACTTTTTAAGGAGACTTGGTTTTTCCCTAAGCCAGTCACCTTCTTATCCAACAGTTTGGAGTAGGGTCCTAGAAAATCACCACAACGAAATTCGGTTTGTTTATTTGTTCAAATTGAGCAGTGCATTGGAGTTTCTATCCACCTGCAAGTTGACGAACTTGACTGTGAAGGCCGAGCTTGGTTGCTGCTTGCTTCATAGGAGTGGAAGGCTCACAATAGATGGATGCATACTTCAATGTGAGACGAACCCATTGGATTTTCTCTCGTGCCCGATTGTGAGTACTGCTAGAAGCTGTAGGCTGATTACTTCTCCAGTAAAGAGTAATGGTGATGGTGTCTCTGTCTTACAAACTCGGATTGAAGGAGGTGCCAAGGCCGTTTTGACAAAAGGGGACTTGGTACTGCAGCGAGTTCGGGTTATTTATGCTAGGACTAACATGTATTTCTGGTTTGATGTAGATCGCCAGTGATTGTTGTATTGTCCTGCCATTGTATGTATCATTATTGTTCAATAGTTGTAGCTGTTTTTTCACATTAGGATATTAGAGAACCCATGATGTTCATTTTGTTTTTTAATTTTTCTGCTTCCTCATTGTTACTTCGACCTAAGTGACTGGGGGATACAGCATACTCCATTCATTAATCAGTTCCAAAACTTCGTTCGATTGAATGTAGTTGCTAGCTTGCTGATTGGGCTCTCTCGTTTGTTTCATTGAATAATAGTAGGATTGAAGCATTTAGATACTGATGTGCAAATTCAACTCAATTCCTCATTATTGTGTGCTTGTACTAATGTCTGTCTAATATCAAATCTAAGATTTACCTGACTAGTCTAGTCTTGTGTGTTGATTGCAAGTATCTAACAACATCAGAGTAGGTTTATACATGGATCCTTTCCTGGAAATTTTTACCAGCCGCAAATGAAAATGGCACTTTTTTTAACTGGAATCAAGTCCGATGGAAATTATGCTATTAGAAGAGTGAATATTCTCTTATAAGGAGGATTTATTTCAGTAACTATTTGTTAAGACGGTGTATTATAGGGAATAAAACGTAGTTTTCTTTCTGTAAACACTCCTAATTTTTTCATTAGATATATGTATTAATCAACTCTTGCCCTTAAATTCTTATCACCTAAAAGAAAAAAAAAGAACTAATTAATTGTATAAACATCTCTTGACATCGTACCTAATTGCATGTATATGGAACTTTTGCTCATAATGGTTCGAATATTTCTTACCGTCGGTTTACTTCTATCAACTCTATACCTTTGTTTACTTATTTTATCTTTTATTTAATATTTAATTAAAAAAATAAAAAATAGAAAACTATCTCTGCTACTGTTTTCCTCCCCATTTTTAGTCTATCATCTTCGATTCTTCATCACCAAATTTACAGATTTCAAATTCATACCATTTTCATCTTTCATCTTTCAAAATAGATAAAAGTGAAAATAGAAGGAAATAACATTACCTATGTTTGAAAAAGCAAAAATGTATCCGATTGAATTAACTTGCATTTTGGTCCCTTATTTGAGATGAATATTCCGGATTACCCTTTAAATGATCTTTTAAATATTAAAACATTTGAAGCAAGATGACCAAATTGCCCTACTCACCACGAAACCCCACACACCTAGGAGAAGAGAGAAAAATGTAGAAAAAGCAGAAGAAGAGTACAAGAAGAGCGACAAGAAAGAGAAGAAAAGGATGTTGTTTGAGAAACAGAGGAGACGAGTCGCGTCGCTGTGTAGAACAACTAAGAAGGACAACGAGATAGAGTTTGAGAAGCAGAAGAGACGAAAATGGTTGTTAAGCCGGAGAAGACGCCATTCGGTGTTGTTTGAGAAGCAGTGAAAACGAAAATGGTTGTTTGTTGGTTCTTGCAAGTAGAGGTAGACATTTTATTTGAGCAAGTAGGCTACTTTTCATATTAAAAAAATTCAACATTGATTTTTGGGGTTTTTTTTTGTTTCGTTTATCATTTCGTTTGCTTTGCTTTATAGATTTTTGAATTTGGGTTTGTTTATGAGGTTTTTCACGACTTCAGATGTTCCATGTTTGTTTGTCCGTGAATTGTATTTCTTGAGTTTGTTAGTGGTGGTGAACCCATGTGTTTTTTCGTAAAATTTTACTCTATACAAGTTTTGGTAGATATGGCGTAGTTGATGGATACAAAAACAATGAAATAAAACACACTGGTGGTGTAGAATGTGGTTGAAAATGAAGATATTAGATGAGTAATTGGGACTAGAAATGATAAAATGAACAATAATTGTGTGTTACGATTCTGAGAGCAAACATAAGACTCTGCCAAAATTGTGTCTCTAGTCATATTAGTATATCATGAATTGACAGTGGTCTGTTTTGTGTTCTAGTTGTTAAATCTAGAGGAGTAGAATAAAAATTAGCTGTGAATTGGCAATGGGATTATAGAATGGTTTCAGTGTTTTTGACTATTTTAAAAGCTAAACAGTTAGCTGTGTTAGTAACCTAAAACTTTCTGTAGTGAAATGTAGACACTACCATTGTAAACTCATTTATTAGTAAGCAAGAGAACATAAATTCACAAGTTTCCATGGCTACAGAGTAAATTGCAATTTCCAAGCTTGAAATGTGTAAATTTCATAAATGTCCATATGTTCTTATATGTTATTGGTTTCTTGTTTTTGTCTTTCTTTACTGTTATTGTGTTCCTCTTTTGTTTTTTGGTGGAGATGAAGTCCTGTTGGTGTGGCATTGTCCTTGTTATTTGCATATTGCATTGTCATGTTATGTTGGTTTTTGTCGGTCGACGGCCCTATTGAGATACATGTTATGGGTTGAAATTTAATTTCAAGGGTTGAAAGTCCAAATCCAGGTCTAGAACAATCCGTGAAGATTCATGGCATGCTTATTTACAATTTGCTTAAAAAAGAGATCATTTTTCTATAAAGATAAAATGAGGACTTTATGTGGTTTGGTTTGGGGAGGGACCAGGCTAGCTTTGGGAGAGAGAAGTGCTGCTTATGCAGTGGGATAAAGATGGGCACGCTGCCTGAAGACTTTCGAGAAAAGAAACAAGTTGATGATGATTCTGTTTTGAGTAGGTATTTCGACGATAAGAGTTTGACAATTGAATTGTTGGATGCAACATTCAAACACCTTACGGCTATGGAGGGTGATGACGCCTTGAAGATGGTGTACCTATTCATGGTCTCCCAGTTCTTCAACACCGATGATTAATGAAGGACGGACAACTTACTTTGGTTGTTTACTTTAGCAAAGAATGAAAATGCCTTTAAAAGTTTTTCGTTGTGCTCCTATATATTCGATGTTATTATTTGTTTGCTTAAGAATGCAACCAAGAAACACCTTAAGAACTTGAGAGGTTAAGATCAAAAGAAAGATAGAGAAAAAAAGGAAGAGAAGAAGGAAGAAAATGAAGGAGAAAAATGAGAAGAAGAAGATGACGATGATGAAGATGAAGAAGGCCGTGGAAAGTCAAAAGAAAATATAAGTAAAAGATGGAGAAGAAGTTGCAGAAGAGGCAAACAATGACAATCCGATGCCATATGAGGATAATCAGCAGAAGAATGATTCCAACTACTTTACATTCAACATTTGGGGATTTCCTCTTGCATTTCAGGTAATAGTATCAAAATTATTTATTTATTCGGACTTCCTCTTTTTGAATTAAGCATTACTATATCCAGGTTGACCAGTGTTTTTGATTAGATATCCATGACACATCTATATCTTTTGATGGTGGAAGATGTGTCTGGCAGAAAACCAAACAAGAAAAAAAGGAGGTTGGTGAAACTGTAAGGGCATTTGATGAGGAAGATATTGATGGTTTTAAGGAGGACCATGAAAAGGGAACGGATGAGGGAGCTGCTTCTATTTACTACAATAATATAACATAAAATTTGATGAAATCCATAAACTCAAATGAACCAACATCTAGGAAGCGGGTCTTCTAGGGAGGAGATTATCAAACTCCTAAGGTACGGATTTATTCTTGTTCAAATATGACTAGTAATGAAAATGATTGATATGGCAATGAATAATAATATATATAAATGTTATTATCCTAAGTTTTTTGTCTAAGTTATTTTTGAGAATCTAGTAACTTTTACTTGATTTGGATTTACAGTCTAAATTTTAAACATCGGTTCCATTTACTATACTTGAACTGTATTAAGCTATTGCACAACTTATCAAACAAAGCGAGGAACGGCTGATATCTTTTTGTATAGCAGAATTCACAAAGATTTGAAAAGAAAGTAAGGTTAGAGATACACATGAAAAATCAACAACTAACAAATCAAGAGCAAGCAAAGAAAAAGTTGTGGACATGGTAAACTTCATCCATTGCTTAATTTATTCAAATGGTTAAGTCATCAATAAACATTATTGAAATTTGTAGTCCTTAATAGACATTCTTCACTCTGTAAGATACTGATGGTAACGATATGTTCTCGTCCATGGAAAATTTCGATGATGACAAAAATATCTTGGAGATTCAGTTTGCGAATATAAATTTGGAGAAGTTTGATGGTGACATAGCTGGTTTGGAAAGAGTTGATGGCTAGACAATTGTGTCTGAGATGAATGATAGTGAGACAATCGGTTTGGGTAAGGTTGATGGTCAGACAGTTGTGTCTGAGATGACTGATGGTGAGACATGCTTGTTAGAGAAGGGGTCTGTTGGTGAGAGAGTTTTGTTGGAGAAGGGTGTTGGTGAGACAGGTTTGTCGGAGAAGGCGGATGGTGAGACATTAGTGGATAAGGCTGATGGTGATACATGCTTGTTGGAAATTGAGGCTTTTGGTGAGACAGTTTTGTTGGAGAATGCCAATGGTGAGACACTTGTGGATAAGGCTGATGGTGAGGTTCTTGGTGAGACAGTTTTGTTGGAGAAGGGGGTTGTTGGTGAGACAGTTTTGTTGGAGAAGGGGGTTGGTGAGAATGGGGTTGTTGGTGAGAGTTTTGTTAGAGATGGGTGTCGGTGAGAAAGGCTTGTTGGAGGGGGGTGTTGGTGAAAGGGGTGATGGTGACACGAGTGATAAGGTTGATGTACCCTTGCAAAAATTGGTTCAGCAGCTCATTTGTGTGGATTAGTATCTATCCTCGGCTGTGAACATGGTTGTTTCACACACTGTCCTTCCCGACCCCAATGTGGCGTACAAGAATAATGACAAGAAAATGGGTCGAAAGCGGTCAAGGTTTCTTGAGAGCCTATATACTGCCCCCATGCTATGGAAGAAAAAGAAAACCTAAAATTGGACGAATTCGTAAATTAGGATTATATTTACTTCACGACGTTTTTGAATAACAAAGATCCATTCCGATAATGATCCATTCCTAGTCTCCTTTTTTCTGCTAGTATAATGTACAGTAAAACCTCGGTAAATGAATATTCGATAAATTAATAATCCCGTTTAAATAATTAAATCTTTCGGTCCCGACTCTGGCCCGTGTATTAAATTAATAACCTCACTAAATACCTAAGATAATAATTTTTTTAAGGTCCTTTAGGTCCCAACGAATATATAAATTAATAATTTATTAAATATATAAAAAATCATAACACATAAAAATCCATAGTCCATATCAATAAACTTTTAATTTAACAACTTCCTTCTAAAAAAACATAATAACTATATGAACCAATGGATCGTAACAAGTCTTTCTCAATTCAAATCTTTCTTTAAAAATGGATCTAAAGTCGTTTACTTTTTCTTTGTACTGAAATCGAATTCAATTTGATCCTTAATTTTTTACAAACAAGACACTATATTGATTTTTTTTTTTTTTTTTGTAAGAAGTTATTTAATGTTACTATTGCTTGAAATACCTCTTTTGGAGAAATGTTTGGTAAAAGCATTGTTGTCATTTGAATCATGATCACCGGAAAACGTATTCTTTACCTTTAATTTCTTCATCAGTAGGTGATTCCATCACTATAACATTTTCATTAGGATAATTCAAAAAATGATCAACATTCATCACATTTCTATAGTGTAGACCAAAAATGGAATATGTAATCCATCGATACCTTCATTTTCACCAATTTGTGGTTCAGAAGCCATATCAGTGGCATATCTTTATGTGAACGGATCTTACAACGTAAAAAACAATTTGCAACGGTTGTTGTCTTCATATCAATGTTCGAAACTGTATTAATAAATTTCATAACGTTCAATAAGTTAATTTTTTCGGGATCTGTTGCTCATACCTCGTATTGTAGTCCTTCAAGATACTTGAGTTGAAACGACGTCGATAATGAATTTTCAGTGCTCGAATAACCTCAGCATCGCATTGTTGTCTTTGATGTTGTATCACGAAGTAAGAAAAATAATTCAACATTTGTCAAACCTTCGATAATGTTTAATATATGTGTATTTACTCACTTCTATGTACTTATGTATCTTAGTCGAAAAGATGTATAATAAATATACAAGTAAAAACTTAAAACTAAAAAAAAAAGTAGTTAAAACATAAAACTTTTTTTAAAAAAGTAGTAAAAACATAAAAGTTCTTTTTAAATTAGTAAATATTCATTTATTGATAAATTAATAAATTATTCATTTATCGATGAATAAATAGTCTCTCTAAAATAATTTTTTTTTTCGAATATCCTAACAGTATTATTTTATAGGGGTTTTCCTGTATTTCCTTATGATTTTTTTTCCCATAATATAAACCAACGTTGACCATGAATAGTATATATATCATGTAAATGAAAGACATGGCATGTAATACATGCCACAACAAGATATTGTAAGCGATAGGGGTGGGCAAAAAAGCCCATACACCGTAAACCAGACCAAACCAAATCAAACCGTTTGGTTTGGTCTGGTTTTGTACTTAAAAAAAAACCGTATGGTTTTATTTTAATAAAAATGTATAGTCTGGTCCGGTCTATGGTCCAAGTATATCAAACTCGGATCGAACCGTAAACTGAATATTTTTAGTATTACAACTATATTTTTTTAATAAAAATTTAAAAATAAAAAGTTAAAGTCAAAAGTCCTAATTTTTTATTTCATAGTTGTTTTTTTCGACACCAACCCGACAAGTTTGTGTAAAGCGAAAACCCTAATTTACTAACAAAACTCCAAACATGAGATGATAGAGGATTTTAATATATAACAATTATTTTACGAAGTTATCACTAAAAGTAAAAAATATTAATAATATTAAACTAAATTAGTGTTGTTGTCGTAATTTAGTTGTATTTTTTTTTTACTTGCATCCATTCAGTTGCGTTTATATTAATATAGCGATTTTATTTATTAACCTAAAAAAAAGTGATTTCATTTATTAATATTTTTTCTACTTCCAGAATTTCGACACACAACTTTATTTTTATTTTTATTACTCTTTTAGCTTTTTTTATAGTTTGATGAACCGTACATAACAATAACTTACATGTCTCCTTAATTGCTAACCTTATCAAGCTATATATATTTTTAAATGGTCAATCATTTGGATTTCAAGTTAAAAACCGTTAGACCGAACTAAACCGAACCGAATAATATAATTTGGTCCGGTCTGAACAAAATAATGGTTCAAATTAGTCCTAATTTTTAAAAGACTGAAATTTTTGGTTTGGTCCGGTTCTAGTCGAAACCGGACCGTGCCCAGCCCTAATAAACAAAACAAAACAATATTCCCATGAAGTAAGTCGGAATGAAACATGAACATTATTTCCTTCCATTTCCATAAATTCTAAATTCAAGCCGTCCATGACTCTGACAATATTGACTGATTCAACAATATTGACTCCAAACCAAAATGCAATATATGAAAATCAAACACCATTTGTTCTACAAGATATACAACTGTTTGATCGCCATAATCATGCACCGTCTGTTCACAAGATATACAACTGTTTCTGTTAGTTCTATTTGGTCTAAATATATACCAAAAATGTTAATTAATAATTAAACAGAGATTATGACTGATTAAATAGAAAACAACATGCAACATATGAGAATCAAATCAAACACAAATTGGGTAAAAAGTTCAGCTAAAATTAACTCACCGATCGGCAATGGTGGAGCCGTGAATCAGAACTAGAGAGAGAAACTCATCGTCCCTATCGCTATATCTCGCTTCTCTCTCCATCTCTCTATTTTTAGGGTTTGTGAATGGTGACGGAATCAGAGTATTAAAGATGGAGAGAAGAAAGTTTCTAGAGATATGAAGATGAAGAGAAGACCGTGTAAATGAATATGTCGAAGGAATTATAACCGTGGAAAGAAGGGAAAAGTGGGGCAAAGTGGTTACAGGAAACATAATTGTTGGTAGATGGTTCTGTCATTACAGTTCATTTATTTGGGATCGTGGGACATCACATGCAAAGTGAACTTCAATAAAAAGATAATTTTGTAAGTTTAACAAGAAAGGGACATTTTACTCTTTCAAACATAGCTGTGGCGGCTTTTAATGCAAAGACCCCTTACGTTAATACTCATCTTCATCACCTAAAATCCCACATATCTTCATTAGACAATCATCAAGGTCATTAAGTTTGATAAGATCAAAGTTTTCATATTTGATACGTTTTTTTATCATTGTTTTTAAATCTTTTTTTATGTTATTTGTTGTTTAAAAATTATATATATCATGCATTAAAATTGTTATTAGATATTATTTCAATCTGACATGTAATACAATGACCGTTTTACCCTTCCTCTGTTAAGTGCTAACAGCAATCTACTAACGACAAGGGATATTCATGTAATTATAAGCAAACTTGCAATTAGACCTAATGTTAGGGGACGTTTGTGCAATTAGTCCAAGAAAAAAATGATTCCAAATAAAGACAACATGGGTTTCATTAACAGCTACATACAAGCTATGCTCCTTCGAAAATCACCTAAAAGAACTAAAGAAAACAAGCAAAAGGCATCACCAAATCTCATTAGAATTTTGCACTTGCTTCAGGTTCCACTAGTTTTCATGAAAAAAATAAAATAAATAAGCAAACTTGCTTTCAAGAAACATCCAAACCCAAAGCTAAACATTGATTTATTTCTAACACCAATCCCCATACAAACTGCTATGGAAAATTTCAGCTAGAAGCAATACAACTACTTTTTATCTATGATGTAACAACAATTACTGATACATAATACAATACTTGGCCTTTTGCCGTACATTTAACAAAAAATTAACCTAACATTGGTTCATCTGCCTCTCTAAGCAGCATAGCTTGTAGCCCTTATAACTATCATAATCACAAAAAACAACTATTTGTTTGATTGTTCCTCCAAACTTTGCCCAGGTTTTCACACTGTTGCCTCGTGAAGGCTGTTTCCCGAAGTTCTTTTAAAGTATCAACACAACACCGGATTCATTGACTCGAAAGCTCAATCTCCAAATCTAAGATCTTTCCGTAACAGATTCATGAACAACCTGAGAGTTATGCAGAGTAAAGATTTAGTCAAGTAAAGCTCATCAACGATTTAACCAAGAGGAAGTATGAGCATTCACTTTTTATCCACCACTAATTATTATTTAACCGAAGTTCAAACATTTGCAGTTCAAGTAAGCAGGCAGATTCAAACTAACAATCAAAAACCAGAAATTGATTAGCACATCAAACGAGTCATGCACCAAGCCTTTCGCTCCCTGTACATGGTGCCTAGCAAGACCTTTTACTGCCTGCCAGACAAGTAGACAACTTTAAGCGAACATTTAAATTAAATTATCCAATTTTTCCTTATGTGGGTGTGTATATATATATATATATATATATATATATATATATATATATATTGTTTGATGAACCCTAACAATTGAGGTAGCACATCTGGATGAAAGGAATCTTGCACATGTACTGACCTAAGAACTATATATGCATACATACATACATACATGATACTATCTATTGTAATTGACACAAACCATTACTTAACTGACCTAAAATAAAGATTAAGAGTAGTCAAAACTCAATTCCCAGTGGTAGGTTTCCGCTGGATCACCAAATCATCCGCTGAGTAATAATCAGCGATAAGCCGATACATGTATGAAGGATTATGCCCTCCCCTGTGAAATAAAGAAAATTAGCAAAACCACCATAGGAAAAACATTCAAGACAACATAAATAACATCCCAAATCATATCCAAAACAGAAATCCCGTACTCTGTAACAGGGGAACAATAAATAGGTCATACCATCTGATTACAAGTTTTCAGTACTTGATAGTTTGAACAGACTAGTGCAGTAAAACTTATGTCAACAAACATCAAAGTATACTACATCAAAGAGCTCATAAAATGTAGAACTTCTGTGTTTCTCTAGTACTTTGCAAACGAAAAGCAGTTGAACTTACGTGTCAGTAATGAAAAGACTAACAAGCTTTGGCGGAACATAATCAAATGTTGGATTGACAACATGAAGAAGAGGAGAACCGGTGCCACTTCTAAAATCCATGCAATCTGAGAATTCTCCAAAATCTAGCAGCTCAGACGGAGATCTCAACTCATTCAGTAAGACCTCCGGATTGTGTGGATACAAGGGGCACAGCTGTCATATAGACCAAACAAGATTCATCAAAAGGCCAGACAGCAAGGAATGGAACTAAAATTCAAGAAATCTTTTTAATATTTATCCCCCACCCCACAAACAACTACAAAGTACAAAGTAATATTGATCCACCTCCAACAGAAGAAATTGGTTTGCTTATTATATTTATTACAATGTTGTGCACAAGTAAAGCTGTTGCTGCATTAGATTACCTTGTGACTGCCGGCGAGTACAACAAAAGGGACAGCATGCTTTTGAGCTGCAAGTGCAACCATATTCAACCCAACAGGAGCTATAACTCCACCATTGGCCATAACAACGTGAGCTCCAACAATAACCTTCACATTGCAAATATTTCAAGATGAAGTGGAAAATCGTCTAGGACATAGTTAACTAGGACAATGGTTCGAACCTTACCATGTTTACTCGGGAAATCATGGCAAAGACTGCAGAATCAGTAATCAGAGTGGTCTGTAAACCTCTTGCAACCAATTCTTTCGCAAGTAGATGCCCCTGATACCTAATTGATTACCAAGTGGTAAACCAAAAACAGAGAACAGAAATACAAAAAGGATGAGAAAGATGAAGTGAATCGACACTAGACCAGCCAAATATAGTCTCTGCCTTGCAACAAATATCAAGCCATGTACAAACCTTGGAGCACCCTCAGCAACAAATACTCGAAAAGATCTTTTTTTCTCCTTTGCAGCACAAAGAAATTCCAATACTGTTCTTGAACTGCCTAAAGTTAATATTACCTCACTGGAAATACATTTAAAAGTTAAATTAATAAATCTAGCAAATGGTACGAAGAAGCATGAATGAAGAAATATAAAGGAAAGCTCATGTGTGCATTGTCAGTGAAGGATATTGAATAGAAGAGCAGATATATAATGAGCTGCAAATGGGTTCAGAGAAGATAAAACACAAAAAGCATGCATCAGAATACATCTGATAGCGATAACTGAACCAAATCTTTTGCATATTAGTATATTACTGAGTTCTATTAGCTTTCCTACCAACAAATTAATCCTGTATCTGACAGATTATGCAATATCCCCAACTTTGGAGATTGAACCATTTGTAAACTTAAAATTCTCCTAAACTAACAGCACTTCACTACAAATTACTACAAATTGAAGCATGTAGTCCACGTAATGAAGAGAGTTCTCTGCAAAGAATGTCATTACTTTAACAAACACAGTGGATATGACTTAAGCTTTAAAGAACATAACTACAGAAAATGTCACCAAAAAAAAAAAAAAAATCAGAGATATGCAAGATGGTCCATCATAAATATTTCACATGGGAAACTGCAAGCCTCCTGACCCAACTACTGTATTGAGCAATTGTCTTGCGAATCATTAAGACAGTTAATTGTGAATCATTAAGACAGAATATATAACTCTCTTGACATCCTCAGCTGTGTCTTTTGGCAGGGTTTGCACCCCAGACTGGATTTTATGTTCCCCATGGCTTTTCAAAGGAGCTATCTTCACTTCTTATCCTCTTCCTTCCCAAATTATATTAAAAATCATCAATATATATATATATATATATATATATATATATATATTAAAAATGTCTGAACTCTAACACTAGACATCATTGGGAGCATTGAAATGACACCAACAGAATTCATCAAGAATTACTAGTGTAGACATAAATGCTTGAAATTGAGATAATGCATGCATCCCAAAATTTAGTAGATGAAAACAGTAGCCTTGATGACAAACCAAATATAGTAACTTGAGAGCATTTCCAACAATGCTTAAAATGCTTATAGGTTAATTTTGAAATTGTGCAAACAAACAGTGTTCCTAAAGGCTAGAACAACATTTCAAACAAAAGAGAAACAGAAAAAAAAAAAGACAAAAAACATTGAATGATCGAAGTTAGAGAAAAATAATCATTACTTCTGATGTATATGCTCCACAGCTTGTTCAGCAATCTGTTCATGGCAAGTGGTGATATCTTGAATAAGTTCATTAACTGCTTCAATGACATCATGCTTCAGCTTCCGAGTAATTGTACTTTTATCAGCAGCTGTTAAGGCAAATAAACCATCACGTTCAAATACCTGACACAATGACAGAACAATTCTCCAAAAGATTTATAAAACAAAGAGGTGCACACATTTACTTTTCCCTTCGGAATCACCCCCAGATGATGAAGTATGAGGAACAGCTGCAGAGTCAGGTATGTCCTCAAGCAAGGTGTGCAAGGAAGGTGGACGTAGAGTACTTCTAGCAGCGGCAGCAACAGCAGCAGCTGATAGAACTGGGCGATCATCTCGATCACCATCATCATCATCATCACTTACAGCAGATAAGTTCATTCCAGAAATAGCAGCCGATGTTAGTGATAGATCCTCCTCCCTAATGATGTGCAAAACACGTCTCACAATATTTCCCACGGCAAGCTCTGTAATCATAACCATATTATATCATAAAGAAGAAGATAGCAACATGAAGAAAACAACATAACGAGAAAATAAATTTTATACTATAAAAGAAAGGGAAACAAAATGAGGGACACGGTGGGGTACAATAAGCAAAATACACCTCACAGTATCACAATATAGTGCAAGCTTTTGCAATATAATCAGATATGAAAGAAAGCATAAGGAAATAAAAGGGGAAAACATAAATTAATCTGTGGGATATTCTAAGAATAAGTTTGCACAATATAATACTTTAGCGACCCTTTTAGAAACTAAGCTTCAACAGCAAGACAGCAAGACCATTTTCAGGTTTCAATAAGAAGGTGATCAGAAGATCTCAATAACCTGATACTCTTTTGACCAGGTAAAATATGAGACAAAGTTTCTTAAAAGGGCAAGGTTTTTAATATATTTCTGACATGTTTCAAATATCTAGCTGGCTTGAGCTACATTCTTACAAATAGAACTTTCCATGTCTGTCTTCTCCATAGAAAGCTATGGTAACTGAATGAAAGAAATGCTTGCAGGTTATCATCCAAATTGCAAATTGACAGTGGATGATTTGATTAATAGTTCTATTCTTCAGAACCTTTGCAACTAATATCATTAGATTAACAACTTTATTTATAAACCTACTTAGACGCTATAAACTGAATAATGAATATGCTACATAATTATCAGTAAGTAGAGAGATTGCTTATCACCAAAATCAGCAAAAGTCTCTATATGAAGTACACAAATGCAGCAACTTAGAATCAAAATAGTTCATAATTTCAAAAAAAAAAAAAAAGAGAAAAAAAAAAACAAAATAGTTCATGCTGGTCTCATACAAGAAACCACAAAAACCAAACCCACCACTAGAAAACTACCCTCTAAAATAAAGGTAGTTCATGTTAGTTGTTACCAACATAAGAAGCCCAAAATGACTTCTATTTCTATAAAAAAATAAAAATAAAAAACCTAGTGACTTTTCACTCTGCCTAGGAAGGCCAATTTGGCCTAAATCGCGGCGGCAATGGCCGCCTAACGCCAAGGCGACCACATAGGCAGATTTTTCAAACACTTACCCTTGTTATTAGGCAGTTCCTCTTATTTCAGTTATATGTATTTGGTATAAATCTCTATCAATGAATGAAGGTAGACAATGGTTGTAGTTTGGTCTCTCTCGAAGCAAAACAGCTTCCTGTCTTGATTTTATTTCTTGCAATCATAGGGAAACTAACTCCCCTAAGTCTAAATACTCTTCCAATTCACAGACGTAAAGCTCATTCACTAACTCAACCACACAACATACACTCCAGAATCAAAATTGTTCAAGTAAAATGTGGCAGTGCTACAAGTCCTATCGAAACATATGAACATGATATCAATAACAAGAAAGGAAATTTCTAAAGCTAATCGAAACAAGAAAAACTCATAGTTAAAAACTAAAATGAACCATCCATAACCGGAAAACAATTAGCAAAGGAGTAATCGAAAAAGAAAACACAAAACACTCACCAACAGGATTGGCAGCAATCAGCTGCTCTCCCACAACCTTCATGGCGTCAATCAACGCTCCGGCCTGATTCATGTATGGCACTCGCTGCTGCGAAATCACCGACCGGAGCAGCTCCGCCGTCTGCCTTGCCGTTGCTTGCGAGCCTTCAATCTTCCTGCCACCAACACCGCAAGCCAAAAAAAAAAAAAAAAATCAGCTCACAGTCACAATTTCCAAACCAAAAAACACAGCCTTCAAATTTTCTTCAGCTCTATAAAGACAAAATCAAAAAAAAAAAAAAACTTCAAAACATCACCGTTTCTTGAGCTTGTTGAGGAAGTCATTTACTAGGGCCTGCGTGTCTGGCATGATTGTAATCACCTGAAAAATCAAGAAGAAGATTCTATGATTTTCTCGGAAACCAAACAGATAAATAAATAATTTCAAACATATTTAAGAAAAAATGAAAAAGTTTTTTTTTTAAAAAATAAACAAAATTTCACCTAAAAAATAAAACGAGGTCGATAACACTCGAGAGGAAGAGAGGGAGGGTTCACTCTGATTAGTCTGTGAGCTTCTTTTTGGGGCTTCGGTGACGTTTCGGGCAAGCTTTTTACGATTCGGGTCTTAGATCATTTTTGGATCCGTTCTACAGACGTTTTTGGGTCGTTGTTTTTCGAAATAGAAATAGAAATAAAAATAGCTTTTTTTCGTTACATTTTCAAAATTCGAAAATAAGTCCGATAATATATATCAAAAGTTGAAATCTGAAAATAAAAACATAAAAAACACGTTTAATAAATCAAAAAATATTAATTATTCATCCCAGATAACTATCGATAATTATCAATTGAGTTATATTTTTTATTAAATAAATATTTAAAATATTTAAAAATATTAATTGAGTATATAATGACAATAAATTCCCCATATCAAGTATTGTTTTTTGAAGAAAAGTAAATTAATTATAATATTATTCTCAAATTATCGATCAACGAGTTATTATTATTTCTTCGTCATATGTAAATTTTATTAGACGTACACGTCATTGACAAAGAAAATAGAATTGTCAGGTGGACATCCAAATAAACATTCAGAAAATATATTACAAAACATCATCAAAGATGAGAAGCCCGAGTAAACAAGTATTGAACAAAACATGCTCGGGGTCAACTGACGTCATATACTATTCGGGGTCAGTTAAAGATGCTCGGGGCTAGTTGATGACATTTTCTATTCGGGATCAGATGACATCATTCGGGACCAGCTAATATTGTGCTCTACTCGGGATAAACATGAAAAAAAACAAATAAAAAGCCCAGCGCATAGCTCACACGAGTGGAGTCGTTAAAATACGCAAAGATATCCATATCAAAGAGGAATTCTAAATAAGAATAGAATACCAAACAGAAAAGGTTATAAATCAGGCAACAATTTTATTTCTTCAAAAAAACTACGCTCTTGTAAGGAAATAAGTCATAACTGGACTGAATCACTAGAGTCTCATTCGATCTCAATACAAGTCTCCGAAATAGGAAAGAAAACAGATTACTTCAAACAAGTAACCAATCATAGTTAAATACAAAGATTTTTTATTACTTGTACAAAAAAGGATTAGGGTTCTATGAACATATAAATAGACTCATAATCTCGTCACAAATACACACACAGATAATATAAAAAAAATACAGAGAGAAAAAAAGAGATCGAGAGCTGTAAATCTTTTCAATAGTGGATTTTGGCTTGGTTGATTATTCAGCCACCCGTGGACATTTCTCCGATCATCGGAGTTTTACCACGTAAAACTTGTGTCCGATTACTTTCTCTTTCTCTTTCTCTTTCTCTCTCTATTTGAAATCGTAGCTAAAATCCGATCCTTGTTAACTTTCTCCATACATTTAGAAATCGACGTCAACAATTGGCGCTAGAAAGAGGGGCGCCGAACCTCTGATTTAATTAAAGGTAATGGCAAGAAGCAGAAGCAGAAGCAGAAGCAGAAGCAGTCATGGGGATGTCCAAAAATCTCTAGATAAAGTCCATGTTGGCAGTAGTTCACGAGATCTCACTGCAACCACGGAGAACTAGCCAACCAACATCCCTGGCGGGGATCCAGCAAGTTCCTCCGACCAGCGAAGACCTGACACAACGCTTTTGAGAGGCGCTGCAACAGTTGGTGGCAGACGCAGCAAAGGAAGGAGTTGATCTACTGGGTGCAGAAGAAGCGTAACCTTTTAACCTCTCACCTGTAAGGCTTCGTTCGGTAGTAATGGGGCCAGAACTAAATGCACCGGAAGCCGGAATGAATTATGCTCCAATTAATTAGACCGGACGTGAAACACCCGAAGAGGAACGACCACGCCAGAATCAGAACCATGATCAGACAGCTCGGTAAGACACCGTAAACATGACCGGTACAGGGATCGTTCGTCATCCGAATATAGCGATCGGTACCATCGCAAGCGTCATCACGAAACCATACGCCTGCAAGAATCAACCCGTGAAACTCGGTATCAAAGTGAAGAGCCAGAGAGAGGAATGCCAATCACCCAGCGGTTCAACCATCATGGAAGTCCGGTGGGAGACAGAGATGTTATAATTTAGAGCCTAACTCAAGAAGTCGAAAAAAATAGGCGTCAAATGGACGCACTGGTCAGACATTATGGGTACAACGATTTATCTGACGAAGATTCTGACAGTCTGTTCACTAGGGAAATCTTACGGACTTCATTCTCAGAAAGGTTCAGGATGCCGCACGTAGAGCAGTTCAAGAAGGATACAGACCCTAAAGAACACATCAGATGCTATGAAAGTGTTATGGCCTAGTATGCCCACAGCGATCCCTTACTATGCCTCAAATTTCCACAAACTCTAGGAGACACGGGCTCTAGATGGTTCGCGAGATTGCCCCCAGCAAGCATCGGACGCTTCAGTGAACTAAGCAGGAGTTTCTCAAGGCAATTTCTGAGCAACGTTCACAGGAAAAAATCAGTGGCTTACCTTTCTCAGATAAAACAAGGAAAAGATAAGTCATTGAAGAAATACATGAGGAGGTTTGGTCAAGCAGTATCAGAAATCGGCAGTGCAAACGATGAAGCGATAATTGCTGCATTCATCAACAATTTACAGAATGGACAGGCTATCTTTCGACTTAAGAAGAGCCCGTCTAACCAGATATTCAGATATGATGGACATAGCGGGAGGATATGCACTAGTCGAAGAAGAAGAATTAGCCACGGGAGGATGCTATATGCATGGAGGAAAACCCGAAAAGGACGTTGAGTCCAAGGTGCAGAACCAAAAGGGAAAACAGAAAGGAAACAACAAAGAAAAAGGCAAGGACATGGGGAAACGGGCGTAATGCCGAACAGACCAAGGAGAAATTTCGAGGTAAATACGCCAACTACACCTCACTTCATAAAAAAACAGGAGGAAATTCTGGCCATACTAGAAGAGAAAAATCTGGTAAAAGAGCCCCGTCAACAGTCTCAGTTTGCTCGGCAAGATACAACCAAATATTGAAGATTCCATAAGGAAAATGGTCATGAGACTTCCAAATGTTACCGGCTCAGAGATTACATAGAAACCCTCATTCGGGAGAGACATCTTCAGGATGTAATCTTGAAAGGGATGAGAAGTCGAAAACAAAGAAAGAGAGCAGGTCCGATCATAGCTCTGGTCGAAATTAAAGGGCCAGTCCAGAGGCCAATGAAGTAATACAAACAATCTTTGGAAGACCATCCACTGGGAGAAGTAACCGAGAGCGAAAGCAGAAAATCAGAGAAGCAGTGGAAACAAGACATAAATTTGATGTGAACTTGGTCGAGCCAGACCCGAAAAGGGTAAAGGAATGATGGGACCCAATAATATTCACAAAAGCAGACTCACATAGGGTCGATGTTCGGCCAAATGACTCTCTGGTCATAAGTGCCCAGATTGGTCACCAGAAAGTCAGGAGATTCTTGATAGATAATGGAAGTTCGGTAGACATTCTCAATGTAGTCGTCTACGATCAACTTAGGTTGGACTGAAAGGATCTACAGCCTTTCCATACTTCACTCAGAGGATTCGGAGGAATTGAGGTTAGGTCACTCAGGACGGTAAAGCTACCCGTAAAGATTGGAGTGTCTCCATGTCAGAGAACTGTATTGCTCGACTTCGTGGTGGTAGACTTAGACAATTGGCCGTATAATACGTTATTGGGTCAGCCATTCTTAAATAAAACTAAGGCCGTAACAGCCACTTATGCATTGATGATCAAGTTTCCGACCGAACAGGGGGTCGGTGTAGTCAAGGGATCCCAAGAGATGGCCCGAAGAGCTAACCTGTCAGTATAGAAAGACAAAAATGATGGTGAACAGGTATGCACTATAACGCAGCCGAGTCAGAACAAAGAGTCACTGTCATTTGAATTTGACCCAAGGGAAGAGTCGAATGAATCCAAAAATGAACCGGTCGAAGAAATTATCTTGAAAGAAGATGAACCAGATAAGAAGATCAAGATCGGGGTCAATCTGGAAGGAAAAGTCAAACAAAGTCTCACTGATCTGCTTAAAGAATACAATGATGTGTTCGTCTGGAGTCATGAAGACATGGTCGGGATAGACGCCCGAATAATATCTCATCATCTCGCGGTAGACCCGAATACAAAACCAATTATACAAAAGAGAAGGTCGTTCAATCTCGAGAGAAGTCAGGCAATCAAACAGGAAGTAGAAAATCTACTCGTCGTAGGGTCGATTAGAGAGATCAACTACCCTCAATGGGTAGCCAATGTAGTCCTCGTCCAAAATAAAAATGGACAATGGAGAATGTGCGTAGATTTCACATATTTGAACAAGGCATGCCCAAAAGACAGTTTTCCACTTCCTATGATAGATCATTTGGTGGACGTTACATCAGGCCACGAATTGCTCAGTTTCATGGACATCTACTCGGGATATAACCAAATCCGGATGAACAAGGCTGACGAAGAAAAAACAGTATTCACAATTGATCAGAGCTTGTACTGTTACACAGTAATGCTCTTCGGGTTAAAAAATGCATGGGCTACATATCAAAGGCTGGTCAATAGAATCTTTGCACGGTAAATAGAAAAGAACATGGAAGTGTACATTGATGACATGCTGACCAAGAGCATCTCGGCATTTAAGCATACCTCAGACCTACGAGAGACATTTGATGTTTTGAGGAGATACCAAATGAAGCTGAATCTGAACAAGTGTTTATTCGGAGTTCCTTCAGGAAGGTTTCTAGATTTTCAAGTTCACCAAAGGGGAATCGAAGTCAATCCTGAAAAGATCCAAGACCTGTAGAGAATGACTTCACCAAAGACATTAAAAGAAGTACAGCGCTTAACAAGATGTTTAGCTTCATTGGGAAGATTCATCTCAAAGGCCACGGACAGATGCGCACCCTTTTTCAGAGTAATCAAAAAAGGAAAATGACTCGAATGGAATGAAGAGTGCGAGCAGTCTTTCTTAAAAATCAAAGAATACCCGAGGCGGGCTCACATCCTTTCGAAATCACAAATGAGAGAGATACTTCATTTATACTTATCAATTACAGAACTAGCAACAAGCTCAGTCCTAGTCATAACAGAAGATGGAGTATAGAAGCCAGTGTATTATACCAGCAAGACACTTTTACTAGCCGAGACCAGGTATTCACAGGCAGAAAAAATAGCCATAGCATTGGTTTCAGCGGCAAGGAAGCTAAGGTCATACTTTCAGGCTCATACAATCCAGGTTCTCACCGACTGCCCATTGAAACAATTTTTACAAAAGTCAGAGATCTCAGGAAGACTAACCAAATGAGCAATCGAGATAAGTGAATTCGATATCCAGTACGTCCCCAGGACATCTCTCAAGGGACAAGCAGTGACAGATTTTATAGCAGAGTTCACAGAACCAAACCTGGAAGCAAAAACCATGTTAGGTAAAAATTTCCCATGGAAATTGTATGTTGATGGCTCTTCAAACACTCACGGCCGCGGGGAAGGGATCGTAATATGCACTCCAAAAAGAGATGATGTCGAATGTGCCATGAGTTTTAACTTTAAAGCAACCAACAATCAAGCCGAGTATGAGGCGCTACTAGCTGGACTCAGAGTTTGCATAGCTTTCGGGGCAGATGAAGTCGAGATATTTAGCGATTCACAGGTAGTTGTCAACCAAGTCCTGGACGAATACCAAGTCAAGGATGAAGGCATGATAGCCTACCGTGACATTACAAAACAGCTCCTCCAGAAATTCAAAGAATATAGGATTGCCCAGATCCACAAGGTGGAGAATGAAAAGGCAGACGTTTTGTCCAAACTAGCATCAGCAACAACCACAATCAGGCCAAAAACTATTCTGATCGCACATCTCCTCAAACCGAGCACGGCTGAGCTAAAAAACTTTAAAATTTTAGAATTTCGAACACTGTCAGACGGTTGAATGACTTAGCTGAGAAGGTTCCTGGAAGAAGGCGTGCTCCCGGAAGATCCCCTACAAGCAAAACGTATACAGAGGAGAACTATACAGAAGGGGGTTTTCCCGATCACTTCAAAGATGTGTGTCAGAGGAAGATGCATGTCGGATATTACAGGAAATCCATAAGGGAGTTTACGGAAACCATACTGGGGGTAAAAGTTTAGCACACAAGGTACTCAGGCAAGATTATTATTGGCCTACTTTATTCTCAGATGCATAGCGGTGTTCGGAGAGTTGCAATACTTTCCAAAGGATTGTTAATGATATCCGACAACCCCCTGAACAGCTCAGAAACCTCACATTCCATGTCCATTTGCCATGTGGGGTTTGGATTTAATCGGCCCAATACCAGCTGGGACAGGGGGTGGAGCGAAGTATGCCATAGTAGTTGTTGACTACTTCACGAAGTGGGCAGAAGCTGAAGCATTAGTGCACATCACAGAAGCAAATACCATAAATTTTGTGAAAAATAATATACTCTACAGGTTTGGAGTCCCAAACATTATCATCACTGATAACGGCACACAGTTAGATAACCCGAAATTCAGACAGCTGTGCAAGGACAAATTACCAATTACTATGCCACACATGCCCATCTTAAAACGAACTGGAAGACTGAAGCAGTAAACAAAATCATCAAGCATACACTCAAAGCAAAGCTAGATGCCAAGAAAGGAAGTTGGGTTGAAAAACTTCCTGAAGTATTATGGGCGTATCGGACGACAGTAAGAACGTCAACATAAGAGACTTCATTCACTTTAGCGTTTCGAACAGAGGCTGTTATCCCCATAGAAACGTCATATACATCACCCCAGGTCAGGCTATATGATGACGATTGAATGTTGATATGCTATTACAAAGTCTAGATGAGCTAGAAGAGAAAAAGGAGAAGTCCCAAGTACGAAATATGGCATATCAGCAAAGAGTAGCTCACCACTACAACTCTCATGTTCGGGCAGGACATTCCAACTAGGAGACCTGGTACTCAGGAAGGTGTCATTGAAAGCTGAAGGTTCTCTGGTTGATAAGTGGGAAGACCCGTACAAAATCGAAGGAATAGCTGGCCATAGAACATATTGGATTGCACGACCCAATGGAGGGGTATGCAACGCCCAATATCTGAAAATTTTCTATCCTTAAATTGTTTTCTGTTTTTCTTTTCTAGTCAGGACAATTTTAGTTAGGTCAAATATTAGCTTTGGAACTTAAATCTTTGTTGGTTTTGCAGTTATAAATAAAAATCAAACTCGGGATTTTCGAAAAATAAAGCATATGATAATAAGAACATACGAAAGACGAGCATGATAATAAGAACACACAAATAGAATACTCGGGACCATTGATTCTCGAATGGGTGGAGAAGCTAGAAGGAGCATGTCAGCCGAGTAAGGTCAATTGACCTTAGCAAAAAGGCAAACCCGATGCACCAGATTTTGGAGAACTGTTCGGGACGCTATCGAAAAAAACTCCAGGGAAATGCGTAGCTGTGTTAAACGGTTCCAAGAGCTTAATGATTCTGCAAACCCTTGTACAGAAAAACTGGGGAGACGTCCTCGGTAATGTGTAAGAACCAGAACATATGATCATGGTGAGCCTTGATGTAATGTTCGGGTAGCAACCGAGTATGAGACACAAGTATAAATCTGCTTGCCTGTTTAAGATGATTCGGTTAATAATATTAGCCAGTTTAATAAGATACTTGGAGTTACAAATTATTCGGGTAACGAAACAGGTTTAATAAGATACTTGGTGAAGTTACCCGAACATCAGAAATAGCCAATTTAATAAGATACTTGACATAAATTTCAATAGCCGGTTTAATAAGATACTCGGCAACAATATAATCAAGTTAAAGACTCGATGAAATTCCTAGAGCAATGAATTAGATCAGACCACTCGGTTTTCAGAATTACAGTTAACTCGAAATTTCATTGATAATTTTTACAAAAAAATGTTACAAAGAATCTCTACAAAAATGAATTTCTATAAAATAAATCAAGAGGATTTTGAACTCTTGTCGATGCTCGGGTCGGGAACCAATTCGTACTCACGGAGCAGACTTTCATTGGAAGGCGAAGCAATCGTATCAACTGAATCATCCATCCATTGGCTGTAATCTTCTCCCGGGATCGGTCAGACATCAGGCACAACACCTTCCACGACTGATTCCTGACTAGCGTAAAAGGTCGAGAGGGAATGCTTGGAGGGAACCTCCAAATGCATGAGATGGGGCTCTTTGCCTCGGCTACGGTAATAAGCTCTCCACTCCTTCATCTGAGTCCGAAGAGATTCCAAGGATCGATCCACGTGATTCTTGATCGACAGCTCCCAGTTGGTTCGGGCTTTTTCAGTTGCCCGATTATTAACCTTAAAAAACTCGCCAGTTGAAACTAGCCCTCTCTGAAATTCCTGAAGGAGAAGGGCATCGTAGGCAGAGGATCTTTTGAAATGGTCTACCCTTTTGATTTCGAGTTCCATCCTGACCTCTTTGGATAAGGACTCAACTGTCAAAACTTGGCGCTCTAAGTCTTCAATTTTCTTTTCATACGCCAACTTGGACTGCTCTGCTTCTTGTTCGGCTTTAAGCATTGATTCTTGGGCAGAGGACAACAAGTTTTGAAGTGACACTGCCTTCTCCTTTGCCAAAGAAGCTCTCTCATAGGCCTCCATTTGTTTCGCCAAACAGTGGTCGGCAAACATTTAGGCACTGCCAACTTCTTTCTGATAAGCCGATTTGACCCAAGCACGGCTATCCTTACTCTCTTTCAGCTGAGCTTTAAGACGCCTTATTCGATCAGCTTGATGTTGATGCATCTGAACCAGCTCAGCGAACTCGGCCACCATCAATAAAGAAATGAAATTAAAAATCTAGCAAGCAAATGGGCAAGGAAAAAGTTAGGAATAAAACCTACATAAGATGCACCATTGAAGATATTCTGAAGACGACTCGTCAAAGGTTCGTCCCTGAGATGACTCCAATGATCATCCCCGATAAAAGCCCGACCAGATGACATCGCTTGAGCATATCCTGGGGAGAAGGATAGGAAGGACCTCCCGAGGGTTCATCCCTTAGATCTTCAACCTTGGGGGGAGAGAAACCCCTGTTCGGGTCAGAAGTCTCCACACCCGTCGATGCTTCAACATGAACACTCGGGGGAATCTCAGACTCAGCGTCTTCATCACTTGATTCAACAAATGAAACTACTCGAGGAACCTTAAGAAGACGAGTAGGAGAGTCGACCGCCTTCCGTTTCTCAGCCCTAGAATGGTGGAAACTGAGATCAACTGCGAGATCTTCCTGAACATCATCCCAGAAGGATTCAAAAAATTCGGGATCTGTATGTACTTGACCCTCGAAGGTTTTACCTCTATCACAGGCGTCTGACCTCTCGACAGGCCCTTCACCAAGACCCTCACTTTGCCTCTCCCCATCATTAGGTAACTCCTGAGTATGATTTGTTGGGCCACTCGGACCACTAGACTCCTCTACGGTCGGCCGAACGACTTCCTAAGGGACATATTCAGGGACCTTCTTCTCAGCCACATCAGGTTCCTCGTCAGACTCAGGTGGGGCAATACCATATTTGCTCTGATGAGAAGCTTCTTTTCGGCTCGCTTGAAGAATCGACTTCACTTGACGAGCTTGAAGGTCACAGAATATGTCTGAGTCATACACTTAGAAGAAAAAGGGGAATCGCGTCAGAATATAAAAAGCAAAAAAAAAAAAATTAATAAAAAAAAGGGTTACAAAGATCACTTACATCACATGCGGTAGCCCGAAATCTGGCTAAAGAAGTCGAGCTCTATCATTTTCATCTCATTGAAAATATAGGTTTTGCTCATCTTCTATAGAATGTGAACTGCTACCCGAGCAAGTCTGGTCAGCTCAGTATCGCTGAATTCAAGTTTTTTCTTGTTCCATACCTTGGGGCAACAGAAAAAATAAGGAACTTTCAACACCGTCCGAGTTTCCCCAGCCGAAAGAGTAACTTCGAGTCCAAGATTCCCTCTGGTGAAAAACCAACTGTTCTTCCAATACTTGTTGGATGAAGGGAATCCCCATACAAAACCCCTATTTTTGGGGTCATCAGAGGTATCAACTCCCCGATTCACCTTTGTCCCCTCAGGGACCCAACAATCTGGTGGGTTTGACAAGAGGAAATAAGTCCCTGTCTTACCAGACTGCCTCAGCGTGTAAAAGTGCCTGATTTCATTCGGGGAAGATGGCGACATGTTCATTCGGCTCCATATGTGCCACATGCACATCAAGATCTTATAGCTATTCGGGGCCAATTGAGCCGGAGCGATCCCCGTTTCAGCCAGAAACCAGGCAATGAACGACTGCAGGGGAAGAGTAACGCCGCAGTAAAACATGGACCCATAGATTGCCATCATGCCCGGGGGAGGGTTCCACACAACTCTTTAACCAGTACGAACCAGAATAACTGAATCATCCAAATCGAATCGAGCAAGATACTTCCCGATCTTTTCTAGCCCGACCGCATTTGGTTCGGTGTCAAACCCACTCGGGCGATCAACAGAGAAAGAAGACGATATTTTTTGAACCTTTCTTCAACGTCATTCTCATTAATAGTCTGCTCCCTGATTCGGACGCTGCTCGAGTTGTACTTGTGAACTTCACTTTTACTTTGATGTTTTCCCATCCTTGATCGAAGTGGTACCTTGTGATTAGAAACGACAGATTCAGAACTAAATGAATTAGAATCAGAATCAAAACTGGACACAGAACTAAAATGGACGTCAGGGTAAAGCCCAGAGACATCGACTTCTAAAAAATGAGGTTCCTCTGGGGGAATTTTCCCTAATAATCTTCGAGCGCAAGATACTAGTTGAAAATCCCCACGATCAAGTGCCTCGAGAGCTATAGTAAAAAGTCGATGACGGGAAGACGGATTCATTAAAACTAACCTTGAATGAAGAAATCAGATGGAAAATCTTCGATGGAGAATAGCAACTTTCTGCGTAAAGAAATCTGGACCTGAAAAGCTTCTGGTTTGAGTCTTTGAGAATGAACCAACGCAATTCCTCAGAGGAGAATTTAAAGGGGAAAATTTCACGAAACCCTAGAGTCTCAAGGCGGGAAAAATCAAAGAGATTTGATAACGTAGACGGCGCACTGGGAGACGCATAGGTCATTTCTCATAAATGGCATCGAGAAACGAAGCGGTAGAGGACACGTGTTAAGAGAAGAACTGGCTTTGGCCGTCAGAACTCCAAAACATCGCTGTCGTTGAGATCTCGCGTGAGGAGGCAAATCTAATTTACATGGTCACCATTAAGACACGCCATTATGACAAGACATTTATCCTGGCATTAAAGAGATCTAAAAATTGAAGAATTGATTAAAATACTTTTGCCCGAAACGAAACCCTGTTCGGTAATTTTTTTTAAGGGGGTATTGTCGTATGTAAATTTTATTAGACGTACACGTCATTGACAAAGAAGATAGAATTGACAGGTGGACATTCAAATAGGCATTCGGAAAATATCTTACAAGACATCACCAGAGATGAGAAGCCCGAGTAAACAATATTAAACAAAACATACTTGGGGTCAACTGACGTCATATACTACTCGGGGTCAATTAAAGATGTTTAGGGCTAGTTGATGATATTTTCTACTCGGGATCAGATGACATCATTCGGGACCAGCTAATATCGTGCTCTACTCGGGACAAACATGAAAAAAACCGAATAAAAAGCCCAGCGCGTAGCTCACACGAGTGGAGTCGTTAAAATACGCAAAGACATCCATATCAAAGAGGAATTCCAAAGAAGAATATAATACCAAACAGAAAATGTTCTAAATCAGACAACAATTTTATTTCTTCAAAAAGACTACGCTCTTGTAAGGAAATAAGTCCTAACTGGACTGAATCACTAGAGTCTCATTCGATCTCAATACAAGTCTCTGAAATAAGAAAGAAGACAGGCTACTTCAAACAAGTAACCAATCATAGTTAAATACAAAGATCTTTTATTACTTGTACAAAGAGGATTAGGGTTCTATGAACATATAAATAGACCCATAATCTCGTCACAAATACAGACACAGATAATATAAAAAAAATACAGAGAGAAAAAGAGAGATCGAGAGTTGTAAATATTTTCAATAGTGGATTTTGGTTTGGTTGATTATTCAGCCACCCGTGGACGTTTCTCCGATCATCGGAGTTTTACCATGTAAAACTTATGTCCGATTACTTTCTCCTTCTCTCTCTCTTTTAAATCGCAGCTAAAATCCGATCATTGTTGACTTTTTTCATACATCCAGAAATCGACGTCAACACTCTTAAAATCAACATCAATTGATAACAAAATCAGTCCCAAAAATACTGAGTTGGGAATCCTATCAAACACCTTTTAATTGCAAAATATAGGTATACCTATAAGCTTTAACATGTAAACAAGGAGAAAAAAATACCATCGTTAATCAAACATGTAAACAAAGAAAAATTGAACACAAAAACTTCAGCATGCAAGATTTGGGTTCTTCTAGGCTGAAATAGAGTTCGAAAAATAATATAAGTTGAAGAATAAGAAAATCGGAAGAAGAAGCAGATCGGAAGAGGAAAGAGAAGAAGAAGAGGATCGGAAGAAGAGGAGATTGGTGGGTAGATTTGCGTTTGGAGGAGCAGATCGGACGAAGAAGAAGAATACGAAGAGAAGAAGAAGAGAAAAAAAATAGGACACGATATGTTGAATGAAAGAAGAAGAAAAAATGAATACGTAGAAGAAGAACAACAACAACGATGATCTGTTGTTGGGATTGATTTTTTCATCAATTGATTTTGTTACGAAGAGAAGAAGTAGTAGAAGAAGAAAAAGTAAAATAATAATAATTATTATTTTATTGTTATTTTTTTTAATATATATATATATATATATATATATATATATATATATATATATATTGTTTTTTTCTAATATTTCACTTTTAATACTGGGTTTTTTTTTCATAAAATAAAATGAAAAACGGTTAACAAATGTGTTTTTGAAATCTTTTTTAAAAAATAAAAATAAAAACAGACTGAAAAACAGCTGCTGGTAGGGCCTTAAATATTCCGGGTTTTAAATACAGGTCGGGTTAGCCTCCTTTGTTGCTGTTGTTCTTTGGTATAAATTTTATCCAATATAGATAAGAGAGTGAATTTTTAACTAATTATAATAAATTCTAACACTGAATGGTTACTTTGCAGAGATCAGTCAGAATATATACCCCATATCATAGGAAAAAAACTCCATATGTATACTTGTAAAATACTTAAGGTAGGATTCAAACTCCCCACCGTTAATGTGAAACCGGATATATTGCCATTCATGCTAAGAGGTGATGTGCAACTTACTAACCATTCTTTCTTTCTTTTTTTAATAATAATCTTATGGACATATTTTCATAGTTTTAATAGGTGACCTAATGATACTGCTATGAGAGAATTTGGATCAAGGGAAAGAAGAGAGAAAAAAAAAGGAAAGGGAAGAAGATTTATGCTTAATTTTTTGATGTCCTTTATTCACGAGTGACCTGACCTTTATATAGGTCTACAAGCTAACCGCTACATCTCTTGGAACAGGAACCGATTGGTCATCTTCATAACTTATACTCCACTTGCATGGTCGATTGATATTCATAATTTATTCTGTAATGCAACAATTAAAATACTAAGATAATGAAAGTTAGTGTCTATCGATTTATATACATAATTTATTCCGTAATGCAACAATTAAAATACTAAGATAATGAAAGTTAATGTGTATCTCATTAAGACTCCACTTGCATGGCTATTCAAGACTCCACTTACATGATCAAGACTCCACATATTCCACGTGCATGGCTCACATCATTACTCCGCCCTTACAACGTCCTTGTCCTCAAGGACAAAGTTTGGAAAAGTCTTTAAAAAAGGCTAACGATTCTCCCATGTTGCGTCCTCGATAGGAGCTCCAACCCATTTAACTAAAATCTCTATTTTGGACGATACTTGCCTTTATGAATCACATGGCTGTCCAAAATAGTCTTTGGTTGGGCCGAGATTTCAAGTATCTCTACGCTAGAGATACTTGAAATCTCTAGAGGAGTTGGAGGAATGTTGTTCGCAGCTGTGACATTTGGGCCCAGTCGTTGTTTGAGAAGACTTACATGAAAAACATTATGAATTTGTGATCCGGCTGGCAACTCCAGTCTGTAAGCAACAACCCCAATGCGAGCAAAAACCTTATAAGGTCCAAAGAATCGTGGAGCTAATTTCAACGAGTTACGGAAGGCCACGGTTTTCTATTTGTACGGATGTAACTTGAGGTACACATAATCCCCCACCTCAAAACTAATGTCCCGACGATGTTGGTTAGCATGGGACTTCATTCGGTTGTGTGCCAAGAGCAAGTTGTGGCGTAAGTCAGTAAGAATATCTTCACGAGTGCGTAAAATTTTATCCACAACATCTACATTGGTTGTACCGGGAACATATGACAACAATTTCGGCGGTGGAACTCTATAAACAACTTCGAACTTGGTGACCTTGGAAAAAGAATGTGTGGAGGTGTTGTAGCTATACTCTGCTCATGAAATCCACTATTGCCACTTACACGATTGGTCACTCGAGAAACAGCGGAGATACTGCTAAAGTGTGTGATTTACGACTTCTGTTTGTCCATCCGTTTATGGATGGTAACTGGAACTCATACATAGCGTAGTCTTGTGCAACTGGCATAGAGTTTTCCAAAACAAACTGATGAAGACCCGATCTCTGTCACAGACAATGGATGTGGGCATACCGTGGAGGCGCACGATGTGGTCCATAAAGGCCTTAGCGACACTGACGGTCATGTAAGGGTGCTGTAGTGGAATGAAATGAGCATGCTTAGATAGGCGATCAACAACTACCATGATAACGGTTTTTTCGTTAGACTGCGGCAAGCCCTCTGTGAAGTCCATGGAGATTTCCGACCACAATCTATCGGGTATGGGAAGGGGTTGAAGCAGGCCTGCTGGAGCCATTGAATCATGCTTACAGCGCTAACAAACATCATAACACCGTATGAATTCCTTGACAGATGTGTGAATACCTGTCCAAGTGAACTCCAAGTGAATTCCGATTGAATTCGGCTCAAGGTCTTGTGGTAACCAAAATGACCTATAACTGGTGAGGAATGATTTGTAGCCAAAATCACTGGTACCAAGCTTGATTTAGGATTTAATAGGACCCTTCCTTGTTTGAAGTAGACCCCATCACGCAAGGTGTACTGCTGCCTCTATGTGGTGTAGTCGAGCCCATCAATTGTAGATAATAAGGATCGGTGCTCACTTCCTGTTGCGATTTGAACCACCATTCCGCGATTGGCAACGAGATAGCTAGGAACTCAAATTCTGCCTTGCACAAAAGCGCATCAGCACCACAATTTTCCTTCCCCTTTTTATACTGAATGGTGTAGTCATAGCCAAGAATCTTTGGAAGTCACCGTGTTTGCACGGGAGTGGTGATACGTTGTTCCAACAAATACATCAAGCTCTTATGATCAGTACGAACGACAAAAGGTTGAGTAGGGACGCCATTTACGGACAGCTTTCACGATTGCGAGCATTTCCTTCTCGTATGTGGAAAATACTAGAGAAGAAGGTTTAAGAGCTTTATTAAAGAAGGCTATGGGTTGATCTCGCTGGGATTGGATTGCTCCGATGCCGACTCCACATGCGTCACACTCTACCACGAAGGGTTGTGTAAAATCAGGAAGACGAAGGACAAGAGGCGATGTCAAGGCTTGTTTGAGTGTCTCAAAGGCTTCAGTTGCTGCCTTTGTCTAAGCAAACCCCTCAATTTTAAATGAGTGTGTCAAAGGTGTTGCAATACCCCCAAACCCTTGTATGAACTTCCGATAATAACCGGCAAGGCCCAAGAACCCGTGACACCCTTGGCTGTCTTGGGAGTTGGTCAATCTATGACATAACAAAATTTTTTCTAGGTCCACAGCTACGCCTGCTTCCG
This sequence comes from Dipteronia dyeriana, assembly GCA_032871835.1. NCBI lineage: Eukaryota > Viridiplantae > Streptophyta > Magnoliopsida > Sapindales > Sapindaceae > Dipteronia > Dipteronia dyeriana. Next base: position 40,381,583 of record CM065303.1, on the reverse strand, counting down.
ATATGACGTGCCCCAAATAAGTGACCTGCAAGACTCCAAAACAACATTTGGATTTTTTAACAAATAATTGGTGGTTAGATAAGATTACAAGCACACTGCGGATGTGGCTTAAATGGTCTGCCCAACTGCTGCTATACACATGTATATCCTTAAAAAATACGAGCATAAATTTCCGTAAGTGAGGTCTCAAAATGTCGTTCATCAGATTTTGAAATGTGGAGGGAGCATTGGTCAAACCGAATGGCATGACGACAAATTCATAATGTCCATCATGTGTGAGTAACGCGGTTTTGGGAATGTCTGCCTCTTGTACCTGAATTTGATGGTACCCCGACCTTAAATCCAATTTTGAAAAATATCTGGCTCTGTGAAGTTCATCTAATAATTCGTCGATGACAAAAATCGGGTATTTATCTTTGATGGTGATGTCGTTAAGGGCCCTATAATCGACACAAAATCGTCATCCACTGTCAGCCTTTTTAACCAACAAAACTGGTGATGAGAAGGGGCTACTACTTGGGTGAATGAGCTTGGAGTCCAGCATTTCCCATACCATCCTCTCAATTTCAGTTTTCTAGTAATATAGGTATCGATATGGTCAGACACTAACCGGAGCGAGATTCGATTGAAGGGGAATTCAGTGGTCATGTATCCTTGGATGGGGCAGGCTACTAGGGGGCACAAAAATGTGGTCAAAAACCGGTTTGTAAGGAGAGTGTGCCTAATGAGTTATATACCATTGACTTATCCCATACTTAGTCAATATGAGATCCTAACATTCCACCACGCTTTCGCAGTCGTCGTCTACGGCGACCCATCTTTCCCAGTTGGGTGACTTTACGGATCTTGCTTTCTCCTGTAGCAGCCCTCTCAGGTCGTCCCGTCCACGACGAACCCGCTGCTCGGCGTGGTGTAGGCTCTGATACCAAATGATACGAACCCACTGGGTAGAACTTATCCTCAAAAACTGGCTTGTAAGGAGAGGGTGCCCAATGAGTTATGAAAAATATTATCCATGAGAGATATGAAGAGTACAATTTAATTTAATTGATTTTTTAATTTTGGAAAGTAACAAATAATAATGGAAGAGAATCAAAAAAGAGAACTTCATTCCTAGGTAGAAGGGAATTAAGTGCTCGTTTGATTAAGTTTTCTACGGTCCAAAAGGTCTAAAAACATATATTTGAGTTTTTTTAGAGTTGTTCGGCTCAGTTTTTGAAATTGTCTACTTAAAATTGAGTGGAGACTAGTAGAGTTTAGGAAGATATTTCTCAAAATAGACCTTTAAAAAAAGTCTACCAATCAAACAACAATATATATATATATATATATATATATATATATATATATTAATCTTTTACCGATAGAGGTTTTTTAAAAGCTCAACTAAACAAACTTTAAGTTTCATTTTCTAATCACATAACTTGATTACCAATCTTTTTTTTAGTATATCATGTGACCATAAAGTTTGAATTAAATTTCATTTCTCTCGTTAGGAATTTCATTTCCCGCATCAAGATCTTGTTTAGTAAGCACGCCAAAGTAATATTCTATAAGAAATATGGGCAATTTGACAAGTTAATTTCATATATACATTTATAGCTATTTTTGAAAAGATGTATTTTGTTATACCGGACACCCACAGGATGGACATGACCATTGAATATGTTGTTTTTAAATCGATAAAAAAAAAAAAATTGTTCACAGGAGTAAAAGCATGATTGATTTGTTGATATTTACATAATTACAGGAATAGAAAATTACTTGAAGAACGAAAACAATGTTTTCCTAACTCAAAATCCGATCGCAATCTTTTCTTCTAACCTAATCTTCAAGTTGTTTGTTGCCACACTCTTGATTTTTATATTGCCTGTATAGTTTGAATTGAATTAAGTTACTTGAAGGATTGATATACTCGTGGGATTATAGCTCCAATTTAAAAACCTACTCCAAATCATCTCATTTGGATATTTTTACATCAACTCTAGCTTATTCCACTTGGCTCTGTTTGGTGTGTGGGATTGGATTGAGTTATTTTATGGGATTAAAATGGATTGGATTTAGATGAAACTAATATAAGATGAGATTGAATTGGATTGGATTGCATTATTTTATGAGATTACATTGGATTGTATTGAGATAAAACTGAGATTAAATGATATTGAATTGGATTGGACTGAACTATACTATGTTTAGAGAAATATGTGATTAGATGAAATTAATATTATGGGTTGTTTGGTGATATATAAGATTTGACTAAATATGATACCATTTTAAATTTGATAATATTTTGAAATATATTTTTTGAAGAAAATAAATGTTTTATTTTATATATTATTAAAGTAACAATATCCAAAAATATTTATAAAATATAGATTTATATTAGTTTTAAATAAATTTAAATATTTGTCAATTTTATAACTTGTTTATTTGATAAAATAATTTTCTAAAAAAATATTTGTGAGATTACGGTAGGTCCAACGAGTTTAGATTCTTTAATCCAGTAGGAGAATTTGGAATTGAAACAATCTCAATCCCTAATAATCAAATGAAAATTGAATAACAAATTATTGAAATAATTTTTTCGATAGAATAAATATTCATATGTATATATATATATATATATATAATTAAATTAACAAAATTTAAAATTTAATTTAATTATGGGGGTGAATTCATAAAGAGCCAAAATTATATTGGTTTATTTTTTTAGCCACCAATTGATATTTTATTGTTTTTGTCAATTTTGACAACTTTTGGATAAAATTACCCCTCAAATTTACTTCACCTGACATGTAATTTAGTTACATGCCATTTGATTCAAAGTTACATACGAGTTGGTTTTTCAAATTACATGTCAATTAAGTTTTAAATTACATGACAATTGACTTTCAATTTACATATCAATGATTTTCAAGTTACATGCTAGTTGATTTCCAAATTCTTAGAGGTGTTGTCAGATTTTTGAAGCTAATTTCTGGTTCCCAACTGCACCCCACTTGATCATTGAGAATTTCTCACGGGATTGGTGAAGTGCCAACAATAATGATCTTTACAGAGAAGATACGCTCAATCCGATTTCATGGCTGCCTCCTAACATCGTTTAGGTAAAACTGAACACGGGTGGAAGTTGTATTGTAGACTTAGGTGCCATTACGGTTGGAGGCGTGTTATGTAGTCCTCAAAAGGACTGGATTAAAGGGTTTGTGCTTAATAAAGGGATAGAAAATGCCTTTGAGGCTGAGTTATGGAGAATGTTTGAAGGCTTAATTATGGCCTGAAATGCTGGCTATAAGAAGGTAATTGTTGAAATTGATTCCATTGCTATAGTGCAATATATGAAGTATGGTACCAATCCTAACAACCCCTTATTTAGTCTTATCTAAAGCTACAGAGAGGTTATAAATGCCGACTGGAGTTGCATTGTGTAACATACCTACAGAGACAGAAATGTTCTTACAGATGGTTTAGCTCATTTGGGTCACAAGATGGATATTGGGTTATGGTTTTTTGAAAACCCCCCTACGGAAATTCGAAGCTTGTTTGATGATGATGATGTTAGGGACACTACCTGTCTAAGATAGTGTCATGTGCCTATTTCCCTTCATTTCTAGTTTTTCTCTTTTTTAGGCCTTGCCCTCTTATGTACAAAAAAAAAGTAAAGACAAAATGAATAACAATCTTATCTGTTCAAGGTTAAAAGCGATAAATATAATAAAATATACATTTATAGTTAAAAACAATAAACCAATAATTTTTATTATTATTTCTTATAAATTCAGCTTTATTTAAAATTATATGTTTATTTTGTTTTTAAACAAATTTAAATATTTCAAAATTTTAATTTTATTTATTATTAAATTATTATTTAAAAAAAAACATAATCAGACCAGATTAAATACAAACCCACCAATTTTAGTGGGTTCGCACAATCTCTCCCAAGCAGATTGTGAAAGCATTAAAGTAGAGCCATTTAAATTGGACTATCAAATCCAGTGGTGGCCCCAAACATTGGATATGATTGGAAATAGTCCAATCATGTCCAATCTCATGTACCAAACGTAACACTAAAGTATAAAGTTGTTTTTATAGTAACTCATGTTATAATATACAGGGCTATTATCAATTTAATCTATAAGTTTTGGTGAAAGATCAATTTTTTAAATGAGTTTAATTTCAAGAACACTTGATCCCTTACTTTTTAAAAATACATCAAATTGATCATTTCGTTGGTCAACGGTCAGTCAAACTTAACATTTGTAAGGTTATTTTCGTCTTTAAACCAAAAACATGCCACATGTCATAAAAATAGAAATAAAGACAAATCAAAATTTTATTTATCACAAAATAAAATTATATATAATTATAAATTCTTATATATATAAATAATTATAAATTAAAAGAAAATAATTAAAATGAAAAATCAATTCATTCTTTTTATATGAACCTGCATTATCTTCTTGCAAATTGGCCATTTATCGATGGGTGAAAAAACTTGATTGTTCCTCTTTTTTGCTTTCTACTGATTCCTGATATCTCTCTAAACCTGCCAGGATGCTTCAAGACCACCGATATTAGTTTTTCGGTTTCTTGTACTGCCTTTGTAACTCTTGAACATACAATCGAATTGATGGAAATCCAATCGAATTCTAAAAAAAAAAAAAATCACAAACCAATCCAAAAACAAAATCCTCAAATCTCATCCATTAATTCTATCATTGTCTCTCTTTTTGCAATCAATTCCAAAACAAAATCACAAATCAATAATCCCTAAAACAAAATCCACAAATCAATAACCCTTAAAACAAAATCCACAAATCTTATCCAATATCAGGAAAAAAAATACAAAATAATCTGGAAAAAATTATTGATCCAAACACACTTTCATTAATCAAAAGCATCTTCAATTTGTTCCCATCTCCATCATTCCAGACGGTTGCCATCCATCTCCTCTTCCCAATGTTCATCTCCATCGTCGCTTCAATCGACAGCTTCGTGATTTGCATTGGCATGACCATCACCTTCTTTGGCAGCGAACAGTCACGCCTCCCCTGTTTGTAATAGAGGGCGGAGACTAGGGGTGGGTAAAAAACCATTGAACCGAACCGAACCAGTGGATCAAACCGGTCTAATCGGTTTTTTCCCGGTTTTAGCTTGGTGATCGGTCATGTTCGGTTTTAATTTTAAAAAGCTGGTTGGATCGGTTTTTATCCGGTTTGGTTCCAATAACCGGATAACCTAACCGGTACCCGAGTATATATATAAAAAAAAACAACCTAATTAGGTTTCCACTTTCCACTATTCCACTATTCACTTAATCACTTATTTATTTCTCCCGCAGCCACACGCCCGCATCGAAGTCAATCGTCCGCCAGTCATCACTCGTCGGCCGTTCATCGTCTTCTGTCGATCGTCATCGCTCCGTCATCTTCTGCTGCTCACCGTAGTCCAGCTATCAGTCGTTCCAATCGTTCGTCTCGCGCCTTTGATTTGAGATTTTCAGGTATGTTAGTATGTATTTATAATTTTCTACGATTCATTTCACTTTCCTTTCTTTGTTGATTCATTTCACTTGTTTTTTTTTTATCGACCAATGTTGTTATTTTTTTTTCTCTTATCTCGGTTCTAAATTTTCTTTGGTAGACCGGTTCGTCCGGCCGTTCATCCTCTGTTCGTGAAGTCTTCCGGTCGTTCGTCCTCTGCTCATGAAATCTTCTTAGTCGCACCAGGTAATTTCTCTTCCTCTGCTTTTTAGTAGTATTATATTAGATATGTTGTAATATAGTTATATAGGTGCAACAAAAACACTTACCAAGCCTGGGAAAAAAAATCACCGAATCCATATGATTTCTGCAAGGCCTACAATGAAGACAGAATTGAGATTGCACATGTATAATTGTATAAACATAAGCATTAAACATTGAAAAAGGTAATTGAGTGAATGAATAAGCTACATAAAGATGTCATACATTATAGCCTTATAGGATAAGCTTCCAGGTTTAAGTAATCTGGCACAACCAAACCCACATAATTATGACGAATACCCAAACCTAGGAAAAGAACCAGGACAAAGATGCTAAAATTTTGCTGATTGAGAGGCTCCAACTGAAAACATAAAGATTTTTTTGGAAGCAGTGAGAGTTGAAATAATTAATAAGGGTAACGCTTCTAAATTCACAATGGATATGTCATCAATCTGGGCTCTGGGCCAATTCGATGCTGCTCGGCTCATGTCCAATTATACATTTCCATTGTTGGGCTAATTAATCTTCGTTAAATTTAATAATTAGTATAATCATTTTTTACTTTAAATATATTTTGGTTGAGGTGTTTGTGTTTTGGTTGGAGTTCTCGGTTGGAGTGTTTATGTTTTGGTTTATGGTGTATTCAAGGCTGGTTTTGTCTGTTGTTGACTTGTTGGGTTGTTGCTTTGCGCTATTTTGCTGTTGTTGTCCATGGTTTTCTTGGTGTTTGGTGACTTGGTTTGTGGCTTAATAAAGCTTGATGTTTCTTTTTAAAAAAAAAAAACTGATCAATGACAAAAATTGATTAATTAATGTATAAGGTTATTTGCTAATTGTTATAAACTAATATGTGATAATAGGGTATTGTTAGTTTGATATAAACTTATATGTTATATTTTTATTTCATGACAGAAAAATGAATGATGATAATGTTTTGCCGACAAATGTTGTTGATTCCTCAAGTTCTAAGGATGAGGAAGCATTACAAAGTGGCTCTTTAGAAACAACCCATTTACGGAGGAATGTTAAACCTCTAGGTGGAGTTGGAACAATCAAACGAGACAAAGACTCTTGTGGAATACTTTCATGGAGCATCGAAGAATTTTAAGAATTTATATTCATTGGTTGTTTATTATGTTGTTAATTTTATTCTTGAACTGTTTTATTATGTTATTTGTTCTAGACTTTGTGGATTGTTTATGAACTCTTATTATGTTATGAATCGTTAATATGTGATTTATAAACTCTTATTATGTATTATGTTGTGGATTGTTGTTATTTGTTATTTTATTATGTATATTTTATTGGATTTTGAAATATAATTTGACTTTATTTTGTATTGACTATTGTTTTAGCTATAAAGAAAGAAATTGGTTGAAATGTATTTTGCAGTTTTTTAGTATGTTTTTATTGTAATGTAAATGAATTTGGCTCAACAGGTTAAAAAAAAATGAACAAAATGTGTAATAAATGAAGTTAAGAATTTTGGTCCAATAGGCCCAAAACTGAAAAAATCGAACCGAACCGAACCGGTCCAATTCGGTTGGTTTTTTATTGGTTGACAAATGTCAATTTGATTGGATCGGTTCACTTTTTTAAAAACAGGATTTTATCGGTTCTATGGAAACCGAACCTGTCCAATCAACGCCCACCCCTAGCGGAGACGAGGTCCTCGACATCGAAGATGGTGGCCTCTAGCGGGCCTCGCTATCTCCGGTAGCAAACCGGGTATGCCTCCGGTGGAGATCCAAACTCCATCCAGTGTTAGGATTTGTGGAGACTTCAACTTTTTTTTCTTTCTATTTTTTAATTATTTTCTTATAAGAAATGAATTATTTCATGTACGTTTTCTTATAATGTTTTTTTAGTTTTAATCTCCACCGTCAATCTCAGTTTTTTTAAGAGATGGATGATGGAGAAAGAATAAGATTTTAACATATATATATATATATATAAATAATATTTTTATGTTATTATATAATTTTTTAAAGTAATTTTTTTTTAAATAAGTTTTAGGAACACATGTCAATTCTTATTGGACAATCCAAATTGGTAAAGTTGTGAAATTGTAAAGTGTTGGAAGTCTAAAGCATCATTTCAATTCAATAATTTGATACAAAGGGTAAAATGGTTGATATTAACTTTTTGTCAGGTTTAACTGTTAAAAAAGAGAGTTAAAATGACCAGTTTGATATATTTTAAAAAAGTAAGAGATTGAAAATGTTAAAACGTATATTTATTTAAAAAATTGATCTTTCGATAAAACTAAGGGACTAAATTGATAACACCTCTAATATATACTCATTGTAACATAAATTATTTTAAATTAAAATAGGCTTGGTCTCAAGTCTCAATCAAGTCACTGAATGACTGCTCTAATGATCATTTTTAATATATTTAAATTTATAAATTATTAATTTATTGAATAAACATTGATTATAGATTTAAATGATTAAGTTTTACTGTCAGTTTAGGTGAATATCGAAATATAGAAATTCTATATTACAATCATACGTTCCATTCATAATTAATAAAATAGCTAGTGTATATATGAGATTATGAGAACCGCAAACAAAAAAGAATAATAAATATAGAAGATTTTCAAACTGATTCACAATACAACTTAAACACAGCTATAAAAGAAACCAACCAAAACATCCAGCGAAAAAAATAATATTAAAAAAAATAAAATGAACTGTAAATATGTGCTATATATATATTTTTATTTAAAAAACTGTAAGTCTTTAAGAAAATAGTTAATTTTTAAAGGAATTTTTAACGAATTTAGAAACCATATTATGTATATATACATGTTTATTTTTTTTTAAGTTCTATTACATCTGTAATTTATCCTGATTTTAAGGATTTTTTAAAACACAAGGATAAACAAATTTAACCCAAAACTAAAATGGTGTGACCAGTTTGTAAAAAAATTACTTTCAAATTTCAATTATGATTCATATATTATAATGTTTTATTTATGAAAAATAAAGTTTAAATCAGTAAAAATTAAAATGATCACTTGATGTTTTAGTTGCTTAAACCTTGTCGCACGTGATATTAACATACAAACAATAATTTGTATGATTTATTTCAAAACTAAAAAAATTGTAAGAGAAAATGAATTAAACCACAAAAGGGAAAGGATACTGGAAACCAAAATCAACCCGCTGACGATCCAAATGACGAATCGTCAACATATATATAAAATACAAATTACAATTAAATCCTAAATTCATCAAATATTTTCTACCGTTAGTTGATTACTATTAAAATTCACTCTTGATTTAAAAGTGTTTTTTTGTTGTCAACTTAAAGATTGAAGAGTAAAAATCAATGAAATGATTAAGTAAAAAAGAAAGTTTTAAGGACAACCTTAAAATATTTATAAACCAATTTTTTAAAATTAATTGTGTCGGTAGTTCAATCTCATAAATAGAAGAGACTAACAATTTCTAAGAAATGATATTGAAAATTTATTTAGGGACATGAAAGTTTTCTAAATATCTTCTATGAAAGACTGATATTCTCTGTGAGATATCTTCAATAATTTCTTTCAGTTTACGAGGTGAGGAGATTGATGGTTTTATCTTACTGTGTTTCTTTTTATATTATTTTCAAATTTTTATAAATTAATTTTTATTTAATAATAAATAAACTATGGGTAATTTATACTTTTTAAATACGTGAATGGTTCATTTTGATCAAAAGTTTAGTTGAAAAATCGTATTTCATAAACTAAGGGGTATGTTATTGCCATTTGCCTGAAAAAAAGAAATTCAAACCGACTAGCGCGTAGCTCCACGTCGAAGATCCGCGCGGAAACCATCACGTAAAACCAAAATGAAAAACAGACAAAACTGAAACCAAAAAATAAAATAAAATAAAAGAAACAAGCGGGTCCCACATTTTTTTAAAAAGTTGAACTGATCAACTGAAACTTTTCTTTTTGTATTTTCTCGAGAAATCTCTCTCTCTCAACGGGCTTTAATTTGAAATCCTTGCAATTGAATTGTCAATAAACGCGCTCTCTTCTTCGTATCTGTCTTTATTAATTGTAGACAGACACACCAAACCAAATCTCTCTCTCTCTCTCTTTCTCTGAGTTAGGGTTTGTGTTCGTGTTGGCCCTCACAGAGATGGGGTTATAATAAATCTGATTCACTTCATTTTTCAAGGTAATCTCGTTTTTTCTCATCTGGGTTTGTTTTTATTTTCAAAATTGTATATGGGTCCTTATTTTTTGTTGTTGTTGTTGTTTTCTTGAGTTTTTTTTTTAAAAAAAATATTCTTATTCGATCAATTTAGGTGGTAAAAGTTTAATTTTTTTTTATGCTAATGTTCTTTTTGGAATATTCTAGATCTGTTGTAGATTTGCTTTTGAATTCTCATGTGGGTGTGTCAGTTTGTTTTAGGGTTTATACAATTTCTCACTCATTCATTTTTTTCATTGATTGACTTGTTTTTTTTTATTCTGTTTAAGGGTTTTAAGGTTGGGGTGATGAATTGAACCATTTTAGTTGTGTAATAGTTTATGCTTGTAAAATATTTTATCGATATATTCACCTCCTCTGGTTTGAATATGATGTTTACGTCACATTTGTAAAATTTCCTTTTTTATGTTTTTAACTTTTTGTCCGGGTGTTTAAAAATGAAAAAAAAAGAAGTGAATAGTATCTGTTTTGGGGTTTCCATTTAAGTGTTTTTTTTAATGCGTCTTCCACATTGCTGCCGTATTAATGTTTGAGTTGATGACATGAGGTAACAATCTCAATCAGACATCATGTGTTGGCTGTGGTTAGTTTGATCTTTATTGGAATTTTCTTTGTAGGTTTGTTGTGGTAATTTGTGGGGATTCATGCGGGATTATTAATTTTTAAATGTTTTTATAGTTTGTCAGTGAACATACTTTGTAAACCCCTTGTGCTAAGAAAAAACATTAATGTCATAGACACTGCTTATTATTATTATTACTATTATTTTAATGGTTTTGTAAGATATTGTTGTTAGTTGAATTGTACTCTGCTGGGTTTCAGATTTATTATTGTGTGATGCTTTTCATTATTTTGGACATTATTTTGCTTTACCCTATGAAAGAAAGGAGTTAGTCCTCTGTTTTCTACTTTGTTTTAGATATTATGGAGGTTTAATTTAAGTGATTATGATTTTTATAGGCTGAGGAGTCAAAACTTGGCCTGGGTACTCTTCAGGAGGAGGGAAAGTAGATTGACGGGAGAACAAAATTTGGTGGTGAGATTTACTTTTGGATGAAGATATATGCTGATTAATCTTTAAAACTAGTTGGTTCTTGCTGAATTGTGATTTACTTTGGAGAATTTGAGAGGGAATGTTTTTTTAATTATATGTGTTGTGCTTTTAACTTGATCTATGAATGTGGAGAAGAAAGTAAGTAGAATTAGTTTATTTTTAAAAATATGTGGAAAAAATTGTACAAAAAAGAAGAAGAAAATATGTGGAAAAATATAGACTCCTATTCTGCTGTTTTAAAATTAAAATAGACCCAAGGAAAGAATTTGTTGAACCAATAACAGTGGTAGCCAACTAAATTAGAAGTAATGAAGTTATGGCTCTGTATTCATAGTCAAGAGTGCATTCTCTTCGGTTTTTTTTTTTGTTGAAGAGTTTCTCTTAGGTGTTTCTATAGCTTTTAACATAATCATGTTCACATGCTTTATTATCATTTCCTTTTTCTTCTGCATCTCATAAGGAAAGTATTAGTTTTTTTTTTAACTTCATCAACTTCTCTTCTTTGGCATGGTAAATTTAGCCATTTATAGCACAACGTTGGAGCCAGATAACATGTTGATGTGTTGAATAAAAATTTAATTAGATTATCATTATTATTTTGGAATGGAAAGCTCAATCGGTAGTTGAAAATATGCTTCGTTTTTTTACAAACTTTATGCGTATGCATAATGATTTGGAATTCTAACGGTACACAAATCGATAAGAATAGGGGGTTTTACTTTCTTTTTCGTTTGGAGGTTTCAATTTTTCTGGAATAATATAGTACATTGTTTAATTTTGAAGGTGCTCTTCGACTTAGAACAATATTTCATTTGTGATAGAGTTGTTTAAGAAAACTTTTATCTTTCATGACTTAAAGATTTTGGAATCCCTCAAGTATAATTAGTGCTCAAATAGATACAGGTTGAAATGTTTCTAACTTGAGTGAATAAGTGGATAAAGACTGTTATTGAAGATTTTTTAATTTTTTTTTAATTTTCTTTTGTCATGTTGATTGTTGGGATTGATGCTATCAAATTAGTGAATGGTAGGCATCCTGATTTAACTTGCTGAAGTTAGTTAAGGGTCCTTGATTTGACGGTAAGAAATTAAAATGTTCAACCTTTTTCTAAGAATCTTGTTCTGTAAAAGTACAAGCAGATGGGGTCTACCAATGACAGAATTGCTGGCTTAAAAACTTGAGAAAGTTGATACACTTATTAAGTTTTGGAAATGTAGGGAGAGAGAGATCTGAATCACTGAACAAGTTGTAGCAGGATTGAAATTTTGTCATCAAAGAGTATCAGAAGTTTCAGTTCTACTGTAGAGATCTATTTCCAATAATGTACTAAGAGATGTTATTTTAAACAATATAGAAACAAATTGAAAATACAGATGAGTTGATTAGGAAGATTTCAATGAAACTGCGAATTTGGTACTGTACTTTGTAGCTATAAATTATTTTTCTTTTTTGGAAGTTAGTTGGAGAGCTTAGCTGTTTGCCTATTAGTAACTTGATTTGATTAATATAATTTGGCTCTTTGTTACAAAGGACTAAACATTTCTTATTTTCAATTTTTGTTGGATGCATATGATCTGAATATTGTTTGGCCAAAATGTTGATTTAATACAAACGAAACAAATTCAGGTTACGAATAGATAATGTGTAAGTTTTATCTTTTATTCGCAGACTCGCTGTACTATTATGGCATCTGGGAGCCCATTTTTTGATGATTTGCGGAACAAACCTGAGGTTATTGATCCTCCTCAAGGTGAAGACCTTATGGACATAAATGAATCTTCTGCGAATGATCCCACTCAAACACCTATAAAGCCTAATTTTTCTGTGTCTAGTAGTGTGCGTGAGCTCTTGGAATGTCCTGTGTGCTTAAACGCAATGTACCCTCCTATTCACCAGGTTTGTTTACATGTCGGTGATTTGTTAGTTTATTTCTTGAATTTGGTTAATGTGCATGCAAATATATTTTGGTGTCTGGTAATGTGGGATCATTTGTGAATCTCTATAAAAACAAAAAATTTAATCTCTGGAACTATCTAATGAATTATTTTTCTAAAAGAAAAACCCTTGTGTGATTTCTATTGTACAGATGTGGTTGGGTTTTTGAAATTTGATTTGCAAGTTGATGGCTGGGTCAATTTTTTATACTTTTCCCATCTATTAATAGATACCTCAAGTCTTACAATCTCATTTTGCTAATGAAGAGAAACAAAAAGATTTGTTAGTGGATCAAAATTTGATACATAAATGTATAATCGATTGGTACCTTTGTTGTAGAACATGGATATAAGTGAGATGCAGAGCTTCGTGCAAATGCGCTGCATCCTCATAAAGTAACAGTACATGATGCATGAAATGTCTATTTATTTTCTAGAAGGCCTTTTTTTGGTTCTCGAAATATTCTATCAGAGGTCATTCCATTCAAAACCTAGAAATCTTTTACTTTATAGATCGATCACGTTTTTGGACACTATTTTTTTATTGCTATTGTGATACTTATGCTATTGCTGAGAAAGAAATGTTAGGAGAACGTATATGATGTAATTGGTTGCTTGTATTCTTCCCATTGATGTTCTGTTTTATTGCAGTGTTCGAATGGGCACACGATATGTTCTGGATGCAAGCCCAGGGTGCACAATCGCTGCCCCACTTGCAGGCATGAACTAGGTAACATCCGATGTCTTGCACTGGAGAAGGTGGCTGCTTCTCTCGAGCTTCCTTGTAAATATCAGAGCTATGGGTGTATTGGCATATATCCATATTACAGCAAACTAAAGCATGAATCCCAATGTGTCTTTAGACCCTATAATTGTCCCTATGCTGGATCAGAATGTACAGTAATGGGTGATATTCCATACCTGGTGACCCATCTGAAAGACGATCATAAAGTTGACATGCACAGTGGCAGTACTTTTAACCACCGCTATGTCAAGGCAAATCCACATGAAGTTGAGAACGCTACATGGATGTTGACGGTATTTTTGTGTTTGATAAATACACTAATTATTTTAGATATTTCGCGAAACATTTTTAATGTACATGGCTGATTGTTTGTGTAATTTTTCGGTCTTGTAGGTCTTCAGTTGCTTTGGTCAATACTTCTGTTTGCATTTCGAAGCTTTCCAGCTTGGTATGGCCCCTGTCTACATAGCCTTCTTGCGGTTTATGGGAGATGATAATGAAGCTAAAAACTATAGCTACAGTCTTGAAGTGGGTGGTAATGGGAGGAAGATGATATGGCAAGGGGTGCCACGCAGCATACGGGACAGCCACAGAAAGGTTCGTGACAGCTTTGATGGTCTCATAATCCAACGCAGTATGGCTCTATTTTTCTCTGGAGGAGACCGGAAAGAATTGAAGCTTAGAGTGACCGGTAGAATCTGGAAAGAACAGTGACTGGGATTGATTTGTTCCTTACATATTAGCTGGTAGATTGGTTTCTCTTATTAGTCTTAGTGAGTCTTCTGGTCATGTATTTTTATGATTTGGAGGAGGCAAACTCTCTTTGCTTGTTCAAGTTGTTTGAATACATGAGTGAGAGGACATGACTTAATCCTCTCCCTGCAATTCTAACAATATTTTTATCTCTTGCATTGCTTGCTTACTTTTATTATCATCTCATTTATTTAAGAAATAATCTAACAATAATTTAATGGTTAAGAGTGAGATTTGAACGTCAAAAAAGAACGAAAAAGAAAAAGTAGAACATGAGGAGGTAATGATTTTTCAATTGCTGTTTAAACAAGTTTTATACTTCTCAGAGTGTCATGACACATGATGACAAACTCATTGACACTGCTAATCCAGGTGACCAGAGTTTGAAACGACCACCGCTAAGCTAGGTGATTCCAAAGAAATTCTAGATCTTCTTCTTTTGATTCTCTTCTGATCCTACTTTACATGCTCCGCCATATAATCTGAATATTTTAACCAATAAATTAAATGCGAGGAGGCAACATTTAGTATAATAATAATAATAACTAAAATGATGAAATTCTTAAGTAACAAGACAATATATAAATTAACATATATTTCAACGTGACAGTCATCCATTAAGTTGTTGATTTTGTTTAGTAATAAAATCAGAAGAATATAAAAATACGTATATCACCTCTTAACACAAATGGTTATGTACCTCTCTTCCATATTGGTGGTTAGGGACTCGAGTCCTATCATGATCAATGTCCCAATAGTCCTATTTTTAATACTTAAAACAAATAATAATACAAAAATGCTATGTTCACACCTTGAGAATTTATATTATTTTTAAAACCTAACTCCTTGACAATCCCATATTCTCTCAGTTTTTTTTTTTTTCCTTATTTAATGACACTTGACCATACAAAACATAATATGGTCGGACAAGGGCAGATCCAAAAAAAAAATTGTTACAGATTACGCGGAGTCTCAAGGCAACGAAGCTTTTATTGAGTAGAACTTTTAATAATTTTTTTTTGATTGTATAAATTATAAAAATAGTATTGATAATGTATTTTTAAAAAATAATTTTTGATTGTATAAATTATAAAAAAAAATATTGACAATGTATTTATAATGAAAGAATTGTACGGTGAAACATCTAAAATTTATAAAGGGTAGTTGAGATAATTTGTAAGTTTTAAAAAAGCATAAAAAATACCTTAGAGGAAAGCCTAAATTTTAGACTTCTCATACTAGATATAAAATAACTTTTATAAAGGGTAATTGAAACAATTTATATATTAAAAAACCTGTTTTGATTTTTACAAACAATTAAAAAAAACTTCAAACAGCTTTTAGCATTAAAAAAACACTTTTATCCTTTACAAAACACTAAAGGGTCTTTATAAGTCTATATATTCTTTGATTTCGTTCTTGTTAACTTTCCTTAGAAGCTTGTTTGAAGCAAAAGCAAAGAAAGACTTCATAGCATATTAATAAAATGGTAAAAATGTGTCCAGAAGATTAATTGAAAATATCAATAAAATATAAACCTATAATTTAGAAATATATTAATTTTATTAAATAAAAAACAAAAACATACCACTAATAAATTTTAAGAAGAAAAAGAGAAAAGGAAGAACAAAAGTTGTACCATTTTAAAAAACAAAACGGAAAATACGGAAAATATGTTAAGGGTTTGTTCTGTTTTAATCTGTTTTCGTTTTTAAAAAACGATTTTGAATTACATTCGTTATTTCATTTTAAAACAAAAACAAAATGAAAACCGAAACTATAGTTAAAATTGAAAAACACATTAATCATATTTTTCATTTTGTGTTTTAAAAAATACAAATAAAAACTTACAATTTTTTCTTCTTCATTCATGACGGCCTAACAGGCCCTCCTCTTCCTCTTCCTCTTCCTCTTTTTCGTCTTCCTCTTCTTCTTCTTCATGACAGATTATCTGGGGAGCACCCGACGCCGGTGGAGGTGAGATCCTCTTCTGACGTTGGGGGCCACCGATCCTTTAATCTTTTATTTAAAAAATGTTTGAATTGTTTTTCATTTAATTTATATATCAAATTAATTAGGCGATCTCTAAATTCTCCACCAAATCTCCAAATGGAGATCAAATAAGGTACGATCACCAAATGCTCAACCAGACTGAACTGGTTCAATATTGAACCAGATGTAGATATTATTCCTCATAGAGGAGATTCCCCATCCATTGTTCACTCAAAACCATCGATTTCCATCGATGGAAAAATCGACAAATCATCAGGTTGTCTCCCTCCCTTCGATGCTTCTTCCACTCATCTCCCTCCCTTCCTCCGATGCTAAATCATCTTTCGATCGCAACTGCAACTTTTGGTTCTGATGGTGAGCAATGGTAGGTTCAATTTTCGAGTTTAATGTTGAAGATTTAATTGATTTTAGATGTTGGGGAGTTTGATTTGAATGAGTTTTTTTTTGGTGTTGTGGATTTTGATTTTAGATTTTCAGTTATGGATTCTTTGTTGATACTTTACGGAACACTTCGGTAATTTGTTGAAAACAAAAATGGCGATGGTGACCGATCTAATTTGTTCTTTCTTTTGAGATGAAAAACAAAATGACAATCTGTTTATGGCTATACATGGGTTGTTCTTTTCCTTTGAGATGGAAAAAAATGGTGAAGAATGACGATGGTTAGATTGATAATGATGAATCTGTTTTTTTTTTCAAAAAAAAAAAAAATCAAATTAATTATAGGAAAAGAAATATATCAAAAATGAAAAATAATTGGTTTGTTAATGTGATAATGGAGTAAAAAAAAAATCTTGTTATCACTTATCAATGAATTAAAGGATATTCAAAAGTTATAGGTCATAATTTTTTTTAAAAAAATATTCATTTAATGTTTAATATTTTGAATTCTTTCTTTAAATGTAACTTTTATATAATAAAAACATCTGACTTAAGACCAATTGGTATTGCTTTTGAAAAGTTAGTTATGCAATTTTTTTTCGGTCCGTTTTTTTTTTGTTTTTCAAAAACAATTTTGAATTCGTGTTCGTTAATTTTTTGTCATTTTGTTTTCAAAAAATAAAAAACAAAACCAGTGTTAAAAGTGAAATATTTAAAAAAACATAAAATACTTTTATTTTTTTATTTTTTTTTTAAGAAAACTGTTTTAAAAAAACTTTTCTTCTTCTTCTTGAACGAAGTCCTCGTCACTGTTCTTCTTCTGCTTATGCTTCTTCTTCTTCTTCTTCCAGACTTCTTCTTTTTCTTAAAGCACCCCACGTTGGAGGACCACCGATCTGTAAACAAAATCAATGTTAAAAGTGAAATATTTGAAAAACACAAAATATTTGTTTTGTTTTTGTTCTTGTTTTTCATTTTTTTAAAAGAGAAAATAACTTTCTTTTTACTTTTTTTCTTGTTCTTGGACGATGTCCTCGTCATGTTCTTCTTCTTCTTCTTTTCTTCTTCCAAACTTTTTCTTTTTCTTGAAGCACCCGACGCCGGAGGACCACCCGACATCGGAGGACCACTTCTTCTCATTCTCCTCCTCCTTCTCCTCCTCCTCCTCCTCCTCCTCTTTCTCCTTGATGTCACGGTTCTAGGGCATCATTATCCTTCTCTCTGGAAGAATCAAAAGCACTACCTTTCTTCAACTTTCAGAGGTGGAGGCTTCGTCAATCATCGCTCAGTGAGCTATTTATTGCTGCTAATAGCGCTTCACTTGCATGCAAGGCAGCACACCATGTAGAGTTATCACACGTGGGCAAAAAAGATGAATTTCTGGTAAAAAGAAAGGATTTGTTGCTTCAACTTCTTTCTTGTGGTAGGTAGGAGAGACAGTATGAAGAAGCTACAGATGAGCCTTAGCAGAAGAAGAAGAGCTAACACCGGCACAAATGGAAGACCCAAACTTTCATACTTCAATACCTTATGTGCCCACCAGTACTAAACACAAGGAAAATATAGATTTGAAGTGGAATGAATTTCTCGATATCTCATTCCAATCTCAGGGATTGGATTCGGGCCTAACTCGCACTGCTTTCAAGAGCTAGCTTTCACACTCATTCTCCATATAAGATCTATAGCGTGAACAAGACAGCTGCACTAGGATACTCAGAAAAAGTTAAAGTGCAATAAAGAATGAATAACATTAGCCTAAGTAAGAACATCAAAAGTTGCACAAGCTCTAAAGCCACTTTTAAATCTCTTTCGGGCAAATGATCTGAAGGTTCAAGGCCGGCGACTCGTAAAATATCTCCTTTCGGCTTGAAAGAGTCTTAGGGGAGATCAAAACTTTGATTACGGTTAGCAGTGAAATAGAATCTTCGGCTTTGGAGATAGAGACAATTGGTAGGTTCAGTTGCTTAGATTGCTTTTGTTTTTAGCCTTTCTGCTCGCCTGCTACTGTAATTGAAGTCAGAACTCCTTTTTAAGCTCTTTTTAGTTAGCTTCAAAGTAAAGTCCCGATTTGTATAGAAAAATAGAAGTTTCGTTCCCTCGCCTTGGAATAGGATGAAAGAGGATAGAGTGAGAGGAATATGTAGGCGTAGGCGGTGGTAACTCCTCTTTCCGGTAGTAGATGGAAAGTTCGTTAGGTTAGCTCGTCCGGTAAGAAAAAGTACAAGTAACTTCTAGGATTTCTAGTTCTGTGCTCTAGCACCCGACGCCGGAGGACCACTCTTCCTCCTCCTCCTCCTCCTTATCTTCTTCTCCGGTTTGGTTGTCTCTGTCTTTTTTTTTGTTATAATTTTTTGTTGTTATTTATATTTATTTAAATAAATATTTATTAATAATTTAAGGGTTTAGTTTCATTAATTGATTTTTTGATATTTTTTTGGAGTAATTTGTGAAGTGTTGCTTTTTTTTAACTTATAAATTACAATACAAAAATCATATCAGTTAATTATTTAATAAATCAATCAATTCCTCCTCCTCCTCCGAGTTTAGTTTTGATTAATTGATTTTTTTATATGTTTTTTTGGAGTAATTTATGAAGTGTTACTTTTATTTAATTTATAATTTACAATACAAAAATCATATCGGTTAATTATTTAATTGATCAATCAATTCCTCCTCCTCCGAGTTTAGTTTTGATTAATTGATTTTATGATATGTTTTTTTTTGGAGTAATTTATGAAGTATTACTTTTGTTTAATTTATAAATTACAATACAAAAATTATATTGGTTAATTATTTAATTAATCAATCAACTCCTCCTCCTCCTCGTCTTCCGATCTGGTTGTCTATGCCTTGTTTTTTTCCTTTTCTTTATAAATTTTTGCTGTTATTTATTTTTATTAAAATAAATATTAATATATAATTTAAGAGTTTAGTTTTGATTAATTTATTTTTTGATATGTTTTTTTTGGAGTAATTTGTGAGGTGTTACTTTTGTTTAATTTATAAATTACAAAACAAAAATCATATTGGTTAATTATTTAATCAATCAATTTATAATTGTTATAATATTAAACAAAATGTAAAAATTGATATTTCAATTTTTGATAGTTTTCGGATAACCTACCAGACTCGTTTTTTCCGTTTTCATTTCTAAAATACAATTTTCAGTATAAGCTACCAGACGCGATTTCGGATTTCGAAACTGAATCCAAAAACACTGTTTTCATTTTCATTTTTCTTTTCGAAAAACAACAAACAAAAATCGTTTACAGGATGATCCCTCATAATCAGGTTATTTATAATTTTG
This sequence comes from Dipteronia dyeriana, assembly GCA_032871835.1. NCBI lineage: Eukaryota > Viridiplantae > Streptophyta > Magnoliopsida > Sapindales > Sapindaceae > Dipteronia > Dipteronia dyeriana. The sequence continues at coordinate 40,361,437 of CM065303.1, read as the reverse complement.
ACAAAAATTATGTTTGATAAAACTTTTAAAAGTGATTAAATGATAATCTGACAGTGATATTGATAAGTATATGAGAGATAACTTTTTTGAAAGCGAGTTTCCATGTTTCCTTTATTTTCTAAAAACCATAATAACAAACTACCGAACGCGAATTAATAGTTTTAGGGGTCGTTTGTTTTTTCCATTTAAAACTTAATGGGTCTGAATCATAATTATTAAGTTGTTTTGTTTATTTTTTTAAGTGATCAAACAACTTAAAAATCCTAAAAAACAACTTAAAATAAAAAGTAAAAAATCCTGACTTTTAACGTAATTGCAAATCATTGAATTGCATTAAATGCAATATAAAATCTTTTCTTCCGATACTATCCCCTCATATATAACATATTTTCAATTTCATCAAAATTACATATGGTATATAAATCTTTATTTTAATATATTGCTTATTTTAATATATTACGTATTTTAAATAGCTTTAAAAATAAAAAAGAATCATAATCACGGTGCATATTGGTGTTTAATATCGATATTTTATTATGATATTATTGTGATATGTATATATATATATATATATATATATATATTATAGTGTTTTGTACGAGTTTTCCTGATGTCATTTTTATTTTTTGAAAATAAACATTTTATTTTCTTAGAAAAATGAAGTTTGTTTGTAATCAAAGATGAAGATCATGATCATATGTGTTCATATATAATAATTATTATTAGATTGTTTTTATTCCATTTTATATGTATAATTGTTTAACATATGTATAAATGTAAAATTACTTATATTCAGACAATTTTACTTTAAAAAAACAAACGTGTTGACAATGCATTCAGATGTGAGAAAAAAAAAACATGTCATTCAGATTCAGATTTCAGTCTCTATCCAGTCATTAGAAAAATTCAGGACTGTTCAGTTTTCAGACAAAAAAACAAACGCCCCCTTAGTAAACGAAAACAGAACTGAAATCTTGTTATTGGACGGCTCGTACATCCCACTAAACTATTCAAAGTGGTCCAATAGCCCTAAGCATCTTTAAGGCCCAATTTGGGATTGCTTCCCAGGCTGTTTTTGGAGCTAAAAGTGTTTCTGAAGTTGGTCTGGGGTGTTTGGTAAAATTTCTGGAAAGTGTTTTTGGTCTCTTTTGGCTTCCCCCACAACAGATATTGGAAAGCTACAAATTGAAGCTTTTAAAAATCAGCTTCATAGAAAGCAAAAATAAAAGGGTTAATAGCACTTATGCCTCCTATACTTATAGCGCAGTTGCATAGTGCCCCATGATTTTTTTTTTCTTGGCACTTAACCCCCTGGACTTTCATAATTTTGCAAAAGCCGACGTCAGTGAAACGGACGTCAGTGGCAAATTACACTTATATACCCTAAATATATGAATAATTGTATTAAAGCTGGAAAAATATAATAATATCATACAAATACCCTTTGACATGTTTGACTAATATAAAAAAAATCAAAATAAAAATATTAATAACATTAATTATTTAAAATAAATAAATAAATAATAATAATAAACTTTGAAAATATTAATATTAATAATATTAATGAACTTTTAAAAATAAAAATTATAATATATTAACAATAATAATAAATAAAAATTAAATTACAAATATATGGAACTTAGATTTCTAAATTCCAATTAAACAATTAAACTATCCATAATTCCAATTAAACAAAAATTAATTAAACTACCCATATTTTTTATTTTATTTTCTTTATTATTATCGTAAATATATTATAATATATAGAACCCAGATTTTCAAATTCCAATTAAACAATTAAACTATCCATAATTCGAATTAAATAAAAATTAATTAAACTACCCATATATTTTTTTAAATGAATGGTGGAGCTGATGAGTGATGATTTTTTATGGTTTGGTGGTGGTTTGCGTCGAGATTTGGTTGTTGCAAGAAGAGAATAAATATGGGTTTGGAATAAATATGATTTTTTTATTGTTGTGTTTGGTTTATATTGTTTTGGGTCGGATTGTATTATTATTGTGTTTGGTGATGTATTGTATTAAATTGTAATAAATTTTATATTATTAAAACTAATATTGAATTTATGTGATATAATATAAAATAGGAAACACAGGACAATATATAGTAACTCTAAGAACATAACAAAAATAACAAAAATTTAAACTCTAACGGCAGCAATCCGGGTATGAGTCACAGTTCAAATAAATTTAAACAGAAATATCTGGTTAGTACGTGGCGTTGTTCTACCAGTGTCTACCCTTTTTAGTATAATACAACTGATTCAAACGGGTAAGTCCGGGTTTCCAGCCGATATACTAGACCAGAAAAGTATAATAGATCATAAAAGTATAATAGATCATAAAATAGAGATAGGGTAATAGTTTCTTACAGTGCTTTAAGCAAATAAGTCTGACTGCAAGGGTGATATACAGGAATAAGTCTCACTATTTTATTTAAGTAGTTCAGAAATTTACAGTGATAGAAGAAGAGGGAATAGTGATGCTACGCAAAGCAATCAGAGAGAAAATTAAAAACAAACTGAAAATTGAACCTGCTTAACTCTATGAATCTAAACAATATATAGAGTTAGGAGTAACCTTGGTTAAGGAACCATAGTTACTACTTTACAAACTATAGTTGCTTTTTCTTGAATTATTAAAATTGTCTGGCAGCCTATCACTTGAATTATTAAAGTCGTCTGGCAGCCTGCCACTTTTATTTTGTCGATGCCTTTTTGGATAAGATTCCTATCTTATCTGTCATATGTGGAAGGATAAGCATCCTTATCTTGTCTGCCAATTTATCTGTCATCATGTGGTAAGATGAGTCATTATGGGTCGTGTCCAAAAAAGGTTGATGGGTCCTCACTATCAAATGCATAATTGTCTAAGTCTTTCTCATTGATTTTGTCTTCACCTTGGTCAGAACCAGCTTGAGACATACTGGTCATTGTGTTCTTCATTTCTTCTGTTATTCTTATGAGTTCGTCAGGGGTGCTGGCTGCAGCAATTCTGGTCTGATTCTGGGATTTGGCCATCAGGAAGCCAGACTGGTCTGAAACTTTGTTACAAAGTGTAGGATTGTCAGAAAGCCACTTGGAAATTCTATCTTTTCCATGGTTGGCCAAATTCATACCGCTCCACCACTTTATTTTCACTTGTCTGTCGAAATATGGGACGTTCACGTTTCCTACCAGCTTGTCTTGGATGGAGTACTCAAGCATGAGTATCCATGTTAGGTTGAATTGGACAAAAAAGAGAAATAGATCTGGGAAAAACTCCCATTCATTTGGTCGGTCAACATTTGAAATCCAGAAGGAATAACCTTCTTTAACTTGTATTGGGAGGAAATCAATAATAGGTCCGAATTTGTCCCACCATTCTAAAAACCAAATAGGTAGATCGATATGAAATTTTTTATCGAAATAGATGAACCAGGAAAGGGAATTTCCTGGGTTTTGTCCATAAAGGAATTTTGTCCATGCATTGATATAATCCCAGTAAGAAAAGTCTGATATATGAAAAATTCTGCTAAAATTTCTTTTTGAATTGGGGTCACCACCTCATTGTTCTAAAGTAATAATTTTACAAATCTTGATTTTTCTGAAAATTAATTTTTCTTTGTTTATTTTGTCAAAAACATCAGAAATGAAATTTGAATCTGTATCTACGAGAATAAACTTATAGAATATATGTCTCTTTGATAAGTTTTCAGGAATTCTTCCAAATAACGGGTTGATAAGATCATCATCCAATTTTTTGGGTTCCCTAAAATAATGATCATGCATAAAATGCTGTTCTAATGCAAAGAATCTGTCAAAGAGAGGTTTATTTATGTAGGAATAAGTGGGCTGATTGATTTTTAGAAGGGCCGATGATGAGGCCTGGGCTAAAATATTGTCTTGCTTATTCTAATGTGGATTTATCTTTGAGGAGACAATTGTTTTAAAAGGGCTGCCGTCAATGGCTAGTGATGAGAATGTATTTGTCATGTGTACTGGCTTTGGCTTGGGCTTCTGCTTGATGAAGGCCCAACATGGGGTAACTGAGGAAATTGTATGGGCAATGTCTGAGGTGATTTGGGCTGAGTAATGAGTGAAATTGCATACTTGTCCTTATGGCTTCCTCGAGGGGAAGTATGATAAGTCGATGATAAGTATGAGCTCTTGTTTGATAAGTCTGGTCTAACTGAGCCTCTGCCACTAGGGTTTCGGCCACCACGACCCCTGTTTGTACTGGTCATTTTTCTCCTTGTAAAAATTCTCTGGTCAGAAAATCGGGGAGACTATTTTCTGATCCCTTTATATATTCAATGTCCAAATCGAAAACAGATAAAAGGGCTTGCCATCTAGTAAAGATTTGTTTAGAGGCAAGGTTTTTAACATCTTTTTTTAAAATATATTTTGCCGATTGGCAATAAACTCTGAAAACAATTTTTTAATTGATCAAATCATCCTGTAACTTCTGGATTGTCAGAACAATAGCTAGAATTTCTTTTTTGACAGTTGAGTATTTTAATTGGGTATCGTTCCAGTAACCTGAAACATATCTAACCAAACAATCCTTGTTATCAATGGTCTGTTTTAAAACCCCACCGAATCCTTTATCAGAAGCATCTGTTTCAACTGTTTTTGGAGCTGTGGGATGACAAATAGTTAGGCAAGGAAGTTTTTTAACATATTTTTTCACATGCTGGACAACTCTAGTATGTTCCCCAGTCCATGGAAGAGGATTGGTCTTAAGTCTTTGGAAAAGTGGTTTACAAATAATACTAAGTTGTTTGTAAAAATTTAAAATATAATTTAGACATCCTAAAAATCTTTGTAACTGTTTCTTGTCTCTTATTTCGTCAGAAAATTTGTCAGCAAAATCTAAGCTTCTTTGAATGGGAACAATTGTTCCTCTTTTTATGTTATGGCCCAAAAACCTGATATTGGTTTGAAAGAGGGTAATTTTTGGGGCCGAAACTACTAATCCATGATGTTTGATGGTTTTGAAGAATATTTCTAAATGTTTCCAGTGAAGGTCAATGTTTCTTGAAAATATTAAAACATCATCTATATAAACAATGGAAAATTCAGTGAAGGAATTAAAGATATTGTTCATAATGCATTGAAATTTACTTGGAGCGTTCTTAAGACCAAAATGCATGACATTCCATTCCATTCATATTGCCCAAAAGGGACTGTGAAATCTGTCTTATAACGGTCTTGTTCTGCAATTTGGATCTGTCAAAAACCCGATTTCATGTCAAATTTTGAAAATATTATTGAATCATAAAGTCTTTTCAATAGATCCGATTTGTTGGGTAAGGGATACCTAATCCACTGTAAAGCCTCATTTAAGGATTTATAGTTGATAACTAGTTTGAGAACTCCTCTTTCTATTTCTGCATTTTTCTGAACATAGAAAGCAGGGCGGCTCCATGGGGATTTAGAGGGCCTGATGAGGTTTTTGTCAAGTAAGTCTTGGATTTCTTTTTTACAATATTCTACAAAGCTGGCAGTCATCTGGATAGGTCTGGCTTCAGTTGGGATTCCGTTTTCATGAAAATATTTGGTATAGGGAAGGGTAACAATGTATTTTTTCCTATCCCAGAACGCATTTGGAATGGTCGAGCAAACTTCCTTTTCTAGTTTTTCTCTATTTTTATTTTATTTTTCTTTGAAAAAGAGGTTCTTCTAATTTGTTTTCTTGTCTTCGGAAAACTAGGTCATCTTTTAAAAAGTTCAGTTATTATTTTTTAAAACATTTAAGTCTCTGACTAAAACCGAAAAAATAAAAGGAAATAGAATTTCTTTTCATAGATACTCAGTGACAATTCCTTCTACAACAACTTTAAAGGGTGAGATCAGATATAAAAAAGGTAATCCTAATATTATATTCTGAGAAAGGGTTTTGACTACAATAAAGTCATTGTTATAACAAACTCCATTGTTGCAGACTTTAGCATTGGTGAGTTTGTATTTGATATCTAATTTTATTTTATTAGCGCCATAAAGAGTCTCTGTAGTCGCATCTAAATATTTAGTGGGAACCAGAGATTCAACAATACAATTTAGATCAGCTCCTGTGTCAACGAGGACTATAGCTCTGATATTATAATTAGAAGCAATTCTGACATCAATTTCAATAAACCATTTTTGGATTCTTATTTCATGGATGACATTAATCTGTTGATCTTTTTGATTATCTTCTTCTTTTTCTTGTTCTTTGTCAGATTCATCAGAACTATTGAAACTTGGTTGTAAACTCTTTTTGATTTGTAAATCTTGGATTTAAGATTTTAAATTTTTTATTTCTCCTTTAATGTCAGTGATTTCCTTTTGTAAATCAGAAATGGTCACTTTTCTGGATTTGGCTTGAAATTTTCCTAAAACATTTTGTTCAAAATCAGGGTTTTCAAAAGGGGCATTTTTAAAAGGTTTTGGTTCATTCGAGGTATTGTTGGTAGATGTTGATTCACTAGTAATTTTTTGTTGTAATTGTCTAATATATTGAGCTTTTTGGATGGGATCTTCAATACTATCAATCATGCTAATTACTAAGGAATAATCTTGTTTGTCAAGGACGTTAATTTGTTTGCAAAAGCAAGGTTGGGTTTCTGGTTCAGATGATTCAGAGGAAGTGTCAGATTCAGAAGATGACTCGTTAATAATAAGAACTTCATTGTCGGAAGTTGAAGATGAGGAAGTATCATCGTCTGTGTACAAGGCTTGTAATATTTTTTTCTTTAGTTTGGTCATCTAATTCTAAGTTGTTAATTTTTTGTTTTTGGTCTGGACATTTGTTAGCATAATGTCATTATTTGCCACATTTAAAACATCTGTTTGATTTTTTATAAGATTTTTGTTTCTTGTAATAATTTTTCTTTTTATGAAAGGAAGGCTTTTTGGGAGACCAGATTGTTTCTCCCTTTTAATTGGCTTTATGGTCTTTATTAATCTTGTAGGGATAATTTTTTACGAATTTGGGATAAGATCTTTTATGTTTCCTTTTAGGGGAAGATAACTTATCAAAACCAAATTGTTCACACCAAGAGCCTAATTCTTTTCTGGTTGTTAGCTTTTGTTGTTTAAGTTGATTTTTTAGTCTAAGGTCATTACAAAGTTGTAAAGCAGCAGTGTTTATAGCATCAATTATTTCACCATAAGTCTAGGTATTTAAATCAATTTGAGACCAGTCAGACCATCCCATCTGTCTAACCATCTCATCTATGACTTTGTTGGAAAATAGTTTTGGAAGACCTGAAATAAAATTTTCTTTCCAATAGAAATTTGCATTGTCAGGGAAAACTCTGGTCAAGAAAATATCTTTGTACCATTTAAAATCGTTAAGTTTTTTGCATTTGAGGTTTTGAATTTTTGAAAATTCTTTTCCTTGGTTAATGTTGGGATTCCCTACAAAATGCATTAATATGGTATGACATAAAACATCTATGCCATCTGGTTCAGATATGGTAGTGGTTGTTTGGGTTTGTGTAGAGGTTGATTCAAATGTAGATGGGTTTTGGACAGGTGTAGTAGTAGTTATAGTTTTAGTGTGTCCTATGATAGATCTCTTAGCAAGTGCACTAAGTGTGTGTGTCCACCAGCCAAATAGTTGTCCTTCAAAACTAGTCGTTAAAGAAGTAACAACATCAGAATGGGTCATATTTTGTTTTTTAATGTAAATATATCAAATTGTATGCATTTGTCTTAAGACCGTAATGATCTGGTATTATGATATTCCGTCAATATTGAATTGGTAGCAGGCATTACCAGTGTAAGCCCTGTATGAGACTGTTTCTTCGTATTGTAAGTCAGGAGGAATATGTTTTGGATAATAAGGTTTAGTGTTATGGTAATATCTAGTTTTATTATAACTGTCTGTTTTATCATTAGTAGTAATTCTTTGAATAAGATCTTGGAAGTCAGAGACTTTATCTTCATCTGAGGAGTTTTGGATGGTTTTGTCAATTGTTTGAATGTTTGGAGTATGAACACCAGATATTCTTCCTAATCTTTCTTCTAGGGCTTTAAGGAGTTCTGTTTCATCAACAAGATTATCAAAACATTTTTCTATTCCCGTGTGGTCAGGAAACATCATGGGTTCAGATTTAATTTTTTCTTTTCCCTTAGAAGAGAGGGTTGTAGTTTCATAAGGGACATAGACTTGTGTAGGCGTGACCTCTTTGGTGGGTGAATCACTGGTCTGGGCTAAATTTAGATCAATTTTTTCTAGTTGTTCTCCAATGGAGTTGAGGAAGAAATTAGTATAATTGCCTTGTCTCATGACAATGCCAATTTGGTGTGAAGAGGCAGGTGTGGTTTGTTACATAGGTTCGTCAAAAAGAATGAAATGTGTACATTTTGTCGTATTAGTTCCTGCTGGATCATCATCGTTAGGCATATTAATTTCAAACTCTCTTGAAGGGGGGTGTAATTGTCTTTCTTCTCCTCTTTTAGTTTTGTATGTTCTGAGGTTTTGTCAATTTATAACAGAACAATTTTGCTCAAAGTTTTTTCTATTAGTATACCATTCAAAGAAAGGGATGTTTTGGCTTAAAATGTTAATGTTTTCTGTCCACCTTATTCGAAATTGGTTTCTTTTATTATTAGAATAATTTTTCTCGTATTTTTCTCTTAAAGGTTGATTATGGGGGGAATAGTAATCATTAATTAGGAGGTTGAGATCAATACTGGATTTTTTATCAATAACACTAATGAAACAGACCGGTGGTTCTGGGTCAATAATTCCAGTCAGGACTTGTGAAGGGGTAGGTGAGGTTTGGCCTTGGTCATATGAGGTTTGGCCATGGTCATAAGTATGAATAGGTTGGGCCACTTGCTCCGGGGTTTTTTGAACATGAGCCACATGTGTTGGTGTTTCTGTTTTGGGCCTGGGCCTGGGCCTTTTTCTTCTGGGGACCAGGTTTATAATGGGTTCGCTAGAGTCTTCTTCTAGGTCGTAATTAACAGCTGGGCTGGGAGTTGTTGTGTTGGTCCTTAGATTGGTTATTTGTCTGATTTGTCTAGGGGCAAGACTGGGTATTTGTCTGGCAATATTTTGTCTAGACATGCTTGATAGGGAGTTCCTGGCTGATTGGAAGTCATTTAGTGATCTGGAGTGGTCACTGCTATTATCTTTAAGGGAGAGGACTCTTCTGAAAGATATTCTAAGGGTTCCATCTTCCTCAGTAACACAGTCATGGAGGTTTCTCATTGGTGGTCTGTATGTTGGTTGGTCAACTTGTTCTTTGACCCAATCATCTGGAAACTTAATGTTTTCCTATCTGACTGGAACAAGTACTAGGACATTGACTGAGAGAGATGCATTAAAGCATATGGTCTGGCCAGCTGGTACGGAAGAGGGTATGTAGCTGGGGATAAGTCCAGAAGTCAAGACTCTATAATGAACTCTGTAGACAAGTTTATAGGGGTTAGATTTTTCTAGGAATTGATAGTTATAAGTTTGGATGTCAATAACTAGGCATTTTTCTTTGTGTTCATCTGTGTTTAAGGCTATCGTAAAATTTGGATAACATTGAAAGTATATAGGACCGTAAGTCAAAGATGTTTCTGCCATTCCTAAAATTGATTCTTTATAATTAGTAATTCTTTTGTCTCTTAAAACAATTAATAAGGAATTGTTTAATCCAATTTTTGAAATAGGTTTTAATATATATATATATATATATATATATATATATATATAAAAACATTCAGATCTCTCACATTTCTCTCCTCTCACCGTCGTCTCTTTTTCTTTCCTCTCACCACCGCCGCACCAGCCTTCGTCTTCGTCTCCTTCCGTTGCCGTGACCTTCGTCTTCGTCTCCTTTCGTCGTCGCTGCCTTCGTCTTGGTCTCTTTCCGCCGCCGTGACCTTTGTCTTGGTCTCCTTCCACCGCCGTGACCTTTGTCTTTTTCTCTCTCTTCCTCTCTTCTGATGTGTGTGGACTGAAATGGGTTGGGTGTGGTTTGGTGGTGGTTTTGGTGTGGTTTGGTGGTGGTTTTGGTGTGGATTCTAGTGGATTTGGTGGTGGTTTGGTGTGGATGTTTCTAGGCTTGGGTGAATGTGGTGGTGGTGGTTTGGGCGTGGATTGGTTTGGGCGGTGATTTGGTTTGGGTGTGGATGTTATGGCGATGGTGTTGGTTTTGACGGTGATTTGGTTTGGACGGTGATCTGGGTTTGGGTGGATGTGGTGGTGGTTTGGGCGTGGATTGGTTTGGGCGGTGATTTGGTTTGGGTGTGGATGTTATGGCGATGGTGTTGGTTTTGACGGTGATTTGGTTTGGACGGTGATCTGGGTTTGGGTGGATGTGGTGGTGGTTTGGGCGTGGATTGGTTTGGGCGTGGATTGGTTTGGGCGGTGATTTGGTTTGGGTGTGGATGTGGTGGCGATGGTATTGGTTTGGACGGTGATTTGGTTTGGACGGTGATTTGGTTTGGACGATGGTTTGGGTGTGGATGTTTCTGGTTTCTGGAAAAAATGAAGAAACAATTTGTTTTTTAATTAATATTTAGGTTTTTATAATATAATTCTCAAAATTTATTAATATTATTAATTTTATTATTTTATTTTTTGGGCATTAATCAAACTGGTCAAAGAGTTTTTGTATGATATTGTTATATTTTTCCATTTTTAATACAATTATTCATATATTCAGGGTATATAGGTGTAATTTGTCACTGATGTCCGTTTCACTTCTGTCAAATTTTTGCAAATTTATGGAAGTTCAGGGGGTTAAGTGCCAAGAAAAAAAATTCGGGGGTACTATGCAACTGCGCTATAAGTATAAGGGGTATCGGTGCTACTAACCCAAAATAAAAACACACTCAATACTTTTATTAATGATTTTTTTTCCAAACTTACTATTTTATCCCTTACCTTTTATGAAATATACCACATAACAAAACACGCACTTAGCATTTATTATTTTATTTATAATTTACTATAATATATACTTTGCTATTTAGGTGTTGTCTATTTCAATTGTGTAATCTTATGAATCATTGAATCAAATTATGTTAGTTTTCTTGATATATTCACAATAAATGTGACAATAGATAAAAAAAACATTAAAGAAAATTATTTATTTTTTAACAAAATTTATTTATTTATTTTATAACAAATTTATGGTCACAAAAAAATAAAATAAATTATTTATTTTATTACATGTTTATGGTTACGCAAAAATAAAATAAATTATTTATTTTCAAATCATTTTAAATATTCATTTTTGTCCTTTCTAGTAATTTTGTATAGTCATAACACTTTTTTACCAAACACATTGAAATTGTTTTTGGTTCTCAAAGTACTTTTAAAAATCAATTTACCATACACTGAAATGATTCTTCTCACAACAAATCCAAAAGCAATTCCCTCATAACAGAATCAAAAGCAATTTTTCCCACAGCACAAGAATACCAAACTGGACCTAAATCTGTTGTCGTCTTACAACTTTGACCAATTTATCCAAAAATGACACTGCCACAGTACCAGACTACCAGTTGAACAAAAAGCAACAGGGATAATTCAATTGAAATAGCAAGTGAATAATACTAAAACATGTCAAAGTGTTTTCAAAATACAACTGGAGAAACCTCTCATACATTGGTAATTCACTCTTCTTCTTTTTCTCTGTTTTACCTTGTTTTTGGACCTCTTTCATGGGTAGCAATTTTGATATTAATTATGATGACAAGTTTGGTTATTTTTATTTACTGTTTTATGGTTTAGGAATCGTAAAACTTTTAAGTAATGACAGTGAGTAGGTACGTTAGATCTTTGTTTACTTTGGATAAAGCTAGTTATGTATTTCAAGTTTTACATCCCTCAGGTTTCATGTTGAGAAATGTGCTTAAACAAGAGCTGTTCGTTTACTGTTTATGTCAAAAAAAAAACACTTTTTTTAATGTCCAGGATCACAGTTCTATAATGTTAGAGAATCAGAACCCGATCATTAGAGAATCGATTTGGTTCTCTAAGAGTATGTTCGATAGAGACAGAAAATAAGAAACTTAGAAAAATCCAGTGAGAGAGAAAATATGAGAGAAAGATCCTTAAACCGTTTGGTAACTTTCTTTATAGGAAAAGATAAAGGATATAAAATATTCTTTATCAATTTTAATATTTTATCCTTACATTATATAGGTAGAGCTTGTGAGAAACTGAGAGGATTAAAAAATATTGACAAATTTATAATTTCAATTAAACCCAAAATACATTCCCTCTTTTCTCTCCATTTTCCGTGGGTCCTATCCATAAATTTTTCTTCCCATTTTTTTAATTTAGTTCAATACGATGTTCGGAGGCATTTATAATTTTTACTAATCAGGAGAGGTGTTTCTCAAATCTCAACTGTACATAACTTATAAATAAAATAACAAGTACATCAGAACTGGATTGTACTAGCCTTGTCTCCCTCATGGAGCTGGTTCCTCCATGGCTCCATTCTGGTGGCTGACGGAGGGTAACCTCCTCCACAAGCAGAGTAGGCTGGCCTTGAGAGAGCATACAACAAACTACTTATACCATTTCATTCAAAGTCGTTATTCTATTTCTTTTTTTTTTCGGCTTTGGAGCATTTTCATAACTAACAGCACATTGTTAGTCAGACAATTCACACCTCTTCTCACCACATAAACATGTAGCAGCTTGGAGAGCAAAGTATGTGAGTATGATGTCCGCACCAGCCCGCCGGAGGCACATCAATGACTCCATCATAACTCTCTCTTCGTCAATCATTTTGCGAATCCCGCCTGCCTTGATCATCGAGTACTCACCAGATACCTGGTATCACCAAAGAAGTGATTAAAAGTTTAAAACAAACTCGAACAAAAATGTAGCTGAAATTAAAGTAAAACAAAAAGGAAAGTGTGGATGGACTATGGATGATAAATTAATAAAAGAAAAACAGGACTTCGGACAGGAGATTCGACAAAACTCTTTATATTGTCTAGTTCACAGCTTAAGCGTTTTAATCTGCCAATTTAGAGTAATTACACTGTTATATTACAGGGGTTGGGATCTAAAACTTCCTTAATATTATTTACCACCTTATGTCCCATCATATGTTTCTTTTTTTTGTCTCATTTTTAATATTTATGCAATGAGGATGAAAAAAGAAATGTATCTTTTGATTATTGCCTAGCAAATAATTCAATAATAGCTCAAGAACCATGTCAGTTCCGAAAAACAAATGTGAAGAAACATGTACTCTAAATTGATATTTTGACATCCAGCTATTGAAAATTAGTTATTGAGTACCTGGTATGCTGCAATTGGCAACGGAGATTTATCTCTGAGTAGCCTTATGATATCCAAATAGGGAAGACCCGGTTTCACCTGTGACCAAGTAACTTCAACATTAGAGGAGGTTCTGTCACTTAGTTATTCACAAAGTTCTAATGACAGCAATACCAACCAAGAGGATGTCAGCTCCTTCAGATTCATCTCCATGGGCCTCGACTAGAGCCTCTCTGTAATTTGCTGGATTCATCTGATAACTTTTGTTAATAAGCAAAAACATTATATGAAAGTGAGCACCAGGAACTCTAAATAATAAATTTTACTATACATTTTATAATTAACTACATACGTTTTTTTGTCTCCAAAACGTGGATTAGAGTCTAGCGCCTCTCGAAATGGACCATAAAATGAACTTGCATACCTGTTTGCAAGTTGGTAGGGATTTGGCATGTTAGATACCATGACAATGATTGCATTGTAAGAGTAGCCCAACAAAAAAAAAAAAGCAAGGACATCATCCACTAATCTTATCCATTTTAATCACACACACACAAAACTTAATTTCTTTTGCAATGGTTATTGTCAAACAACCGATAAACAGAAAATATGCCACAAGTAACGCATAAGGTGTGATCACACATTAATTATGTGATTGCATGGAGAAGAAAATAAATTCTACAAAATGGATCCAAAACAAATAAACTTACACACGAAAAGAGGATGGGAGATTGTGCGGGATACGAGATTAAAACCATTCAATCAAACAGTATTTCTATCAATGCTAAAGTCACTCTTCGAAGTTACTATCATGATGCTGCCTTCTAAATCTAATCGTACGTGAGATACCCGTGATACAGCATATAATCATGAATGAATTGAAAAAACCAAAACCAAAGGGTAACTAAAGAATTTCCGGTGTTTTTTGATTTGAAAAGCATCTATTCAGCAAATTCTCCCTCACTCTCCCTGTTCTTTTATACCATGTTCATTCTTGCTTGCTTGCTCTTATCATTCTTTTCTTATTTTGGTAATGTGATAAATTTATAAGTATTGTTAGTTCATAATAACTTTGAGCTTATTGTCATTCAAAATCAATAACTTAAAATATTTATAGCACTCCCTCTATTTTCTTTAATAATATTATATGATTTTTAAACACAATTGCAGCATTTTTCACACTAATACAGTAAAACTTGGTTTATTCATAAAATATGAGGCATGAATTTGAAAATGAAATATTAGGAGAAGATAGATAAATCATATATTTAAATTACTTCGCTGTATATGACATGATAGAAACATGCTGAAAGCCTTCAGCATCAAGAGCTGCTCGAATTGCTCCCACACGACCATCCATCATATCACTGGGACTCACAACATCTGCTCCAGCTCGAGCCTATTAATATAGATGTAACAACACCAACATAATCAAGAATTAATCTGGTTAAAAAGTCCAGAGCACATAGCTCAAGTGAGAAGCAGATATATGTTGGGCTGAGTACTAGTGTACAGTGTACTACTATACTTGAAACTTCCTTTTCCAATATCATGGCCTCTTATTCTTTTACTTAAAGTAGTTGAAAACAATCAGTAAAACTTTGCTAGTTTGCTTACCTAAAGCAGTTGAAAACAATTGGTAAACATTTGCTTACCTGAAGCAGTTGGAATGCAGTTTTACTGAAACTTGAATATTATAATAACATTTGTTCAAGAACAAAATTTTAACAATCCGGTCTGAATGAATGACACATCACCACCCAAGGGGAGGTCACATATATTTTCAGAAACCCCATTAATACAATGAAAATTTTATTGCGGAATATCTAACCTAATTACCTGGGAAACAGCTTGTTTACATAATTGATGCACTGTTTCATCATTCATTATGACTCCTACAGAAAATCATGGAAAGTATAGCATATGAGTAACTCAATGTTTGTAATCAGATAAAACTACTATTTTAAGAAGAATTCTTACCATCTCTCTCTCTCTCTCTCTCTCTCTCTCTAAAATACACAAACAAAGCACATAATAAAGGCACAAAGAAATGGCCATAAAAACAGGATAGGGATGAATCTTCATAAGAATCAACATGATTAGAAAAGGTGAGAAAATCTCTGTAAGTAAGGACCCGTGATGTCTACTCATATCCTATACTCCAGTAACAAATTTTAAAATGTATAGACATTGCCAATACTCCTATAGCTGTTCATAACATAGGACTTAGAATCTTAGATAGTTAATGTATAATAATTTTGAGAAAGCCTTTGACACACTCTGATTTTAAAATGTAATAGCAACAAAAATACGAACTTACCATCTTCTCTAACAATTCCATCATGCCCATCAGAGGAATAGGGATCTAATGCAACATCAGTGTAGATAACCTTGTAAAACAAAAATTAGTCAAAGAGATTGCCTCTATTCCCCATATAAAAGAGCCCCAACCTGGAAACCCCATTACTCCAAAGAATAATACATATTGATTTAACTTACAAGATTAGGGTATTTGTCCTTGAGCAGGCGTATTGTGCGAGGCACTAAACCATTCTCATTGTAAGCTTCATCTCCTGCAGGAGACTGTGATGCAAGAAAAAAAAAAAACAATTACATTACATAAAAACTCTATTTTACAAAAGAGAAACCTAGATGGAGAATAGAAACCTTTAGAGCATCTGGAACTTTGGGGAAGAGCATGATGCTATTGACACCAACGTCCCGAGCTTTAGCTACCTGTATCAAAGAATGCTTAACTGGAAATGGCAATTCTCTCTATGGATTAAAATAAACATTAAGAAGTGCTGTTTAGCACTCTTCTATACAAACCTTTTGCTGTTCCTCCATAATGAAAAATAACAAAGTAATCTATAAGACACAATATAGGGCTTGACAACTAATGATTCAGATTTCAGACAAAAAAAGTTGATTCAAGATTAGCAACAGCATAATCACCTCTTTCACGAGTCCATGCCTCCATCCAAGTCTGTAACATCCAGGCATAGCTCCAATAGGTGTGTCTTCTTCACCTGTAAATTTCACAACAATTATCATGCAAATTGCAATGTTAATAAAATCTTGTGGTCACACACACACAAAGAGCAATCTTCTGGAAATTTAGACTAGAAAAGCAAACTAACTACACAATAAAATCTGTTGTAATACCAACCAACCAACCTTCATGAATAAATAACGGGTAGACAAAATTTGCCGGCGAAATATGTGTTTCCTGGAATGATTCCCTCAATGCAGGGGATCTCCTATTACGACGAGGACGCCTACTAAGTGGCTGGCACAAAGCAACATGAATGAGCAAAATAGTTTGGTCCTTAACATAATCCAGTTCAACATAAACTAATAACAACTATATTTTAACAAAACACTTCAATTTATCACCATCAATCTGGTATTTCATCAAACACAACCCCATATTTACATAATTTTCATACCCGATAAGTTGAAATCGGAGGACAAATATTTTGATATATTTTGTGATATTTACTTAATTTCTCTTACATCTAACCGATATCGACATTTCCACTTAAATTTCCATAAATTTGAGCAAAAATAGATCAGACACTCACAAGAGAAGGAACGATCGGCGTTCCAGCTGGAGCTGCCGGTTTCGGTGGCACGGGAGGCGCTTCTGGAATTTTTCCAGCAACAACAGCCGCCTCACATTCCGCGTCACTCAGTCCTAATTTCTTCACAGTTTCGATTGCTTTAACCACAAAAACGCTCTCTGATTTGACTGTCGATGTCGTCGTCGTCGTCAAGCGACGACAATTGAACCTTGAAGAATTCACTGATGCTGTTGATGGTTTAAGGCCAACATAAATCTGACAAGTCAACGGCACAGGCTTCACAGATGGAGTTGCTGTAGCGTGAAATATCGTTGACGCCATTGATTCAGCTTACACTCTGTAATCATTCATTCAGACATTTGTAAATTGTAATTCCAAAAACAAATCTTGTAGGTATCAGAAAGCAACAACACAACAAAACAATACAGAAAGCAACATAAGAAAACATGATAGAAAACTGTGTATGATATAACATTTCGAAGCTCTCACACAAAAGAATTCAAATCCACTTTAATCTTCTGATTATATTCTGATTATATAGAATTTATCGTACTCAATTTTTTACTCTCATATTGAGAGATAGTCATAAAATTTCCAACGACATTCACCCAAATTTTTACCTTTTAAGTTTTTAGAGACGGAAAAAAGTTTTCTGTGAGACGATCCCAATGAGATACTGCCACTCATAAAACGACAACCGGCATGAGTTAATATATGATTGGTTGAAGCAATATGTTTACTGGTGAGCTCAGCGCACCTGAGCGTTTCTCAAGTGGCTTATCTGGTGTGGAATTTTGAAGGTAGCCAATACTCATTACTCCATAGTAAGAGAGATTGCCAGTGGATGCGGAAATAGAATATCTAACAAAGGGTGATTTACAAACAACTCCTCGAATTTGACTTATTTTATAAACTCAATCTCTAATTTTGAATTTAAATGAAAACCCCACTTAGAGAATAGAAACTAGAGAGTTATCTTTTAGAACAATAATAATGTTTGACCGTCGTATGAGTTTTACTTTTATTCATCATAATTTAATGATATATTTAGCATCAATGAAATTACATATTTATAATATGATTTTTTTTCCTTAAAGATAAATGAACGTCAATGTTCCATTCAAATTTCATAGACTTCTAAGTTCTATCAAAAGAATTGAAATTGTATTAGTTTGGGAATCTCCCTTTATGAGAATAACTTATAGGAGCAACGGTCTCTAAAAATGGCAATCACAAAATAAAGGCCTTCAAATCTTTTACTTAATTTCAACTAGTTTGTGACTCTTATAAAAATTAGAAAAGTTATCCATGATTTTTCAAAATTATACAATTTTTATTCTACAATTGAATTCATATCCTCCCAATGTGGGAGGCGAAGATTCGTACTCCTTGCATAGGGAGGAGATAGCTGAAGGCCACCTCCACCGGTGGTAAGATGTGGCCTGGTATTTTTTTTTTTTTAGCAATTATTTATTTGTTATTTACTGTTTAAAGAGTTTTTTTTAAATACTTTTATATACAGTCACATTCAAAGTTTCAAACTAACAATTGAATTAACAGAGATTAAGTAAAAACTTTTTTGATTTTTTTTCTTTAAGTTTAGAGATTAAGTGACCGTTTGTTTTTTTCACTTAAAACTTAATGGATCTGAATTGAATTCATTAAGTTGTTTTGTTGGTTTTTTAAAATGATTAAACAACTTAAAAATATATAAAATAAAAATTTAAAATAAAAAGTATCGTTTGGATTACAATTAATATTCACATCCAAGTCTATTCTCCCAAAAAATATAAAATTTTAAATTTATTCTAATTTGATATGGTGTAGAATTTTTTTTTTTTTTTAAACATATTTATTATTTTAAACGGGTTTTAGAAAGAAAGAAAAAATCATAATCACTTCTTTATACTGAAATTTTCATGCGATTGAGCAACTGGATTTCTTTAGCTCCTACCAAATTCCGGTAAGAACCATGTATAATTTTTTTATCTAACTATTCATCTAGTACTCAATAAATTTATGTACCGTTTTTATTCATTTTTTTTTGTTTTAAAGATATTATAGAATAATTATACACACACACATATATATATATAAAGTTCAAGAACCAATTTTTAAAAAAATCAATAACTATTTTTTTACATCCTGTGCATATTGAACTTGAACTCTATTTTTTAGAAATAACTTGAACAATTTTCATGGATTGAACAAGTGAATTTCTTTAGCTCCTACCAAATCCTAGTAAGAACTTTGTATATTTTTTTTATCTAACTATTCATCTAGTACTCAATAAAGTCTACCGTATTATTCGATTTTATGGCTTGAAGATATTATAGAATAATTATATATATATATGTATATATATATACATATATACATATAATTCAAGAACCTATTTCAAAAAAAAAAATCAATCACTTTTTTTTACATCCCGTGCATATTGAACTTGAACTCTTTTTTTTACAATAAATTGAACTTGGAATTTGTTTGCAAAACATGTAAACTTATATTCTTTGATAATTTTTTTGTTTTGTAAATTGAATTTTGTTTGCAGAAGAACATAAAAAATCTTATCAATAATGGTATATGTTAAATTATTTCTTTTAATTATTATGGATATAAATAAAATTACTTATTTTCAGATAATTTTATTTTTAAAAAACAAACATGTTGACGGTACATTCAGATGTGAGAAAAGAAAAAACATGTCATTCAGGTTCAGATTTCAGTATTCAGGAAAATTCAAGACTATTCAGTCTTCAGATAAAAAAAATAAACGACTCCTAAATTGGTATCCGCTTAAAAAGTCAAGGACTAACGGACAGTGTTCAAAAGGAGGTAAAATATTAAAGGGGTAATATCATTTGAGTCTCTATGTTTTTTTGAATTATCTATTTTTTTATTTTTTATTTATTTTTCTCGATTGATCCTTACATTTTTAAAAACCACTCAATTTGGTCATTCTATAAGTCAACCGTTAGTTAAATTAAACTGTTCTAATGGCATTTTTATCTTCAACAATAACATAACACATGTCAACACAATATATATATATATAATAAAATTTAAATTAATATATAAATACAAATTAAAAAAATTATAAATAAAGGAACAATTATAAAATTATAAAAATAATAATAATTATAATTATAAAAAATTTAAAAAAAATTAAAAAATAAAATAAAATATCTCTCTCTATTTCTTTCTCAAACCCAGCGATCTCCCTCTCATTTCTCATTCTATCTCTTCTTTCTCGGTCTCTCTCTGACCGCCATGAAAACCCAGAAGAAGTTACTCTAATCCATCTCCTGTCGGCCGCCGCAAAACGAACCAAGATCTGGTTCGAACTAGAACCAAAATCATCGACGACCGTGATTTGAAGGGCAGTCTCCTTCGACGAAGATCATGGTAGGTCTCCTCCAATTAAAAGATCGTAAATCTAGATCTATTCTCCAATTTTTTTCGTATTTCGTATTTTTTTATACATATATTTTCTATTTGATGGGTTTGGGGGTTGTGTTGGGTTTTTTGGGTTTGATTTTAGTGTTGAGAGGTGGAAGGTTTGGTTTCGGTGATGGTCGTGGTGGTGGTTTGAAGGGTTGATGATGGTGGTTTGGTGGCTGGAGATTGGTTTGGGTGGTGGGGTGGTGGATGGGTTAGAATTTAGGTTTGGGTGGTGGTTGATTTAGATTCAGTTCACATAAGTTGTTCTAATTTGAAAATTAAATATTGTTAAATTTCGGTTTTGTGTGGTGGTTGGGTTAGAATTTAGGTTTGGTGTGGTGGTTGATTTCGATTCAGCTCACAAAAGTTGTTTTAATTTGAAAATAGATTTTGTTAAATTTCAAAATTAATATATAAAGAAAATAATTTTTATATTTCTTTCCTTTTTTTTTAAAATAAAATAAAATAAATATATAATTATAAATAAATTTAAGTAAATAAAAAGTTTTCTTTTTATTTTATTTTTATTTTAAATTCAAGGGTAAAACTGTCATTTTGTATTATCTGTGACGGTTGAACGTCAAAATTTTGGATAGAGGGATCAATTGAGTGTTTTTTAAAATTATAGGGACTAATCCAGTAAAAATGAATAAATTAATAAAAATAGATAATTTAAATAAACATAGAGACTCAAATGATAGTATCATAAAATTAAATAGCACTTTTTAAGTAAGCCTTTTGCAAATAGCACCGCATTAATAATTGTTGTTTTAATAACACTAAAATATATGGTGAGATCAAAATACCCCAACTTATTTTTTAGCCTTTTTTTTTTTTTTACTTTTTAAAATTTTAAATTTCTACATATTTCTCTCTTTCTTCTTATTATCTGAGATGATCTCTCTCCCTCCTCCTCTCCCTCTCCCTCTTCCTATCCTCTTAGACAATCTCTCTCTTTCTTCCTCTCCTCTTAGATGGACTCACCTCTCTTAAGTTCTCTTTTTTTTTTCCGTTCTCACTAGATTTTGATGTGAAAATGATTTTTGACGAATTAAAGATTGAAGTCCACTCAAACCTCAGCTTTGAAGATTGAACAATTTCTAGAAAACGTCACATACATCAGTAAGTAAAAAAAAAACACATACACACACAGTAATAAGTTTCGAATATTCATGAATTAAGTCTAGAAAACTCATGAATAAGTTCCAAAAATTCGTGAGTGAGTCTCGAATAATCGTAATAAGTCTCAGGTATTCATAAAATAAGTATTGAAAATCCGTAATAAGTCTCGGGTATTCATAAAACAGTGAGAGTATTTTGGTCTCACTTACTTTAGTGTTAATAAAACATGAGTTATTAAAGCGATGTTAGTGTCGCAAGTCAAGGTTGAAAAATTGCTATGCAGACCCATTTTCGATGTTCGAAAAATCGGAAAAATCGACCGATTAATCATCGGAAATCCACTAGATGTCCTTTTGTCGAACCGAAAAGCTGAAAATCGGCCTTATTAGGCGGATGACAACTAGTCAGAGCTATTAGCCGATTAGTCGTCCTCAACGGACTAGTCGCTGATTTTTTTTTTATAAAAAAATTAAAGATGGAGATGGAAAGAAGGAAGTAGATCTGATCTTGATCTTGTTGGAGCTCATCGTCAAAACTCCAGAGCAACATGATTGAGAAGAAGATGAACTGACCAACAATGAAAAAGAAGATGATTGAGAAGAAAAAGATGAAGACGAGTTGCAATAACAAGTGTAAACCGTTGAAAATGTTGGAATCTAATCAAAGGTGTTTTGTGACCTTCGATAAAAAAAATCACATTGAAGAGGCAACAAATTCTTAAAGGTAAGTCGGCAATACAACAAATACATCTTTCAGCAACTAGTTGATGAACATCCGAAAAACATATCCTGCAAATGGAGCTGAGGATACATGTTGACTATAGGATTCAAGTACCTTAATTTACCACCCATCAAAGAGCAGAGAATATACGTTTGGTTCTATGTAATGCCAAAGAAGTGGGGGAAACCGCGGATAAAAAGACAATCCTATTTCGAGTATTATCATAATTGACTAAAATCAACAACTATTTCAAGTTCCATCACTTGATCGATTTTTTGCATATGCACAGAATACTGCTGTGTGCCATCCTCGCTTGGATTTCGATTCCACACCATCACAAGAATGAACTAGCTGAAGCTTGCATAATGATGCAACCAACTATTTGCAACAAAAAAAATGTCCACAAAATATTGAGCCAACCATAGTTTCATTACCAACACAGAAACCCAAATTCATACAAACCAATTCTATTGATCATTCAAGCTAAAAACTAGAGCTTTAATCAAAACCTTTTTCATCATAACGATTCATTTAAGGCAGGCAAATTAAATCATGTTCTATCATTCTAGCCATCTCTTTTGTTAAAAAAATTTTATTAGCAAAGAAAAGACAAAGATATATTCTCACATAAACAAAATTTTATAGAAAATAATTCCTATTTTACAAAAGAAAATAAATACCCGAAACATTAGCAGAATTTCTACTACTCCAAACACTAAACAAGGGATTTTCTAGTATGTAGTACTTCCAGTTTCACTTAGCCAAGTACAAAACTAGCTACATCCCCTATCTTCCAAATAACTAAGCTATGCATAATGTAATAAACAATAGGTAGAAAATGGAATAATATAGCCTAGACTGGTTGCGCTAACGAATATGATGCATATTAATTGTATTTGCAACTTGATCTGCTTACTACCTAGAATTCATGCACTTGCTTCTGTTGCCCGGCTTGCAATCTACCAACAACACTCAAAAACTCCCCAACAGCCAACTCTTCCCACTCGTTCAACGCTTCTGAAAGAGCCTTGCCCAAGAAAAATACATCTAGAACACTCCTACTGTCACCGTCACCTGTAATATTTAGCAGAATACCTCAATTTCATTTGTGCAGACAACAAACAATCAATAACATATGACAAAACCACTCTTCCTTACAACAGTTTATAAAGGTCACAATTAATAAAAATCACATCAACCTATCTTTTCCATTAACACGTTAAACAATTCAACAAATAAATTGAACCAAAATTAACCTATCAAACCGTGTTTTGAAAACCCCATATCATACAGTTCAACAAAACACAAATAATCAAAATTTTAAAAAGAGAGAGAGAGATAAAATTGAGGGAGTGTTTGGGAACCAGAAGGAGGACCAGGTCTTGAGTTGCTGTGATATTGTAGTGTGATCCAAACTAAAAATGGGCCATAAAATCACACATTAGAGAGCCTACAACAAGAGTCATTAAATGTAAATACAAGTGTCTAAGTATGACCGAATGGTTCTTTTAAAGGTTGGAACCCAAAAAAACGTTGCGTTTAAGCACCGTATATGATATTGTAATATCATTTTTTTTCTTTTAAAGGATTTGTATCCAAATAAATTCGTACTTACCAAAATTTTTTATACAAATATTATAAACAAAATTGAAATTATACAAAAATTCAATTAAAACTGTTTAAATTCATTAAATTTTGAATCAATTAAAAAAAAAACATAAAACTTGCCAAACAATATCAATCATTCAAGACAGAATTGGGCTGTATTGAAGAAGCTCCAATCCGATTCAAAACAAGACAATTCAGACTCAATCACCATCCCTTCTCATCCGTTAATGTTAATATTACCCTCCTGCTGGATTGGCGGCAATGGCAGCAAATTATTTTCCGATCCGACTCCTGAAATATTATTCTTGTTAGTACTATTGAACAGCATCACATCAGGATCCTTTGTTGATTCGAAATAAAAAAACTTCAAAACTTGATCGGTACTATCTAAAGTAGGAAAATAATCTTGATACACTGTCTCTTCAGTGTTAAATTGTAGTACTGAACTAGAATTCTCTACTAATATGAAATCAGGCTGTGGAATCTGTGCAACACCACGAAATTCATACAAGGCATTTATGCCCTCCTCTATAGTGGAACTGTAACGATCTATCTCTAGTGTATATCCTGCCAGCAAGTTTGTTTCTTCTCCATTTTCTCTAGAACAAGAAAAACTCACAGTACTTAGTGGTTGTTGTTGTGACGATAATGCCACTGCCAATGCATAGTTGTTATAAAAATCTCCACCAATCTTTGGGTTAGAATTTAGGTCAACAAATGGTGGATTGACCAAATTATTATCTCCAAAAGAATCTTACTGTTCGAAGCCCGTTTGATGAAATGCCACTCCTTTCTTCTTGAATATTCTACAAAGAACAAAATTGTTGTTTTTATATCAAAAGCAATCCGGTTCGAATCTGCAAAACATAACAAACAGAAACAAAAGGTTAAAGAATCGAGGCTCGTGTTTTACACGGTGTCCTTAAGACAATTTCGCCGTATATAACACTGTATGTGTATAACGATTGTCTCTCAGGATACAACGAATCAACAGTGGAAGTGCGAAGCACAACCACTTTCAGCGAACTCAAATTAGGTTCAAACTTAGAAAGTACAAAAAGAGAAGAAGAAGAAGAAGAAGAAGAGAAAATAATTACTAATCTTTGTTTTTCCATGATTCTAAGAATGTGTCTTATGAAGTGTAGAGACTAGGGTTTTTTATATAGTCGAGATTGATTTGGAAATTACTTGATAACTATGTTTTAAATGATAAAGAAAATTTAATTAAAGAATAATCTTTTAAAAGATTTATTCCTAATTGATCATTGATTCTGATCACTTAGTGATCAAGTAAGTATCAGAATCCAAAATTGATCATTGATTCTGATTACTTAGTGATTAAGTAAGTATTAGAATCCAAAACGGGAATCAACTATTTCCTTAATTCAATTAATTTCCTTAATCAAAAATGGAAATTACTATTTTTCCTTATCATTTATTTAAACCATTTGACTTAGAGAAAATAATTAATTATTTCCTTATCAATAAACTGATTTAGGAAAAATAAATTCAAGATAGTAGCAAAAATTCGGTTGTATTCTCACAGTCTAATTGGAGCGGCATTCGTGTACGCAGGACGTGCCCTCACACATGTTGATAAACTACTATCATATAACTACTTATATATCACATATAAGTATTTTACCCAACCAATGTGGGATGCATATTTTCCCTACACAATGGGCTCACTTTGAGACTCAATTTCTCATTCACCCATTAATCGATTTGTGAGTTTGGGTATACCACTTCGAAGCTCTCACGAATGAGAATTCGAATATACATTGATCTTTCATTTTCATGAAACCGATCATACTCAAATATCGCTTTCAAACTGCAAGTTTATCACAAATTTTTCAACAATCCCCCACATGAATGAAATTGACCTAGGAGACACGAGAGATGACTTTGGTAAGTTCAAACGGTCGATACCTGCATAGGATAGGTAGGTGTTACCCTTTGAATCTTCCTTTGTAAAAGCATGCTTACTTTACTAGCTAATTAGTAGATGTGATATCCTTGAACTGTTATGCCGTTTTATGTAAACGATAACACACCTCACATATGCATCTTCCAGACCCAATTTGGTTCTCATTGTTATGTTTGTTTTGGCCATGAACATGCGCCTGATCCTGTGAGAGTCACTAGAGAATATAACCCTTCACTATTCTTTTTTTGAAACGGCCCCATTTCTCTCTCACATAGGTAATTTCTTAATTAAGAGTAACCCGCATTACTCTGCTCAGATTTTCAATCATGGAATTTCGATGCATAAGAATCATTAAAAACCATAGTTTAACCTTTTTCTTACGGGAATCACTGTTTCATCATAGGAATGGACTGGAGGGTAACCCCCACAGTGATCCAGCGAAGTCTTACAACTTGGTTATCCCATTGAACCTAGATCTTGGGATCTCCAGTCAACTAGGTTGGGTTTCCATTGTATCGAATTTTTATTTCATGGGCTTTAGTCTCATTCCCCTCGATGATCTCTCAACTAACTCTCTGTTTAACCCTTTGGTTAGCGGATCCGTAATGTTATCTTTTGACTTTACATAGTCAATCAAGATAACTCCAGTTGAGAGAAGTTGTCAAATAGTGTTATGTCTTCGACGTATGTGTCTAGACTTCCTATTATACATGTTGCTCTATGCACTTCCAATTGTTGATTGACTATCACAATGGATGTAAATTGCTGGCATATGCTTTGGCTGTCTCAGGATATCTTCTAAGAATTGGCGTAGTCATTCAGCCTCCTCACCACATTTATCTAGAGCGATAACCTCAGATTCCATTGTGGATATAGCTATACATATCTGTTTGGAGGATTTTTTACTCATATATCTACTTTATTTGTTAACTGCATTAGTTATGTCTGGTTTTGTACAACTTGTTAAGTACATTAGACTTCCTATCACTCTAGAATATTCTAGTTGAGAGATGCTCTCACCTTTATTCTTGGATATGTGTAAATTTGTATTTACTGTGTTCTGGATATTTCAGAATCATTTTTATTGAATTTTTCAAGAATCATGTCAACATAGTGTTACTGACTTAGAATGAGTCCGTTCAATGTCCTTGAGATTTCCATTCCCAATATTACATCAGTTGGTCCTATATATTTCATATCAAATATTGATTTCAACATCTACTTGGTAGATTTGATCAATTTATCATCACTACCAACAATTAGCATGTCATTAACATATAGACACAAAATGACATATCCATTTTCAGTGTCTTTGACATAAACACATTCGTCACATTCATTGATCTTAAAACCATTTGACGTCATGACATTGTCAAAATTCTCATGTCATTGCTTTGGTGCTTGCTTTAGACCATATAAAGACTCACCAACTTACAGACTTTCTTTCCTTGCCCTCCTAAGGTTTTTCCATATAGATCTCTTCATCTAGTTCTCCATATAAGAAAGTTGTTTTCACATCCATTTGATGTACTTCAAGATTTCACAAAACTGCGATTGCAAGTATCATCCTAATGGAGGTTATTCTCGTCACAGGAGAATACGTATCAAAGTAATCTAGGCTTTCTTGTTGATTGTAACATCTAATTGCAAGTTTGACCTTATATTTATCAATTGATCCATCCGCTTTCATTTTCCTCTTGAAAATCCATTTGAACCCTAGCGGTTTACATCCCAGAGGAATGTCCACTAATTCCAAAGTATGATTTTGGAGAATTGAATCAATTTCGCTCTTGATAGCCTCTTTCCACAAGAGTCATTCTGAAGAACTTACCGTTTCTTCAAAAGTTCGAGGTTCAACTTCTAGCAAAAAATGTCAGAAAATCTGGACCAAAAAATGTTTCTATCCTATCTCTTTTGCTACATCTTGGTTCATCCTTAACTTCTTGTTCTTGGTCCTCACAACTTTCAGTATGTGTTCGTTTTGACAAACTTGCTTCTTCATTGGATTTACATGGAAATACATCTTCAAAGAACGATGCATTTCTAGATTCCATTATCGTGTTTTTGTGTATATATGGAATGTCAGATTTATACACCAAAAATCGATAAACAATACTGTTATGTGCATATCCAATGAAAATGCAATCAACAGTTTTCTGACATATCTTCACCTTCTTAGGCATAGGTACGACCATTTTGGCAAGATACCCCACATTCGTAAGAATTTATAGGAAAGTTTTCTTCCTTTCCATAGCTCATATAGGGTATTTTATACTTTCTTTCGAGGTACCTTATTTAAAAGGTAATTGCTAAACAATATAGCTTCACCCCACATGTTCTGAGGTAATCCAGAACTTATCAGTATTGCATTCATCATTTCTTTCAAGGAATGATCTTTCCGTTCAGAAACTCCATTTTGCTGATACAGTACAGTGGTTTAATGTATGATTCCATGTTGTGCACATAATTCACCAAATGGTGCTTCATACTCACCACCTCGGTTGCTTCTTACTGATAACATCCACCAGAAGGTTTCACTTAGGGTCATCCATTCGGCATGATTCTTATGCAGAATCACTTGAAGCTCTTGGACTTGACTCATAACTGTCTTGAAGTCCCTCATCTTATAATCAAGAAACCGACCCACAATTAACTTTTTGGATCCAATATCCTCAGTCTTGTATTTTCGGTCTAATGACTCCCACAGTTTTTTGGATGTATAGTATATGCTAAACAGTGAGTTTAACAACCCGTTCAGTATGTAGTTTTGGCATAGAAAATCCAAATGGTTCCATGCATCTACAACATTCCATACTTGAACATCTCGCTCTTAACCACTATTGGGTTTACGAGCATCTCCAATCAAGAATCTAGCTAGATTCAATGTGGTCAAATAGAACAACATATTTTGCTACCACCACTAAAAATTCCCGTGACTCACATACTGGATCATCACTGGTTCTACCATGGTTCTCACGAATGAGTTGATGGCCGGAATCGATGTTGCCACACTTGGCAACACAATAAGCACTTCGTCCACAAGCAAAGAATTAACACCCGAAGTGTCTAATCATACACTTGGATTATCATTTGGAGTCTCTAGTGGAACGCTCGAGTTCACGTTTGATTTATCCATCATAATATTAGGAGGAGATCCACTGAATTAATATGAAAATTAATTCTCATTAAAATTGACAATATTAAAGTCAAATCAATTTTGTTTTGAATTCAAATTTTAATATTTCAATTAATCCGGAATTAATAATTGAAATAAATTATCATGAAATTGATAATCACAACTTTGAAGTTCAAAATAATTGATTTTGACAATAATCACCCTTTTAAACTAACACGTCCAACTCGTTACCACTATTGGCCTTAGGAGCCTCATTAGTTAAGAATCTCGCAAGATTCAATGTGGTCAATTCGAGATACATCTTTTATTGTCATCTCTTAAAATTCAGACCATTGAATTTCTCTAGTTTCTTCATATGGTTCATTAGAACCGAAACCGGAGACAAATGAATTCACCCTCAGGATATTCATTTAACCCATAAAAGGGTTCACCATCAGATCGGTCAACTGACTCACAATTGGGTTGACCATCTGAGTCTATTGAGCCACGCTTATGTTCATAGTTGATTCAGCAATCATAGAAAACCAAACCCCTTTTTTTTTAACCACAAATAACCAATGATATAAACCGCTGATATTTAACAATTATCATAGATTCTCTGGTTTTATCAAATACTGATATAACAATCAATATATTTACCAATAACACAACAATATATATAACATATAATCTGTTTACTATATTAAATCAAATCTGGACCACACTTCTCTATCCGTGTAACACATCATGCATAGTATCTACATTGATATAATACATCAACCACAGTGATATAAACTGTTTCACAAGCTGATATGAAACTATAAATCAGTGTGTATATATAGTTATGTTCATGAATACTATATATATTATATACCAAGTATATAAACATGCTTTCTATTATCATGACAAATATACATAACAATATGTAAATAATGAGTATTATAAACGCATGTATAAACTATTTATATTTGTTTCTCATATGCAATCATAAGGACTTATTTCCTAGATGCAAGCACAACGCTGTGTGTAAGATCACAAAATGTTTATATATATATATACATATATCAAATATTTACAAAGAATACGCTATAATCTCTAAAACAAAACACGATTATTTTAGAATCACGAAATCTCGTAAAATAGCACCGATATCAATTATCAGATATCAAAACCAGTGAATCAATAATTGTTTCCAGATTTTACAATTGAAATCACAATCAGTGTCTGATTTTACAAACCCGATTATCCAGTCGAAATCTCAATTGATTTCAAAATCAGTGTCTATTAATAGACCCAATTTACCCAAATACAATTCATTTTTTTAAAGATAAATCAGTGTCTTGAATAGACCCGATTTCCACAAATTAAAATCAGTGTTTGAAAGATAGACCCAATTTCCACAAATGGTTTTTTTTTTTTAAATTGAAATCAGTGTCTTAAGTAGACCCAATTTCCATAAATTAAAGTTATTTAATTGAAATCAGTGTCTGGAAACAGACCCAATTTCCAAAGATCTATTTTAAACCCGAACCACAATTGTTTCAAGTTTGTTACGATCTGTACCAGAAACCAAAACCAAAAAGTTTGAAAATAAAAAACATTTTTAAAAGTAGAAGAAGTTGTCTTAAGATTGTTATTTGTATATCAAAAGCAATCTGGTTCGAATCGGCAGAACATAACAAATATAACCAAAAGGTTAGGGAATCGAGGCTCGTGTTTCACACAGTGTTTTTAAGACAATTTCGTTGTATATAACACTGTATGTGTATAGCGATTGTCTCTCAGGATACAACGATTCAACGGTGGTAGTGCGAAACACAACCACTCTCAATGGACTCAAATTAGGTTCAAACTTACCAAGAACAAAAAGAGAAAATAATTACTACTATTTTTTTCCATGATTATAAGAATGTGTCTTATGAAATGTAGACTAGAGTCTTTTATATAGTCGAGATTGATTTGGAAATTACTTGACAACTACGTTTTAAATGATAAAGGAAATTTAATTAAATGATAAAGGAAATTTAATTAAATAATAATCTTCTAAAAGATTTATTCCTGATTGATCATTGATTCTGATCACTTAGTGATCAAGTAAGTATCAGAATCCAAAACTGAAATCAATAAATTCAAGATAGTGGCAAAAAATTCGGTTGTACTCTCAAAGTCTAACCGGAGCGGCATTCGTGTACGCAAGACGTGCTCTCACACATGTTGATAAGCTATTATCACACAACTACTTAGATATCACATATAAGTATTTTACCCAACCAATATGGGATGCATATTTTCTCTACACAATGGGCTCACTTTGAGACTCAATTTCTCATTCACCCATTAATCGATTTGTGAGTTTGGGTATACCACTTCGAAGTTCTCATGAAGGAGAATTCGAATATACATTGATCTTTCATTTTCATGAAACCAATCATACTCAAACATCGATCTCAAACCGTAAGTTTATCACAAATTTTTCAATAATACAAAATTTATGATCAATACCCATCAAAGACTCACCAGCCAGAGAAATCTCATGCATGATCCAGTGACTTTTCTTGGACCCATTCTTGATCCTGAAAGTGAAATTCTTCTTCAACCCAGTTAAACCCATCTTCTTCTTCTTGTCAGCAAATATCTTCTCTGATTTTTTATCTTCATGCCAAGTCCCACATCCATCAACCCTAGAAACCCTATGCAGACTTGCCTTCTTCAACCTCGTAAATACATGAAACTTGTAGTCGTCCTCCTCTGATAATTCATGATCAGTTCCATGAAAAATCTTGCACGGTGACTTGCCGTAAAGATCGTAGAATTGGATTCCATTCCACGACAATTCTTGCCCTCTAATTTGCCTCACATGATAACCTTTCACCACCTCTTCATCAGAGGGCATGAATTGAAACCCTAATGGGACATCTACTTGCATGGTTTTCAACTCAAGCTTACAACGTAAGAAACAAAAAATATTTCTCCAACAGTGTGTTAGGGAGAGAGATTTTTTCAACGGAAACTTACAACGCAATAAAAAATATTTTTCTTACACTCTACCAGTGTGTTTTATAGGGAGTGAGAGTGAGTTAGTGGGTTTCGAATTTGGAAACTATATGGAAAGTAGTATCGAATTTGGAAATTGATTTTACTTTAGGGAAACAGGATTGTTTCTTGGGTTACAAGGCAGAGAAGAGCTGCTGCCTTTCGATGACAAACACATTGGCGTCAATTAAAATTGCCAACGGTAAATAATTAAAAGATATTTTTTTTTGTAAAAAGTTGTGATTATTCACGTCATTAATGCTGGGGGATTAAGTCATTTCTTAATTTGAGCTCACATGTGGTATTATGACACGGAAAAATATTTGATTGTTTTAGTTTCCTTCTTGGTTAATTAAATAAATTGTTAATAATACGTTTAAAGTGCTTCTAAAATAGTTCTATATAAATCCATTCACTCTCCATACCCACCATAAAAAAATTATAATTTAATCTTTACCATCTCTAAAATTTCAAGATTAACCTAAATATTATAATAATTTTAATTAAATTAGTTCTCTTTAAATCCTTTCAATAAATATGTATATATATGGGGTGAAGAACCCTAAACAAAACAAACTATGACAATATATGGGTTCTTCACCTAGATTTAATTTTTAATTTTTAATTTTTTGTGGGTTTAAAGAGAAACAATTTAATTAAAAAGGTTATTAATATTTCTTGACATTTTAAATATTGTAAAGAGTAAAATATTAAAAAAATATATATAGTGGATGTATAGAGTAAATGGGCTGTAGAGAATTATTTCAGATGACAATAGAGACACCCATTGTTAAAATGTTTCAAATAGTCAAAAACATTTGGTAAATAAAAAAAAAAATACAAGTCAAAAACATTTTACTTTCTTAAAAGAAAAATTAAGAATAATGACATACCTTTCAAATTTTATCACAACATTGTACTTCAATTAAAATAACAAAAGGGATCAAATTTTGGTAATTGAGAAACAAATTTGGAATAAGAGTTAGGAGCTTATAGGCTATTCAGTTTTTATTTATTTATTTATTTATTTTAAAAACAACTTAAAAAAAGAGTAAATTGAACTCAACCTCCCTGAGGTTTGTCTTCTTACACCTAGAAACAACTTTATCACTAATTGACACTCACATCCCTTGTTGACTAATTCCTATATTTAAAAAACTAAACTACCCATGATCCTTAATAAATAGGTAATTTAACTAAAGTCCTTATTTTGTTTTTGACAAAATGTCACTTATTTAAATGTCTTTATCATATTAGCAACATAAGTCTCTTATTTTTTTTCAAAATACATGATTTAAGTCCATTTGAAAAAAATATTAACGGTCAACACTAAAAATGAAAATCAATTATAAGTGAGTCATGAACGATTTCGAACGAAAACCGAATCGAACCGACTTGTGCCCACCCTTAGTTCTAACATATTTTCATTTGGTTTGAGATATGGACAACTAAGGTTATTATTATTATTATTTTATAATTTTATAAGTACTTTTCAATATTTTTGTGAATCTTTGGATTAGAATACAATGATTAATTTTTTTAGAATATGTATACGCCTCTAGTAGTTTATTGTTATTTTTTTTTTTGGATTAAATAAGTGGCTTAGTATCTTTAAAAAAAAGGTGGGTTAGTAATTTAAATTATGTGTATTTTTTAACATTTAAAATATGATATTTAAGCTTTAAGAAAAATATTTTTAATTTATAATGCTTTTACTAAAATATAGGTTGGATACAACTTTTTATATTGAATAGATCTTTTATATGTATAAAAAATAAAGATGAAGAAAGAAAACAACCCAAAAAAATAAATGATAAATTGATGGCATAGTATATGTTAATGCATAATCGAATCCAATAAGAGAACACAATAAAAGATTATATTAAAAACATAAACCAACAAGAAGAATTTAAAGAACTTTTTATGCGACTTGTATATATAAGTGTGACCGGATGAAACTTTAGTTAAATTAAGACTATTGATATCATTTTTGGTCGAGAATATATATGGAACTTTATTTCAACTAATAGTTATGTAAGATTAGTATTTTATCTTTTTAGAAATCTAAATTTAAACTTAAATGTTCCAATATATATATATATATATTAAATGGGTGATTGCTAATCATTAACGAATTCTATTATAGTGGTTCACAAAAACAGATACTTAAAATTAAAAAAAATAAATCATACTGATATAATTATATATAACACTGTAAATTAATATACGTACTTTTTTTTTGATAATATTTATATAAAGATTCTTTATAGCAGTCAAATACATTATCTTGTTTGAAAAACAAAAATGGTCAGAGTTATTAAGTGGTTATGTGAGTCATTCTTTTCAATTTATTTTATTTTAAAAAAAAATTGTCCAAAAAATTGGATATAAAAAAATTAGTTTTTTTTTTATAAAAAAGTATTCATAATTGTACTTTCAATTTATTATATTTTCCATTATCAATACATTATATTTTTTTTCATTATCCATCCAATTTTTTTTTAAAATAATAGTAGAAGAAAAAATTAATGGATGGATAATGGAATATATATAATTGTTTATTATAAAAAAATATCCAAAAAAATTGGATATAAAAAAGTTAGTTTTTTATAAAAACTACAATTTCAGTTTATTATTTATTTTCACTTTATTTTTTCATTATCCATCAATTAGTTTTTTTTATGTTTTTTTTTAGAAAATAAAATTTTGTTGTTAATTTATATTTATAAACCATTTTAATATTATTTATTTTTTAAACTAAATAAAACATTTGATAAAGGTAAAATTGTACTTTTATACATATAATTATAGTTGAGTGTTAGTATTTTGTTTAAATGGACTAAAATGATGTATTTTGAAAAAATAAGGGATTTAAGTTACTAATATGATAAAGACATTTAAATAAGTGACATTTCATAAAAAAAAATAGAGATTTTAATGAAATTACCTATTTATTAAGGAACATGGGTAATTTAATCTTTTAAAGATCAGAATTAGTTAACAAGGCGTGTGAGTGTTAATTAATGATAAAGTTGTTTATAGGTGCAAGAAGGCAAACCTCAGATAGGTTGAGTGTAATTTCCTCAAAAAAAAAAAGAACCATGGAAAAAAAAAGGTAATTAAAAGTTAAAACAACATTCTCTTCTTGAGATTTTTTCTAGAAGTTCATTCCAATTAAAATTAGGCTCATTTTTAGATCACAACAAATCAAAAATCTCCATATTTTGCTTTATTTTATTTTGTTTTGTTTTTAATAGTTTTGCTTTGTAGTCTTAAGATTTACAATCATTAGTCCTCAAGAAATAGAATATTTCCAACAAATGAAAGTTTTGACAATAAGATATCATTTTTCAATGTCGAACTAGCAAATTGTATAGTATCGAAATTCAGTCCGATCACAAATTGTCAATTTCAAAATTGATATTGAATCCTGATTTCAAAAATAACAAAAAACGAACACATATCCCACAGATTTTAAAATGCAAATCATTGAGAGATCGATCTCATCGGTTTATCAAAATGATGAACAGAGCTAGTGTGTGCGTGTGACCTATAATACATGTTACAGGCTTACAGTCAAGTAAACACAAGTTTCGATATTTCAATATTTACTTGTTCTTGATATCTTAAGCTCTCTACAACCAGCTCTATTGAGTGAGAGGAACACACTCGAGCTCGATTTCTAGCACCCCTCTCTCCACATTTTGCAGCCGGAGATTGATTTCCTGTTTCACCATTCCATCTTCTAGTGTGATGACACCATCGTCAACTAGGGTGTTTTCTTTGCTGGCTACCCACTTACCAAGCTGCATGGACTCGTTAATGTTGGACTTCTCATAGGCTCTAGCAGCCGTGACCAGAGGTTGAATGTCGATCTCTGCCTCCCCCATGAAGTCATCGGTTGAGAATGTGTCCTTATCATATACAAGCTGCATTGAACAATCCAACAAAATTCTTACTTGTAAAACCAAAATGGACCTTATAATAGACATAATTATTCAAGTCAGAATTCGAAGATAGATTCCATTATAATGCTATGAGAATGAAATACTTGTATACATTTGGAGCATTGATTCTTCCTAATGATACATTCATGTATCGAGAAAACATGTCAAAAAACTCACCACTTTTAGAGGTGGAATGTTTTCTGGAATCGACAACATCAGACTTTCGTTCCAGACAGGATTAAGGTTGTTCTTTATGACACGTGTCTTCACCGACTGCAATCAAAGATTATGAAGAAACATGAGTATAAATGATTTATTAAATTTTCGTTCATCCTCTTCAGTTGAATATAAAAACAATATGTCAAGGAGTTCATGAAGACAAGAGGCTCACTTGATGACCCAATGCGAGGATGACATATGGATCGCTAGTCACAACATCTCGAACAGCTAGGTTGGTGCCTTTGACCACATTGACCTTAATCAACCCAACAAACTCAACCATACCTGCCTATAAACAGCATAACCAAAGAAAGGATATAACTAAGCAACAATTACAAACCTTGACAATGTAGCATATAGATGATTAAGCAAGGATACGAACATCCTTCATCTCTCATTCGCTCCGATGATTTATGCAAATTCCTTTATTTTGCTAACCAACAGAACAAGAATAACATTACTCAAACAGAAAACCATTACCAGTGGATTGCTCTTTTTAGTACTCTTGCTGTCCGACTGCATCCTTCCCCAGCTGTTACGAAATGCATGTCCAATACGATGTCTAGTTGCTTGTTTATCATAAGGCTTTTTATCTTGGGAAGAGCAATTGTTTGAAGAAGAAGGTCTATGTCCCGGATACGGACAGGTTGGATTCAGATCATTGGAGTTCAAAAATTGTAGCTTCTCATACTTTCTCCTGAGGATTCAAGAAATACGTTGGTGATTTAGAATGATTTACATTTATTGTACAAGAAATACGACTAATATTGAACTTAATGTTACCGGATGAAATCTGAGCGCTCCTGTATGGATGAATCTGGTCCTGGTTTTTTGATATCATCAGGAATGCAAGCTTCATATTTATCGTTTGCAGCAGTATTGCCACCCATACCTCCTAACGTATCAACTTGTTCATCGGTCCATTCATCTAGCTTCACTGAGAAAACCTGCATAATGTTATTAAATGAACTTAGAACATCCAATTGTAAAATAAATGTTAGAGAGAAAGAAGAGAATACCACAGCAAATCAAATTTAACCATAAAGGACTGAATGGTTAATGAAATCTTAGATTGGAATCCTACAAAAGATATCAATGATCAAGAACTAATTTCGCATACTTCGGTCAAGCTTTCACATAAGGTATTAATTTAATGACTTTCTAACCCATTAATATTCATGATTGTATATAATACATGAACAATCATAATCAAAATTTTACTTTGATGAGCTTGAGAACTTTTATACACACTAGTGAGTTGTGACATAACTGATTTGGGGAGTGAGAAAAAGAGAGTTCAGAAGAAACGAGTCAGCAAAGTGTTTGTAAGACTTTTTATGCTGATGGATTTGAAGAAGCAATCCTATGATTGATTGATTGATTATTTTTAATAATTTTATTTTATTAACATTACGATTCCACTTGGCTTTGTACAATATGTGCAACACGATTAATAAGGAGTTGAACTAGGCTGAATTCTGAATGCCTGTCATGACCTCAAAACTCGATAATTAGAGTATAATCAAACATCGAGTAGTTAATATGTGATGACAGACTGAAGTTGTGGACTGGTTTGGACAACTTGTATATCAACAGTGTCTTTGTTCAAATTTCTTTAAAAATTGTAATATTATCCTGAATAGAACGGTTGACATACATATTGTTCCACAATGACAAATCAAGATCACAATTAATGGCAATAGTGACATTCTATTTTACGAAAGCAGTTCAGGAAGTGTAGTTTCAAAATCATACCTTTGATATATGCACTCCAAGGCTTCTATGAACGCCAGAACACTTGATACAAATAAATACTCCGAGACTTAATGATCTGATATCCACCAAATGATACGATCAAAATGTAGTGCAATAAACCAGACACTAAAAAGTGATGAACATGCAGTAAGAACTTTAATGAGCCTATTGTTATAGCTATTGTGTGAAGATATTGTAGTTAATGCTCCAATGCCATGTCACAATAAATAAAGAAAAAGGTTACATAAATAGATTAAAAGATAGAGAGAGATAATTCACAGTAAACTATTACATATATTATACGTCGATAACATGTCCTGAACAAGAACATAGAAAATATCAGTTTAAGATAAATTTATCTTAAGACTTCCATAGTCAAACAGAACTCAAAATCTTCAAAGATGGTATATCTATTACATCAGTTAGAAATGAAGAGTACAAACATCCTCCTATTATCCAGCCTTGTAATTCAATTTATTTTCAATCCATCTTGAGATACATGTATCTAGTTTTTCTGTTTTGTATGGATTCGTCACCCGATATACAAGCAGTTATCAGAATCATTCAATATTATAATTCCCTGGTAATGGCATAATTTGATTTTAATCTACACATCTATACTTTATTCTTCCATGGAGCCAACCAATCTTCAAACGTTATATCCAAATCATAAAGGTTAAAAATGTTATACTAAAAATCAAAACCAAAAAACCTATAGAAGACGTAGTCAGTGTTTTAAACCTCGGTTCGAGGCGGCATTCTCGACCGCCTCTCCAAGCAAATCGCACTGAGGCTGCTGTATCACCTGGGCTTGCAGAAATCCCAGCCTCAACCGATCGAGGCTGCCGCCTCTTGACCGCCTCGAGGCGGTGCGGTCCAGGCTACAGTGGTGCATTTTGTGTCTTTTTTTTTAAATTACTTAAAACTGAAACGTGTCGTTTAACTAAAAAAAAAATACATAAGTTGTTTTTTTAAAATATATATATATATATAATGCAAGGTGATTTTGTTCTTGTGTTTTAAAAAATACAATGTTGTTTGTTCTATTCTTCTTTACTTCTATTATTCTCTGTAAATCTATGAGCTCGACCCCCAAGAGGGTCAGCGTAGCGCAACTAAACTAATCCAATCTTCACTTTTTTTTTCTTAATGTGTTATGTGTCATTTGTGTGTGACATTTATGTTAGCATTGTTGCTAATGACTTATTTGTTAGATATTATGGAATACTTTCTATTTTATTAATTTTCTTTAATTTTTTTTTTTAATTTCCATTTTCCGGTCGAGGCTACCGCCTTGCCTCACCTCGCCTTTCGAGTTTTAAAACATTGGACGTAGTAACAACTAGGTGTAACTTCGAATGTTGACTAAGTGAACAAGACGGTAGAATATGATACTTACACCCATTTTGGATCAGGAGACCCACAATCTGCGCAAATATCATTACCACATTGGTGCAACAGTTTCTCCAGTCTTCTCTGTGAACCTGGTTGAGGAGAAAACAGAGTTAAAATAGACCATGGTATCAAAAAATGTTTATGAAGGGCCAACAATGCGATAATGACCTTCACGATAGCTAAATATGCATACAAGTAAATGGAATAGTACGAGATGGAGTCCTACACACAATTTCTGGTTCTACACATATTCAAGTACAGAATCTGACAAGCCATTATTGCAACCATATCTATTTATTACATGGTAAAGTATTAAAGATTAAAGCTCAAGATAAGGAGTTTAAGATTATAGCTCAAGATACCGGAAAGTCTTCTTCGATCCGTATGTGCGCCCCAATTTGGTGTTTCTAAACATAAGAGATCATATAGACAACAAGTACCTGAACGGGTAAATGAGAAATGTACAGTACAATAACCAAAACACCATTACAAATTTCAATGTTGGCAACAAATGGAGTACTAATTTCATTGTAAAATATTTCATTTTCATGGCAAAAAAAAATCAGCTTTTAACACCATAAGAGTACACCTTCTTCAATAAACTGTCACAAGCAAGACAAAAAGTATGGACATGCTGGAATACCAGAAATTAACCATGTAAAGAACATACTACTGCATTAGTTTGTAATATCTGAAATAATTAACTAAAACTGAAACTAACTGAAATACATGAATAAAGAACTGTCTCCATTTTTTAAGAACAAACTTATCACTAATCACTATCAGTCCAAAAGAAGATAAGTGTATATATGTTAACGAGTTCTGTATGGTCCTCTGACCAACACCGGAGATATAAACCATCAAGATGTCCTATCTTCAATGTTGAACTAGACTTGACGGCTTGAAGATGCCTTCTATATTATCAAAAGGCCCACAAAAAAAAAAAATCAGTGATCAAAATGTGAGAATAAGCAATGACATTTTTAAATAACATGTCTATGCTGTTGAAAATGTTAGAATCTAATCAAAGGCTTTGTGACCTTGGATAAAAAAATTCACACGTAAGAGACAAAAAATTATTAAAGGTGTACAATAATGTAGCAAATACATCTTTGAACAACTAGTTGATGAACATCCGAAAAACATATCCTGCAAATGGAACTGAGGATAGAGGTTGACTTTAGGATTCGAGTACCCTAATTTAATGCCCATCATGGAGCAGAGAATATACATTTGATTCTATGTAATGAAAAAAATTGGGGAAACGATAAATAAAAAGACAATCCCATTTCGAAACTGAACTCTTATCGGTTCAAATCAAGAATCATACTTGACTAGAAATCAACAACTATTTCAAGTTCCATCACTTGATCCTTTTTTTGCATATGCACAGAATACTGCTGAGCGCCACCCTCACTTAAATTTCATTTCCAAACCATCACAAGATTAAACAAGCGGTAACTTGGACAATGATGCAACCAACGACATAAAATTAGAGCTTTAATCAAAAGTCAAAAACTTTCTCATCATTACCATTCATTTCATGCAGGCAAAATAAATCATGTTCTATCATTCCACCCATCTCTTTTGTTAAAAATACACGATTAACAGAGACATATTCTCACATAAATAAAATTTTCTAGAAAAAAAATTCCCCAAGAAAATAAATACCTGAAACATTAGCAGAATTTTCTTGCTGGGTTGACATCTCCATCCTCAAAATAGAAGACCTAAATCATCAAAATCCAATGGTACAATTTCAGGAGAGCAATTTCAAAAGCTCCCTCTTTTTATCAAACAGTATGGGTATTTAGCATGAATCAAATCAATGAACAAAACAACCCCAGGAAAATATAGAATTTGCATTCAATAAACGGAAAACATTAAGAAATTAAACCAACAA
This sequence comes from Dipteronia dyeriana, assembly GCA_032871835.1. Lineage (NCBI taxonomy): Eukaryota > Viridiplantae > Streptophyta > Magnoliopsida > Sapindales > Sapindaceae > Dipteronia > Dipteronia dyeriana. The sequence goes on along the minus strand of CM065303.1, from coordinate 40,320,430 downwards.
AAAAAAGAATTAAAATGCTCTTACATTGGTTAATGGGTAGTTATCAGCCTCTTCTCTGCATCAACAAGAAAGGTTCAAAAAGAAATTCAAATCACTCATGATAAAGGAGAAAACTTGATTGAACATTTTGATTTTTTTTTTTTTTTTTGGAATGAGAATGAGATTGAATAAAGCAATGTTTTTTTCACAATGGTTGTTAAGAAATTGAAGAAGAGATTATAAATTTCAATTAAATGAATGAATTTTTTTCAATTTTTTTGGCTTTTTAAATTCTCTCTCCCTCTCAAATCATTGTTTTGGATGAGAGAATGATGAGAGAATGCCACCAAAGTCAATGTGGGACGAATCGGATTTGGGGGAGTTGGGGCCTTGTCTGGTCGTTTGTTCACATCATTTCAAAGCCAATCCAATCCCACGCGCTCTGGTAACCGTGCATGACACTGGTGCTCTTAAAAAAAATAGTATCTATTTCTTTTCATTAGAAAAAAATATTATCTATTTCCCTTTTTTTAAAAAATATTATTAATTTTGAAAAAAAAATGGAATATCATTACATTAAGTTAAAACAATACAAATCACTCGTTTACATCTACGAATACAAATCGGTAACGAAAGGAGAAACCTCTTTAACCTAAAAAAAAATAGCATAATAAAACATAAAAGTAAATTGAACTCAAGTATTTGTAATTTTAGGTTTCTTATAAATATAGGAAATCAACGGAATTGAATAAAGAACTATGAATTTAAGGATGTCAGGTATCATTTGTCCAATTTCAAATAAAGATGTATTATATGATCTACTACTCTTATCATAATAAGATTTATAAGAGTCTTTAAATATGATTCAACACATACAAATAATAGATTAAAAAAAAAACATGGAACATGCATTGTTATTGCTTCAACAATCTCTGCACACCATGATTCACTGGAGTCTTTAAATATGTTCAACAAATACAAAGAATAGACTTAAAAAAAAAAACATAAAGCATATTCATTGCTTCAACGATCTCCATACATACAAGGGCTAAAAACTTAATAGTAAAAGCAATCATAATCTCCCATGTACTATCATTAATCACCACATGCAATTATTATAAATTTATAATATATAAAAACTTAGTTTGAATCAATAGTTTTATTAACGTGAGTGTGAGTGTGAGTGTGAGAGACTTGATATTATATCATCACAATTGTCAGTAATATCTAATTTTATCTTAATATTTTAAAAAATTATACTAGACATTAAATAAAAGAATTATATCTTATTTGATCGATACAAATATTTTCATAATTTATGAATATGATTTATTTTAAAGTTTATTGTATTTTATATCTATATGTATGGATAAATTTATTTTACGATTTAAGTAATTTTTAATTATTTTCATAATAACTAATATGAACTTCGAAAAACAAAAAATGGTTGAAATGTAAATTAATTCGAAGTTGCATCTTATTTTTAAAAGTTATATTAAATAAAAAAGTAACTAAATGGAGATTTGTCAGTGACGACCGGCACGTGAGATGCATGCAAGCTCTTAGTGCAATGCAAATAGGTAACAAAATCTGTTTTTAAATCTAAAAATGCGACAAAAAAGGTATCCAAAGTCAACGGCCCTGATTCTTCCAACTCAACAAGATATATCATATATATGGGTGGATTAAACTTTTGTTCAGTCGCCAAATCCCTTCCTCTGTCGGAATTAGAGGTGTCCACGGTTCGATTAAATCGTTCGAAACCAAACTGAAACCGTCATCTGGAAATCGAAACCGAAACAGTAATTGAAACCGTCGGTTACAAAACCGGTTGAAAATCGGTTCCCGACGATTCTGTTACGGTTATGGAATCTTAAAAACCGTCCAAAAATCGGTGGTTAAATCGGCGGTTTCGAAATATAAAAAAAAAACCAATGAAATGCTGACACGTGGTAGCTTATATGAAAAAAAAAACTGAACGAACTGAACCGTTCGGTTTCACAAACCGAAACCGAAACCGAACCGAAAACCGTCGGTTCTGAAACCGCCCAAAACCGTCCTATTCCGGTTACGGTTACGGTTACGGTTCGGCCTTTCCACAGAACCGAAACCGAACTGAAACCGAACCGTGGACACCATTAGTCGGAATGCCCAAGTCCAGTCGGGTCGGGTTTAGAATTTTTTTCTCGCACGTATTTTTTTCTTTTTTCCATAATATTTTTAAGAAACTATTCTCTCTCTTTTTTTCCATAATTAGTCTAGCTTCTTTAAAAAAAAAGTTTAATTAGACTTTTTATTTCATTTCGATTTTAGTTTTAAAAAGATTAAAAATAATTGAAACAAATATTAATTTTTCACCATAATAAGTAAAATTAGATTATAAATTATTATACAAGTGTCATTCATTTTTTTTTTTAAATACAATCCTTTTATTGGGAGTGTTAAATGTATTTGAATGGATATGATTTGTTTGTGCTATTTAAAATGTCAAAAAATTACTATACATGTTCCTTAGTTTCATCTAATGACATTTTTTTAAAGGTTTGAATTATGTGATTTGATTATTCTATTTTTTTTTTATAAATTTGATTATTCTATTTAAAATAACATAAAATTACAAATCTGTCTCATTGTATGTTTCATCTAATGACAAACTTCTTTTAAGATTCGGATTAAACTGACACAGAAGACAAATTATAACTGTATTTAATAGCCGAAAATTAAAGATTTGGATAAAAAAAATAAAAATTAGATTATATAAAATTAGATAATGACCAAACATTGTAAAGTTAATTTACTTCATTGAGTTCATTCGAAAAACAAAGATGCATGTTGTTGATGTTGATTTTTGGATTGTATCAGAAAAGCCAACAAGGATTGGATTTCGGCTGAGATATTAAAGAGAGAGAGAAGGAGAAAGTAAACAATGCACGAGCTTTTTACGTGGTAAAACTCCGATGACCGGAGAAACATCCACGGGTGGTTGAATGATCAACCTAGCCAAAATCCACTATGAATTCTTGAATATTACAAGCTCTCGATATCTCTTTTTTCTCTCTGAATTTTGCTATTATTTCTGTGTATGCTCTATTGTATATCCCTTTTTCAGCGAGATTATGGATCTATTTATATGTGTATAGAACCCTAATCTGCTTTGTACAAGTAATAGATCTTTATATTTAATTACAATTATTTACTTGTTTATAGCTGATTGTCTTCTTTCCTATTTCGGAGTCTTGTATTGAAGTTGAATGGGATTCTAGTAGTGCAGTCTGATTTGGACTTGTTTCCTTATAAGAACGTCGTCTTTTTAAAGAAATAAAGTTGTTGTCTGATTGGGAACTCTTCCAGCTCAGTATTCTGTTCTCTTTAGGATTTCTTGATGTGGATATCTTCGTGTATCCTTATGACTTGATCCACGTGAGCTACACACTGGTGCTTTTATTTGATTTTCATCATGCTTGTCCCGAGTAAGAGCAATACCTGCTGGTCCCGAGTAGCGCCTTTGATCTAGAGTAACATCATTTGATCCTGAGTAGAAACGTCATTTAACCAGTCCCGAGTGTCGTTAGCTGATCCCCAGTAAGTTTCATTCAACATCTGCTTACTCAGGTTTTCTCTTCTCTTTGATGATGCCTTGTAGGACGTTTCCTGAGTGCCTATTTGGACATCCACCTGACAATTTTATCCTCTCTGTCAATGACGTGTATGTCTGGTAAAATTCACATACAACAATACCCTCTTAAAATATTTTTGCTGAACAAGGTTTCTTCGGGCAAAAGTATTTTAATTAATTATCATCTTTTCAGTATCCGAGTAAATATCTTGTCACAATGGCGTGTCTTAATGGTGACCCTGTAAATTTAATCTGTCCCCTTACGAGAGATCTTTAATGACGACGACACTTTGAAGTTCTGACGGCTGAGGCTAGTTCTTGTTTTGACACGTGTACTTTACCTCTTCATTTTTCGAGGTTATTTATGAGAAACGACCTATGCGTCTTCCCATGCGCCGCCTACGTCATCAAACCTCGTCATCGTTATTTCTCGCCTTGAAAACCTAGGGTTTCATGCTGTTCCTCTTTAAATTCTCGTCTTAGGATGTACTGGTTCATTTGGAAAAATTTACAGCAGAAAAAACTTTTCTCTAACCCAGATTTTTACAGATAGTCGTGACTCTCCGTTGAAGATCTTATCAATTCTTTATTTAAGGTTAGTTTCTAATGGAACCATCTTCCCGTCATCGTCTTTTTAATGTCGCTATCAACACATTAGAGCGTGGGGAGTTCCAGTTAGTTTCTTGTATTAGACGCTTACTGGGGGATATCCCTGTAGATGAGCCTCCATTTCTAGAAGTTGATGTTTCGGGTCTTCACCCTGACGTCACTTTTAGCCCTGTGTCGAGTTCTTCATCTAGTTCTGATTCTGATATTTCTGACCATAGGGTACCTCTTCGAAGGATGGGAAAACATCAAAGTAGAAGTGCAGTCCGCAAACACAACTCAGGCGATATTCTGATCAGGGAGCAGACTGTCAACAATAACGAAGTTGAAGAGGTGTTCAGGGCGTCTCGTCTTTCTTTCTCTGCTGACCGCCCGAGTGGGTATGACACTGAACCGAATGTGGTCGGGGCTAATGAGATAGGAAAGTATCGTTCCCGATTTGATTTGCCCAACACGGTCACTCTGATTCCAGCGGGTGATAAAGCTACGTGGAATCCTCCCCCGGGTATGGTGGCGATCTACGGATCCATGCTCTGCTGCGGCGTCACTCTTCCCTTCCAGCCATTCATTGTCTGGTTTTTGGCTGAAGTAGGGATTGCTCCAGCTCAGCTTACCCCGAATAGCTATAAAATTTTGATGTGCATGTGGAACATGTACAGCCGGATGAACTTATCGCCGTCATCCCCAAATGAAATCAGGCACTTTTTTACACTGAGGCAAGTGGGCAAGTCAGGGACATACTTCCTTATGTCTAATTCGTCGGATTGCTGGGTCCCTAAGGGGACAAAAGTGAGTCGGGGAGCTGATACCTCTGATGACCCCAAAAGAGGGGTTTTATATGTGGATTTCCTACATCTAACAAGTTCTGGAAGAACAATTGGTTTTTTGTCGGAGGGAGTCTCGAGCTCGAAGTTACTGTTTCAGCTGGGGGTACTCGAACGGTGTTGAAAGTCCCCCGTTTCTTCTGTTCCCCCGAGATTTGGAACAAGAAGAAAATTGAGTATAGTTATACGGAACTGACCAGACTTGCTCGGGCAGCGATTCGCACTTTGGAGAAAAGGAGCAAGACTTATCTCTTCGTTGAGTCGAAGATGATTGAGTTCGGCTTCTTCGAAAAGATTTCGGGCCAACGTAGGCCATGTAAGTAATTTTTACAACCTTTTCCTTTCATTGTTATATATTTTTTGTTTTGCATTCTGACGCGGTTCTTTTTTTCTTCTAGTGTTTGATACGGAAGTCGTCTGCGATCTTCAGGCTCTCCAAGTGAAATCAATTATTCAGGCGAGTCGAAAAGAGGTTTCTCATCAAGACGATGAAGGCATTGCCCCACCTAAGTCTGATGAGACTGATGCTGCTGAGGAGCAGATCCTCGAATACGTCCCTGAGGACGTTCAGCCGATCACTGGGGAGACTAGCAGTCCGAGTGGCCCGACCGATACTCAGCGGTCTATTGATCAACAAAGGCAAAGTGAAGGTGTCGGTGAGGAGCCTGTCGAGCAGACTGACGTCGGTGATGGAGGTAATTCTTCAGTGGGACAGGTACCTATAGGTCCCAAATTTTTTAAAGCCTTCCGAGATGATACTCTGGAGGATCCCGCAGCTGATCTCAGTTTCCACCATTCTCGGGGTGAGAAACTGAATGAAATCAGCTCTCCAACTCATCCTCTCAAGGTTTCTCGGGTGGTCACTTTCATCGACTCCTGCGATGAAGATATTGTGGCTGAGGCTTACCCGAGTGCTGATGTTGGAGTATCGACGGATGTTGGGGCTTCAGAGCCGAACAGGGGTTCCCCTCCCCCTAAGGTTGAAAATCTAGGGGCTCAACCTTCGGGGGTTCCTTCACATCCTTATTCCCAGGATATGCTGTGGGTGATGTCATCTGGTCGGGCTTTCATCGGGGAAGACCATTGGAGCAGTTTTCGGGATGACTCCCTGACTGAACGTTTTCAAAATATTTTTAATGGCGCATCTTATGTAAGCTACCCCCAACTCCTTTAATTTTTTGCTTGTTTGCCAGATTTCTAATTGTATTCTTTTACAGATGGTGGCTGAATCTGCTGAGCTGACTCAGACGCAACAGCATCAAGCTGATCGAATAAAGCGTCTGGATGCTCAGTTAAAGGAAAGTGAGGATAGCCAAGCTCGGGTCGAAGCGGCTTATCAGTGAGAAGTTAGCTCTGCACAGGTTTTTACCGACCATTGTCTGGCGAAGCAGATGGAGGTCGATGAGAGGGATTCTTCGGTAGAAGAGAAAACAATATCACTTTAGAATTTATTGTCCTCTGCCCAGGAGTCAATGCTCAAGGCCGAGAATGAAGCGGAGCAGTCCAAGTAGGCATATGAACAGAAGATCGAGGACTTGGAACGCCAAGCTCTAACGGTCGAATCCCTGTCTAAAGAAGCCAAGCTGGAACTTGAGGTTCAGGGGGTCGATCGTTTTAAAAGATCTCCTGCCTATGATGCCCTTTTCCTTCGGGAGTTTCAGCGAGGGCTAGTTTCGGCCGGTGAGTTCTTTAAAGTTAAGGATAAGGCGATTGATAATGCCTGAGCTAACTGGGAGTTGTCGATTAAAAATCATGTGGATCGGTCTCTGGAATCTCCGCGGACTCAGATAAGGGAATGGAGAGCCTATTGCAGTAGCCAAGGCAAAAAGCCCTATCCTATGCATTTGAAGGTTCCATCTGAACACTCCCTCTCGATCTTCTACGCTAGTCAGGAGTCGGTCGTGGAGGGTGTGGAGCCTAATGTCGGACCGATTCTAGAAGAAGACTACAACCAGTGGATGAATAACTCAGTTGATACAATCAGTTGGCCTTCTAACGAGAGTCTGCTTCGTGAATATGAGATGGTGTCGGACCCGAGTATTGGCAAGGGCTCGAAATCCTCGCAACCTTAATTTTTGTAGAATTGTAGAAATTCTTAGAAATATTTGATTCTTTTTTGTAAGGAATTTGTAACCCTCTAAAATCAATAAAATTCCAAGTTTTTCTAAATGATTTTGATTTGCTTTAATCACTTAACTTCTTGATTGTTGCTGAGTACTTCATTAACCTGGCATGTTCGATGTTCGGGTAACTTAACCGAGTATCTTATTAAACCGGTAGTTACCCAAATAGCTTCAATTGCCAAGTATCTTATTAAACTGGCTCTTCGATGTTTGGGTAACTTAACCGAGTATCTTATTAAACCGGTAGTTACCCAAATAACTTTAATTGCCAAGTATCTTATTAAGCCGGTAGTTACCCAAATAACTTTAATTGTCAAGTATCTTATTAAACTGGCTCTTCGATGTTCGGGTAACTTGACCGAGTATCTTATTAAACCGGTAGTTACCCAAATAACTTTAATTGCCAAGTATCTTATTAAACTGACTCTTTATTATTAACCGAGTCATCTTAAAACAGGCAAGTTTATACTTATGTTTCATACTCGGTTGCTACCCGAACATTACATCAAGGCTCACCATGATCATATGTTCGAGTCCTTACACATTACCAAAGACGTCTCCCCAGTTTTTATGTGTAAGGGTTTGCCGAATCGTTAAGCCTTTTGAATTGCTTAACACAGCTACGCATTTCACCGGAATTTTTCCAGTCCCGAGCTGGTGCTTCGGGTTTGCCTTTTTGCGAAGGTCATTTTGACCTTGCTCGGCTGGCATACTCCTTCGAGCTTCTCCGCCCATTCAGGATTTAATGGTTCTGAGTATTCTATTTGCATGTTCTTTTTATCATGCTTGTCTTCCATATGTTCTTATTATCATATGCTTTCTTTTGAAAATCCCGAGTTCGATGCTTTTCTTTCGGAAATCCCGAGTCTGATTTTTTATTTATAACTGCAAAATCAATAAAGTTATAAATTTCAACTAATATTTATCCTAACTAAAATTGTCCTAACTAGAAAAAAGAACAAAAAATAATTAAGGATAGAAAATCTTCAGATATTGGGCATTGCATGGTCGGGGTAAAACCCCTCCATTAGGTCATGCAATCCAATATTCCCCATGGTCAGCTATTCCTTCGATTTTGTACGGGCCTTCCCATTTATCAGCCAAGGAACCTGCAACTTTATTTTTTATGTTCAATGACACCTTTCTAAGTACCAGGTCTCCTAGCTGGAATTTTCTAACCCGAACGTGAGAGTTGTAGTGGCGAGCTACCCTATGCTGATATGTCATTCGAGATCTCTCTTCATCGTATAGCCTGACCCTGACGTTTCTATAGGAATAACAACTTCTGTTCCAAACGCTAAAGTGAATGGAGTTTCTCTTGTTGAAGCTCTCGCTGTTGTCCGATATGCCCATAACACTTAGGGAAGCATTTTAACCCAGCTTCCTTTCTTGGCATCTAGCTTTGCTTTGATTGTGTGCTTGATGATTTTGTTCACTGCTTCCACCTGCCCATTTGTTTGAGGGTGGGCAGGTGTGGCATAGTAATTGGCAATCTGGTACTCTTTGCACAGTTGTTTGAATTTCAAGTTATCGAATTGGGTGTCGTTGTCTGTTATTATAGTGTTTGGGACTCCAAATCTATAAAGTATATTCTTTTTCATGAAATTTGTGGTGTTTTCTTCTGTGATGTGCACTAATGCTTCAGCTTCTACCCACTTCGTGAAATAGTCAATGGCTACTATTGCATGCTTTGCTCCACCCCTGTCCCGGCTGGCATTGGGCCGATTAGATCCAAACCCCACATGGCAAGCGGCCATGAGGACGTGAGGTTTTTGAGTTGCTCAGGGGGTTGTCGGATGTCATTAGCAATTCTTTGGCAAGTATTGCAACTTTCTGAACACTGCTGTGCATCTGAGAATAGAGTAGGCCAATAATAGCCTTGCCTGAGTACCTTGTGTGCCAAACTTTTACCCCCAGTGTGGTTTCCGTAAACTCCTTAATGGATTTCTTGTAATATCCGATATGCATCTTCCTCTAATACACATCGTTGGAGTGTTAGGGGAATACCTCATTCTGTATAGTTCTCCTCCAACCAACGTGTATCTGGCTGATCTATACCTGATACGTTTTGCTTGTAAGGGATCGTCTGGGAGCACGCCTTCCTCTAGGAACCTTTTTAGCTGAGTCATCCAACCGTCCGGCGGTGTTTGGATTTCTTAAATTTCCAAGTTTCTTGGTTCAGTTGTGCTTGGTTTAAGGAGATGTGCAACTGGAATGGTCTTTGGCCTGATTGTGGTTGTTGCTGACGCTAGCTTGGACAATGCATCTTCCTTTTCATTCTCCTCTCTGGGGATTTGGGTAATCTTATATTCTTTAAATTTCTGGAGGAGTTGTTTTGTAATGTCACGGTAGATTATCATGCCTTCATACTTGGCTTGGTACTTGTCCAGGATTTGGTTGACAACTACTTGTGAATCACTGAATATCTCAACCTCATCTGCCCCGATAGCTATGCAGACTCTGAGTCCAGCTAGAAGCTCTTCGTACTCGACTTGATTATTGGTTGCCTTGAAGTCAAACCTCATGGCACATTCAACGTCATCTCTTTTGGGGGTGCATACTACGATCCCTGCCCCACTGCCATGAGTGTTTGAAGAGCCATCAACATACAGCTTCCATGGGAAATTTTTACCCAACATTTTTCTTGCTTCCAGGTTTGGTTCTGTAAATTCTGCTATGAAATCTGCCACTGCTTGCCCTTTGAGAAATGTCCTAGAGATGTAGTGGATATCGAATTCACTTAGCTCGATTGTCCATTTGGTTAATCTCTCTGAAATCTCAGGCTTTTATAAAATCTGCTTTAACTGGCAATCGGTGAGAACCTGGATTGTGTGAGCCTGAAAGTATGGCCTTAGCTTTCTTGCTGCTGAGACTAGTGCCAGGGCAATCTTTTCTGCCTGCGAATATCTGGTCTCAGCCAGTAGAAGTGCCTTGCTGGTGTAGTACACTGGCTTTTGTACTCCATCTTCTGTTCTGACTAGAACTGAGCTTACTGTCAGTTCTGTAATTGACAAGTGCAATTGGAGTGTCTCCCCCATCTGAGGTTTTGAAAGGATGGGAGCCTATCCTAAATACTCTTTAATTTTTAAGAAAATCATGATCGCACTCTTTATTCCATTCAAGTCCTTTCCCTTTTCTAATTATTTTGAAAAATGGTGCAAATTTGTCTGTTGCTTTTGAGATGAATCTTCCTAAGGAAGCCAGACATCCTGTTAGGCGCTGTACTTCTTTAAGTGTCCTTGGTGAAGTCATTTTCTGTAGGGCCTGGATCTTCTCGGGGTTGACTTCGATTCCTCTTTGATGGACTTGAAATCCCAGGAATCTTCCTAAAGGAACCCCGAATAAACACTTGTTCGGATTTAGCTTCATTTGGTATCTCCTCAAGACATCAAATGTCTCCCACGGATTTGAAGTATGCTTGTCTGCTATGATGCTCTTGGTCAGCATGTCATCAATGTATACTTCCATGTTCCTTCCTATTTACCGTGAAAAGATTTTGTTGACCAACCTCTGATAAGTTGCTCCTGCATTTTTCAGTCCAAAGGGCATCACAGTATAGCAGTACAAACCCTGATCAGTTGTGAATGCTATTTTTCTTCGTCAGCCTTGTTCATCCTGATCTGGTTATACCCCGAGTAAGCATCCATGAAACTGAGTAGCTCATGGCCTGATGTAGCGTCCACCAACTGATCTATCCTTGGAAGTGGAAAACTATCTTTCGAGCATACCTTGTTCAGATCCGTGAAATCTACGCACATCCTCCACTGTTCATTCTTCTTTTGGACGAGGACTACATTAGCCACCCATTAAGGGTAATTGACCTCTCTAATTGATCCTACAACGAGTAGCTTCTCTACTTCCTGTTTGATCGCCTGACTTCTTTCAAGGTTGAATGATCTTCTCTTTTGTATCACCGGTTTTGCATTCGGGTCTACTGTGAGATGGTGGGATATTATTCGGGAATCTATCCCGACCATGTCTTCATGACTCCAAACGAACACATCCCTGTATTTTTTAAGTAGATCAATGAGTCTTTGTTTGACTTTTCCTTCCATATTGGCCCCTACATTGACCTTTTTGTCTGGTTCATCTTCTCTCAGGGTGATTTATTCAATCGGTTCAGTTTTAGATTCATTCGGTTCTTCTCTCGGATAGAACTAGAATGATAGAGGCTTTTCGTTCTGACTTGGCTGTGTTATAGTGCAAACTTGTTCATTCTTGTCCTTGTATACTGACAGGTTAGCTCTTCGGGCCATCTCTTGAGATCCTTTGACTACCCCGACCCCCTGTTCAGTCAGGAATTTCATCATTATGGCATAAGTGGCTGTTACGGCCTTAGTTTTATTCAGGAATGGTCGTCTCAATATTGCATTATATGGCCAATTCTCCAAGTCTACTACCACGAAGTCGAGCAATACAGTTCTCTAACAAGGTGCTATTCCAATCTTCACAGATAGTTTTGCCGTCCCAAGTGACTTGACTTCAACTCCCCCAAATCCTCTGAGTGGGGTATGAAAGAGTTGTAGGTCCTTTCGGTCTAACCTGAGTTGATCGTAGACGGCTACATTGAGAATATCTGCTGAGCTTCCATTATCTATCAGGATTCTCCTGACTTTCCGGTGACCAATCCGTGCACTTATGACCAATGCATCATTTGGCCGAATATTTATGCCATGTAAGTCTGCTTCTGTGAATGTTATTGGGTCTCATCCTTCCTTTATCCTCTTCGGGTCTAGCTCGACCGAGTTTATATCAAAGTTATTTCTTGCTTCTACTGCTTCTCTGATTTCCTGAGTTCGTTCTCGGTTACTTCTTCCAGTGAATGGTTCTTCAAAGATCGTGTGTATTACTTGATTGGCCTCTGGACCTGTCTTTTGATTTTGACTAGAGCCGTGATCGGTTCTGATCTTTCTTTGCTTCTGATTTTTTATCCCTTCTCAAAATCACATCATGTGGATGTCCTTCCCGAATGAGGGTTTCTATGTAATCTCTGAGCTGGTAACACTTGGAGGTCTCATGACCGGTTTCCTTACGGAACCGACAGTATTTGGTTGTGTCTCGCCGAGCAAACTGAGATTGACGGCGTGGCTCTTGTACCATATTCTTTGTTTCCAGAATGGCCAGGATTTTCTCCTGTTTTTTCCGAAGAGGGGTGTAACTGGTGTATCTACCTCTGTACTTCTCGGTGGTTTGTTCAACATAACGCCCATTATCCCAGTCCTTGCTTTTTTCTTTGCCATTTCCCTTCTGTTTTCCCTTCTGGTTCTGGCCCTTAGACTCAACATCCTTCTGTTCGGGTTTTCCTCCGTGCATATAGCATCCTCCAGTGGCCAATTCTTCTTCCTTGGCCAGTGCATATCCTTCCGCCATATTCATCATGTCTGCATATCTAGTTAGCCGGGATCTCATTAAATCAAAAAATAGCCGACCATTCTGCAGGTTGTTGATGAATGCAGCAATTATTGCTTCATCGTTTGCACTGCCAATTTCTGACACTGCTTGGCCGAATCTTCCCAAGTATTTCTTCAGTGACTCATCTTTCCCTTACTTTATTTGAGAAAGGTGAGCTATTGACTTTTGCCTGTGAACATTGCTCAGAAATTGCCTCGATAAGCTTCTGCTCAGCTCACTGAAACTTCTAAAGCTTGCTGGAGGCAACCTCCCGAACCACCTCGAGCCCATGTCTCCTAGAGTTTGTGGAAAATTGAGACATACTAAAGGATCACTGTGGGCATACTAAGCCATGTCATTTTTATAGCGTCTCACGTGCTCTTTTGAATCTGTATCTTTCTAAAACTGCTCCACGTGTGACATCCTGAATCTTTCTGGGAATTGGGTCCACAGTATTTCCTTGGTGAATGGACTGTCAGAATCGTCATCAGACAAATCATTAGACCCGTAACGTCTGACCAGTGCATCCATTTGATGCCTATTGTTCTCGACTTCTTGAGTTAGGCTCTGGATTATGACATCTCTGTCTTCCACCGGGCTACCCCTGACGGTTGAACCGTTGGGTGACTGTCATTCTTTCTAGCTCTTCACTTTGATATCGAGTTTCTAGCATGACTCCGTGATGACGCTTACGATAGTGCCGATCGCTATCTTCTGATAACGACTGATCCCTGTGCCAGTCATGTTTGCAGTGTCTAGTACGGACTGTCTGATCATGGTCCTACTTCTGGCGTGGTCGTTCCTCTTTAGGTGTTTCACGTCCAGCCTGCTTGATTGGGGTAAGATTCCTTCTGACTCCTGGTGTATTTATTTCTGGCCCTACTACCATCGAACGAAGCATTGCAGGTGGGAGGTTAGGAGTTGGTGCTTTTGTGGCCAGTAGATCAACTCCTTCCTTTTATTGCGTCTGCCACCAGTTGATGCAACGCTTCCCAAAAACGTTGAGTCAGATCTCCTCTGGTTGGAGGAACTTGCTGGATCCCTGCCAGGAATGTAGGTTGGTTCTATATTGTTGCAGTGAGATCCCGTGAGGTACTGCCAACATGAAAGTTTTGCAGAGATTTTTGGACATCCCCGGAATTGCTTCTGCTTCCTGCCATTGCTTCTGATCAAGTCGAAGGTTCAGCCCCTCCTTCTAGCCCCAATTGTTGACGTTGATTTCTGGATTGTATCAGAAAAGCCAACAAGGATTGGATTTTGGCTGAGATTTCAAAGAGAGAGAAAAGGAGAAAGTAATCAAGGCACGAGTTTTTTACGTGGTAAAACTCCAATGACCAGAGAAACGTCCACCGGTGGTTGAATGATCAACCTAGCCAAAATCCACTATGAATTTTTGAATATTACAAGCTCTCGGTCTTTTTTTTTCTCCCTGAATTTTGCTATTATTTCTGTGTATGCTCTATTATCTATATCTTTTTTTCAGCGAGATTATGGGTCTATTTATATATGTATAGAGCCCTAATCTGCTTTGTACAAGTAATAGATCTTTGTATTTAATTACAATTATTTGCTTGTTTAGAGCTGATTGTCTTCTTTCCTGTTTCGGAGTCTTGTATTGAAGTTGAATGGGATTCTGGTAGTGCAGTCTGATTTGGACTTGTTTCCTTATAAGAACATTGTCTTTTTAAAGAAATAAAGTTGTTGTCTGATTGGGAACCCTTCCAGCTCAGTATTATGTTCTTTTTAGGATTTCTTGATGTCGATATCTTCGTGTATCCTTATGACTTGATCCACGTTTCCAGAGTAAGAGCAATACCTACTGGTCGCGAGTAGCGCATTTGATCCAGAGTAACATCATTTGATCCTGAGTAGAAACGTCATTTAACCAGTCCCGAGTGTCGTTAGCTGATCCTCAGTAGGTTTCATTCAACATCTGTTTACTCGGGTTTTCTCTTCTCTTTGATGATGCCTTGTAAGACGTTTCCTGAGTGCCTATTTAGACATCCACCTGACAATTTTATCCTTTCTGTCAATGACGTGTATGTCTGGTAAAATTCACATACGACTCAACAACCTTAGAAAAAGATCCAATAACCTGACCTTACATTAGCAAGTATTTGGCAAAATAACTCATTCTTAAATATTCTCCGAAATTGAATCCAAAATTTAAATGGCACTTTTTAGAGGTGGCTTGTCACCACCATCTATATTTTAATAACTTATGTTTCAAATTTACCTATTATGGTGAACAGACAAAAATACCCTCAATAGTTGTTCCACACCAACATTCTTTCATTCGGTTTACAGTGATAAAGTTGTGAAGTAGAGAGAGAAAGTCTCATTGAAACCCAGACAATCACTCGAACGACGACGGTGTGGCACTACGTTGACACATTCAGGGGTCGAGATCCCCATTGAGCTCGTGGTGGTCGAGTTGTCCGGTCTGCTCGTAGCGGGTCAGGGGGTAGCAACCCCAGAGCTCTTTATTCAATTTAGAACTCAAATTAGGTTTCGGTTTAGAATCTTCAATTGTTAAAGTTGTTAAAGGTAGAGATTTTTGAGTGGAGAAAATGATGAACAGTAAATAGGTTAGTGAAAGTCTCAGAACATGTTCTAAAGTCTCGATACAAGTTTCAGAGAGTGTTATAGAAGTCTCGAAAAGTGCTACAGAGCTCGATAGAAGTCTCGGAGAGTATTAAAAGAGTCTCAGAGAGTATTAAAGGAGTCTCAGAGAGTGTTATAGAAGTCTCGAAGAGTGTTATAGAAGTCTCGAAGAGTGTTATAGAAGTCTCGGAGAGTGTTAGAGAAGTCTCAGAGACTTTCTCCATGACTTTAGTATAGTTTTCTACAAGCTTCAATAAGTTTCATAAGCTGATTACATCCACTCGAGAGGTGAGAGCCATTATTATATTTGACCTAGAGTTTCGTTGATGGTCTAGAGTTTCGTTGATTCTGCTTTTAAATTGCAATTGCTCAGTATTTGCATTTTTTGAAGTTGCATAAAATCAACCATCTGTTTGATATTCACAAACTGATAAGATGAGTGATCTTATATAACTATATGAACGTCGAACTCGATGGAGAAGAAGATGAACTTAGATTTCAATTTACAGATCTTTTCACTTTAAGACAGTTAGAGAGAGAAATAGATCTCAGACAACTTCAAATTATCTTCCAAAAGTTAAAGTGAAACAAATTATTAAAAAATATGTATAGTAAAAGTATTTTTTAAAGTCACTTACTTTGATGTCTATTAAACATAAGTTATTAAAACATAGACAGTGTTGAAAAATCAACTAAAAAAAATGCCAAACTCCCTTATTTCCTCCTCATAAACCATATTTTATGTTTGAGCAAATTACACCAAAACTCTTTGAGGTTTGTTTTTTAGCTTTATCAAAAACTTAGATCAATGGTTTTTTTTTAAAAAAAAAAACTAAGATTGACCAGTACTCAAGATTCGTTAACCGATTTTTATTATTAAAAATATAAAATTGCCCATGATATAATACTTAAAATTACCAAAATAACCTTAAATTAAAAAATGTGCAGATGGAAGAACCCATTTACATCCTTATTTCCTCAATTTCCATCCATACATATTCATCAATGTTATTTTATAGATGTTTCAAAACAAATTTTACTATATCGTGGAAATGGTGAAGAAAGTCACCTTTTTTTAGTTGAGTTACGATGATGTCACTTAGGTGGAGGGGTGCCACGAGATCGAACTGCATAGTTAACTTAGGTGGAGGAAACACTCAGACGGTGTGATCGCCCGGACAAAGTCTCCTGGACCTTCATAAGCAGGGGAAAGTCAGGTGTACCTTCGATACGAGTCTCCTACTGTCGTCCTGTAACTTCAATCTCAGTACCCTGTGTCTGGGGTCCGGGACCAGTACCCTGTGTCTCGGGTCCGGTACCCTGCATCTGACTTACGCTCCCAAGGTCTGTCCCCTCGACATGGATATATCGCTCATCTCAGTCTTTAGGACTGGAGTCTCGATCATAGGACGGTGGACCCTCTCTTGCTGTCTGTGATGTCGAACCCCACCACCCTCGGACCAAGTCCATCAACTTCTAATGCTGTCTTATTTGTTCCGTCTCACTTCTCTGGAGATCATCCCGTAAACCACGGACCGAAGCCTCCAATTTTTTGATTATACACTCCAGGCGGCCCTGAAAACAATTACACATTGTCAGTCATGCACATGTAAATGAGTTTGAAACAAATAAATGCTGAACTAAAATTTGAACATACCTCATGCTCCCCTCCAACGTCTCCTAGTGATCCTGTATCTCCAGCAGTATGTGTAAGCATCCTAAATCATACCCGCCTCTACCTCCGGTGGCTTCGACGAACTAACTCTGGGTCTGAATGCATCTGTTCACCCCTAGGACGATGCTCCAGGTCGGAACCCTCTGTATCACTCGGTCTGACACTCACTGCATCCGGTATAGCCTCTTGTCCGACACTCAATGGATCCGGTATCACCTCATCTATGCCCGCATAATATGGTTCACCCCTCTCAGCTTCCGTGGGCACCAATTTCGTCCTCACAAACATCTGTAACCGTTGTTAGAACTTTGTAAATGTAACAAGTATTAACATTAACAATTAAGAAACTTACCCGCACTTTGAATATCTTCGACAGCTTATCCGCCCTCGGTTGTTTGTGTAACTCCCACTTGAGAATGCAGGGAGACAATTTGGTATCCCTCCTCCTCTCGAACTGGGTGCCAAGCTGGAGGATCACCTCAAAAACAAAAATCTGCATAAAATACAAGTACGTTAAGAATCCTTAATTTATTAAGCGACAAATAACGTAAATATTGTAATTCAAATTCTTACCAACAGAGCGTATGATAGACCGTAAATGTTATAGGTCTCCATCATGTGTACATCAGCGCCCTTTCGCCTGCTAGCGTCTCTCGAACTGCTCTCGTCGCCCGCCAACTCGTCAAGTGCATGCTTGAATGAGAATATTGAATGACTGTACACGTGGGCACCCCACAGGAATACGTTGAAAGCATCAAGATCCTCCACCAGCCGGAACTACCAAACTGGAATCTTTACTCTCTCGTCCAACCCCATCAGTATCCAGTTCAGCATATATATGAGGCAGAGCTTCACACTATCGTATGCTTGCTGAAACTGGCCCAGACTCAAAACATCTTTCAACTCCCCAAACGAAATCTCATCCCTACCACCAAATTAACGCTGATGTATGCTATTGTCCACGATAGCATATCAGCTCGTGTCTGGTGCATCTCCGAACCGCAACCCGGTGATTAGACAGAATTCTACCTTCGAGAACCTCACCTCCTGATTCCTTATCATAAAATGTATCTCATCTGACTGCCCAGTATGACGCACCTCCCGCAAAAGCAGCTGATTTATGACACCACCTGAAAACTTCATACGCCTATGCATTTTCATAAAATTCCCAAAGCATGACTCCATGAACCGACGACAGTCTTCAACAACAATTTCTGTAGGGACCTGGTTAAGTGCGTCGTCTATAACCCCAATGGCATCAAAATGGTTGTGGCGAGTGAGTTTACCCTCGTACCACTCTTCCTCCAGAGTTTTAAGCATTTCCTTCAACCGATTCATTATTTGAAAATTCACAAAAAAATATACATCAGTTTACTGTAAATGCTTCCTAAATAACTGTAAACAAGGTCTAGTCTTTATAAAATATCTTGGATCGAGTAAAAAAAACTTCGAATATAAGAATAAAAAGCTCGAATATATACAACAAAAGCACGATTGGATGAAAAAAAAACTTGAATATATACAATTAAAAAGCTCGGGCCTTCAATAAAAAGTGTCGTAAAAAATGGAAAAAGCCACAATATATAAAAAAAACTCAAAATTCAATACAAAAATCTCGAGAGTGTATTTAAATAGTTCCGTTACAAGGAAAAAAAACTTGGTACAAGCCAAACCTACAATTAAAAAGCTCGGGCCTTCAACAAAAAGTCTCGTAAAAAATGGAAAAAAGTCACAATTTACAAAAAAAGCTCGAAATTCTATACAAAAAGCTCGAATGTGTACACAAAAAGCTCGGTAAGAGGGAAAAAAAGCTCGATACGAGTCAAACCTAAAATTAAAAAGCTCGAGCCTTTAATAAAAAAATCTCGTAAAAAATGGAAAAAGTTACAATAAACAAAATAACTTAAAATTCAATACAAAAAGCTTGAATGTATACAGAAAAAGTTTGATAAGAGGGAAAAAAAGCTCGATATGAGTTAAACTTACGATTAAAAAGCTCGGGCTTTCACTAAAGTCTCGTACAAACTGAAAAAAGTCATAATATACAAAAAAGCTTGAAAGTCAATATAAAAATCTAGAACGGTTACAGGGGAAAAAACTCTATACAACAAAACCTAAATATATATATATAAAAAAAGCTGAGGCTCCTATAAAAAAGGCTCACATCTTTATCAAAAAGTCTCGGAAACCTATAATACGCATCTTCCTAAAACTAAAGCTAAATTATTTAAAAAATGCTCGGGCTCCTTTTAAAAAAGCTCGGGTCTTCACCAAAAAAGTCTCGGAAACCCAGATTACTCATCTTCCTCAAACTAAACCTAATTTAAAAAAAAAATAGCTCGGCCCCCTTTCTTAAAAGCTTGGGCTCCTTTAAAAAATCTCAGATCTGAAACAAAAAATCTTGGAAAACCACCAAAAAACTCATCTTCCTAACCCATATTCATTCTCAGATCGACAAATCAAAACCTAATCTACCATTTCATTCAACATTCAAACATACATAACAACTTATCTAAAACAAAAACGATACCAAATGTAGAACAACTTACCTCAAACGATTGCAAATAATATATTCAAGTCTCCAAATGTCAATGCTCGCCGTCAAAATCCAAGACGTCGACACACTTTCGATCGGTCTCAATAACTTCACTTTTCTCTTTATACTTTTTCTCTCAAACAGGCGCACGGTCAAACAGGGTATTTTGGTCTCCACACTTAAATTGGTGTTTTTAAAACATATATTATTAATGTAGTGTTATTTACATAACTATCCCCTAAAAATGTGCCATTAATTTTTTGAACCCTTTTACTATCCTCACTACCATGAAATCACAAGATGATTTGTCGGATAGTTTTATGATTTTTTGTATAATTTTTTGTTGTTGGCTTTAGGTAGGATTTACATGTATTTGGGTTTGGAATTTTGATAATCAAACTTGATCAACGGTTAAGTTTGGTCAAGTTTGACAAGCAATAAAGAAAGTTAAGTATTAATTTTTAATAAAATTGTTTCCTAGCGTAAAAGAATAAAGGTTTGATGTAATTTACTCTATAATTTTTTATATATAATTTATTACATTTACAATTATTACAACAGAGCTGTCGGGACCTATCAATATTAGACAATACATGTATGGTCTGTGGTTGAGAAAATTCCCCATACATACTTATAAAATACGTGTAGTGAAACTCGAACCCCTGACCATCGGATATGAAAGGGAGGTGCACTACAATCTCAATTAAGGCTTGATGTGCAATTACTCAATAATTTATGTTGTATTTTCTTACTATTTTCACAAATAATAATAATAATAATAATAATAATAATAATAATAATAAAGAAATATAATCATGTTGGCTTATATAAATATTGAGTTGTGCTATTAGCACATCCACAGTTGAACTATTTATATCTCACTTTTTAAATTATATAGTAATTTTTTTTCCTATATCAAATCACTTAAAAAGATATACATTTTTTATTAAAAAAAATCTTGTATAAAGTAAAACTAATAAAACCTACTTTTCTTATTTCAAAACCATAATCTAATGACATATATTATTTTAAATCACTGAATGTTTAAAATTTTTTGTTTATATTTTCTTTCAAACTTTGATCTCATGTTTATCATGTTTAGTATTTATTGATTTTATTGTTTTACATATTTGTTTTGTTTTTCTTTTTAAATTTCAGATCCATGTTTGTTATTTTTTTTCTCTGTTTATTTTATTTCAGATCTTCCAGGAATTCTATGAATTGTATCAATTCTTTGTTGATTTTATTCCGGATATTCCAAAGTCATTTTAATGTTATTTACCAACAAAAAAAAAACATCGAAATCACAAACAAGAAAACCTAATCACCGATGAAATGATACCACACTCAAACTCTAACTCAATTTCTCAAAAAAATCATTAGACAATCAATATCACACTCACAATCTACCACCAACAATTTAATCGACTACAAAAAATAATCTCATCTAATAAGGATGGTTTCACCATGAAATAAGAAGAAAAAAGAAGTCATGTAAACTTTGTATAAAGATTGGAGATGAAATATATATATATATTGAAAAAGATATAGAGTGTATTAACTATTAAGTTTGAAAAATATGTAAAAGGGTAATCCTAGAAATAAATCAAAAATATTAATGAAACCATTTAATTTTATATAATTAAATAAAAAAATTCAATGGTGGTGCCAATTTCACCGCTCATAAATAAATAAATATATATATATATATATATGTATTGAACTATTTGCACCAAACTCCTCTAAGGTTTACCCTTATACACTCAGAAACAATTTTATCATTAATTGACACTCATCTCCCCTATTGTTAGGATTTGATCATAGTTGACCGTTAAGTTTAACACGATTAAGGGTAATATTGTCATTTTACCCTAAATTTAATAAAATTAATCTTAAAAAAAAAACACAAACTCCACCGTCTTCAGAATGGATGTTGAGATCAAATTAAAAATATTAAAATTAAAATGAAAATTTGATTAAAAAAAAACTTTATTTTTAAAAA
The DNA here is from genome assembly GCA_032871835.1 of Dipteronia dyeriana. Lineage (NCBI taxonomy): Eukaryota > Viridiplantae > Streptophyta > Magnoliopsida > Sapindales > Sapindaceae > Dipteronia > Dipteronia dyeriana. Next base: position 40,299,074 of record CM065303.1, on the reverse strand, counting down.
ATAATATATCTCTACAATTCATCTCAAAAGATGGATGGTAGATATTTTTTTTTTAAAAGATGGTCCATTTTAAGAACTCCACCAACATCCATAGAGATATCCTTAAAAGTAGATCCTCCCCCGATACGAAGGGGGGAGGCGTGGCAGGGGAGGCATCGCCTCCCCCTGTTTACAACGAAGAGGCTACGACTTCCCTCAACCGCAAACAAGAGAGGCCTGACCTCCCCAACCATGAAGGGGTTCACGGTCAATGAGGATCTTCTTCCATAGAGATCTCCATGGATCTATTTTCCTTTTTTCTATTTTTTTTAATTATTTAGTATTTGCTTTTTTTTTTATTTAATCACCACCATCAATCTTAAAGTTATATAGTGGAGGTTCATTTAAAAAATATATAAATATATTTTAGTTTTTTTTAAATTACTTTATTTTTAAATTTGTGAAAATCTCAAATATTTAATATATCATTTTTTTAACTCAGTTCTTAATCTCCACCGTCATCTTTGTGATGGACGGTTGGAGATTCATTTAAAAAAAAGTTTAATTTTGTAAGTTTTTTTTCCAAAGATAACTTTTTTTTTATTTTGTGATACAAGGGGCATTTCTGTCTCTTAATTTTTTTGTTTTTTAAGTTTTTTTAATTAAGGCCCCGTCCTGCATCTATTTTTCAGTCTGTTTTTGTTTTTATTTTTAAAAAAAGATTTCGAAAACGTGTTTGTTAACCGTTTTTCATTTTATTTTCGAAAAAAAAAAATCAGTGTTAGAAGTGAAAGATTTGAAAAACACAAAATAATTGTTTTCGTTTTTGTTTTCATTTTTGTTTTCATATCAAGGTAAGGGGAAAATCCCACTAGATATACCAAGTTCATTGGACTCAATAGTATCCAAGGGTGACATATGATCATGATTGCACTCGGGTTCAATCTTTCTAACCCACCTAGATTCCACCTTTTTAATTTTAGTGGTCAAAATCTTCAAGTCTCTAGGTTTCCTAGAATCATGCAAATTAGCTTTACGGTTCATTTTCTTTTCTCTCATGCTATCAAATCTACATTTTCTAATGTAGTTAATACATTTTGGTCGAATGTGACCAATCATACCACAATAATGACAAGTAGGTATAAAAGAAGAATTCATACCATTGCATATAGTACGTATCGAGACATGGTCATGTCGATGAGTTTGTCTTTGATGTTGCACCGGTTGGCTTATACTTGGAACATTCGTCGGATGTTGGTGCGTTTGTGGTTGAGCATGAGTGACTTGCCTCAAAGGTTGATTGATCATTGATTGAGGCATCCTCAAGGGTTGAGGTTGAGCTTGTTTCCTTGGAATCTCTTCAAGGTTAAGCTCTTATAAGATTCACCCATAACAAGAATCTTCTTGGGGTTTTGAGACCTAGGTGGACAAATGTTAGCAATATCCTTCACAATTGTAGTTTTGTCCAAGGATGATGTGGTCTCATCATGTACAAGAACAAGCCCTTGCTTGTCATTTGGCTTTGATTCAATGCCAATCATTTCCGGACTCGAAGTCATCATAGCAATTGTACTTTTTGCATCTTCAAGTTCCATCTTCAACTTGCCTTCACTTTCTTTTACACATCTCACTTCTTCATCCAAGTGAGTCAACTTGGCTTGTAGTTGAAAATTATCCTTTTCCAATCTAAGGATATCATTATCTTTCTCCATCAAGGACTTTTGAAGAGAATCAACTAACTCTTGATAATCAACCACATTATCACAAGAGTTCCTGAAGCATGTGTCATTGCTATCAAGGCTTCTCTCACTTGTGTTTGTGAGAGTCATAACATCAAGGCTTGCTTCACTCAAGCATGCTGCACTTCCGTTTCCAAACTCCAAGTCACTAATTTTGAACTCTTCAAGTGACACACATTTGATGGTGGCTTGTGTTTCTTCATGGTAGGAAACCGGATATGCACGGTAGTTGTTCACACACTCATTCGAGCTTGTGGAACAACTTTCAATAACTTCTTCTTCGCTAACACATCGAGTAGAGATCATACCAACTCCTTCATTCTTGTACTTCAAGTTATTACACTTGGAGGCTTTGTGGCCAATTCCGCCATATTCAAGGCAATGGTCACTTTTCCTTGACATTTTCTTTTCCTCCTTCACTTTGGAGGTCATACCCTTCTTTTGAGATTTTATGAATCTCTTAAATCTCTCAACCATGAGAGTTATCTCCTCATCGGAGTCATAATCCTTCCTCTCAACATTAGAGGTCAATCTAGCAATACCCGCTCTAAGTGTTTCACTCTCACACATGATGTTTGGTGAAGCGACTGAATGCAAATGAAATGCAACAAACAAGTGCAAACAAATGCAAGACACACAAACAAGAGCTTGGATCACCTAAGTATGTCTAGGAACCCGCTCTGATACCAATTGAAAGTTCCCTAAGAACGTGTGTGTCTATAACCTAGAGGGGGGGGGGGGGTGAATAGGTTTTAATCAAGTCAATTACCAATTTTTCTTGATTAGTCAATATTCAAAATTCACCCAATAAAACAAACATACAACATCAAGTGTAAAGTGCGAAAATATAAACAACACAAGATGTATACGTGGAAACCCTCCAAATGGGAAAAACCACAGGCTGTTAAGTGCGCCACACTCGATCGCAGAAATCCACTATATGAATAAAAAGTTACACCCTCAAGTGATACTCGGACTCTCACTCTCGACAACCTCAGGCTATGGCCACTACCACCCACCACTCTTGGTTCAATCCCTAGTGATATCCCATAATCCACTACTCTTGGAGTGAGCACCTCCTACTCTACCCCTCGGGCCTTTTACAGTGGATACCCGACCAATTGCTTGCCAACCTACCCTTGGTTGCAAGGCTTCTCTTGCTTGTGCAACTTTACACCGAAGCCACAAGACTTTGACTCAATGAAGAGTATATGGTCTAAGTGTATATATGACACTATGCTCAAATGCAATTATGTGTAAGACCAAACACAAAATGCTTAACTAGATGAAGATAATGCAATTAAACATCCTAGTTATCAAACAATGCCTACATGCCCATACCAAGGACTCAATTAGATGTGTAGATAAAATCTAACAACTTAATTGTCAATAAAAGTCCAACCAACACAAGTTGTCACAACAAATAATCAAGGGCAATTTTGCAATCAAGAAATGCAATCAATGAGGCATACACATAAATGTTCATAAACTAGACTAGATGCACAAAGTCAACCTAATCATCAATTATGTATACATGAACATTCATGGATTAGCTATTTAGGCATAAATGACCTAATAATGCAAGCTACCACAATACAAACCCAAACATGTCATAATTTCAATAAATATTCAATTTATATGAAGAAATGCTAATTTAAGCAATAAATGACATGTCTTGGTAAGCTAGAACAATAATGAACAACAATGGTGGTTCTACTTACCAATCAATGAAAACTCATGCTTGGAATGATACTTGAATGCAAGATGAAGATGAGTTTGGGGTTTGGAGAGTCAATAACAAATCTTGAAGATTTCTCTCTCTAATGGAGGTTCTCTCTCTCTAAAGATGGGTTCTTTGAGCTCTAAGAAGGCAAGGAAGAAGAAGAGAACATATATAAAGAAGCCCTACACAAAACGACGTCGTTTTTGGACTTCGGAAGCAAAATCCTGCATGACCGCTGTGCATACCGTTGGCCAGGAAAGTTTCTAGGCAGCTGTCTAGGCAGCAGTGAATGGCTGGACTAGGTCGCTGGCTAGGCATGGCACCAACAACAGTCTAGGCCGCGGTACACGCCAGACAACACAATAGCTCGATCTTCGAGCGACCCAAAATATAACCAAACGACATCCAAACCTTTCGTATAATATACCGTTGGAAAGGTATGGAAGTCTAATTTCTACTTCAATTTACAAAACATGATTTGAATGTCTGTAGAAAACGTTATGGCCATTTTAGTGACCAAGGGTCAGAAACAGATAACAACAGAGATGCCCTATTTTTGTGGTCACTTTGGAGATTTTAAAACCAATCCAAACGGTCATGAAATATTACGAATAATATACTGTTGGAAAGGTATGGGTGTCTAGTTTGTACAGAAATTTTCAAAAATTATTTTTAATCAATGTATAAAAGGATATGGTTACAAGATCATACAAATGTCAGTTTTGAAAAACATTTAAATCATTGAAATACACTCTTTTGAAACTAGGCACCTTACTCCATAACCAAATCAAGAGAAGAATGAGACATTCTCATATGGTCACTCAACGCGCTAAAACAAGCACACCATCATGCAAGCGCAAACATAATACAATACCATACTTAAATCTATAAATGAAGTGCAAGTGTGATTGTGAAGAGATGCACACATATAAACAATATCAACACAAATGCAAGATCAACAAAGCATGCATAAGGTGTGTGTGTGCACCTAAACTCTTCAAGAGACAAAGTCAAGTGAATATACATTTTGCTCTTGAAGTCATGGAGATGCTTGGAAGCTTGCCAATGAGGTCCTAAGCTACCCATTACACAATCATCCCCAATGTGGTGTAGTTTGTCATGAAATTAGTCAATCATAAAATTGAGGTTCTTACACCAATCATTTTGGTCCTTATGACTAGATATTTGATGGTCAACCGTAACTGAAAATGAAAAATGACCAAGTTACCCACGATATCATCTTAAGTTCATAAAATTACCGTTCTGCCCCATAAAAATTGAACAATTACAAATGTATAGAATACTGATAAGACTGAAATACCCCTATTAATATGAAAATTAACAGTTTGACCAATAATATGTCAAGTGACTTTGAAATTGATAATGGAAATTACGTTTTTACCTCTAAATTTGTTGAATTAAAAATTGAAAATAAAAGTGTCTTGTAGCCGTTGCTCCAACGGTACAAAACCAAGGCTTCCTCGTATATAAAACCACTCCTCTCTCCTCCTTTCTTCAAACATCATCAACCACTCCTCTCTCCTCCTTTCTTTAAGCATCTTCAACCTTTTATAAAAGTGCCTTGCTCATCATTTTTCCAGATTTTTTTTTTTCACTTTTCATTCATCAAACACTCATCATTCCTGGAACTTATTTTTCACCTGTCAAGCATTTTTTTTTCAAATCCTTTCTCTATTCATGCATAAAAAAACCCAAAAACCTAGTTTTGTTGGCAATAAAGCTAGAAAAAAATATGGCATCGTCAAGTTGCACAAGTGAAAAAGCTGGATGGATCAAGGTTAAAAATAGACTATGCAACTGTGGAAATGGGAAGAAAGCAACATTATGGGTCTCCGAAACAAGTAAAAATCCTAGTAGACTAATTTTTGGTTGTGATGCATGCAACTATTTCAAGTGGTGGTATCTTGATTATGAAGAATTAGAAAGTATAGAAGATTTTGTATCTAATAGAACATGTGCAGAATCAACATACGACGATACTCAGTTTCGTTTGGTCATTGCCAATTACAAGAAAGTGCAAAGGAGTTTGGCTTGGTTGAAAGTGGTTGTCCTATTTCATACTGTATTGTTAGGCATTGTATTTGTAAGGCTATGCAATTGTAGTGAATGAGTTTCATGCACAAGATAATGCAATGTAATGATGCATGAAACAATGTAATGTCAGTATGTATTACATAGTGAGAAATAAAATAGTCAATTAATGAATATCGAGCATAAACTACTAAACTACTAAAAAGCAACACAGCCACAACAATGTGGACCACAATAACTACTTCCATAAACCAATGGCAATGAAGCAAGCAATAACACTGCAACCTAAAACACATCCAAGCATTACCAACTAACCAAAAGAAGTTACGGTCACTGTCAAATAACCATAATTATATCATCCTAATATTAACATGAAAATCAGATTTGGATTACACAAAAACATGTCCAAAAGATTTGTGTTTATCCAATCTGACACAAAAATATATAAACAACAGATTTTTCAAGCTATCTTGCCACAAAATATTTATAAATCCCTTTTACGGTATGAGATTAGAACCTATTTGAGAGCAAAGGCTAGACATTGTTATGGGACCCTTGCTTGTGTTGCGTTCATTAGTTTGGACCCTGAAAAATTGCAATGGTATTTTCAGTATATACCTTAGTATGCAGTAGTATACTTTTCATAATGAAACAATAATAATAAAAAAAAACTTTACCTATTAGCACCTGAACAATGCTGATCTGGTGTACTAGAGGTCCCCAAATGTGTAGTAACCCTATAATATTTTTGGAATGTATTAAACAACAGTATTATATAATACCATTATATGTTACACTATGAAACAAATATTATGGTGTGTATAATATAAATCTAGAGGGGGTGAATAGATTTTAAACAATTTTACCCAATTTTCGTAAAAGGTCAAGTTGACGAAAATGCCCCTAGCTAGTTACAAAAATATCACAAGTGTAAAAATATGGAAATAGTAAAGACACTTGAGATTTACGTGGAAACCCTCCAAATGGGAAAAACCACGGGCTGATGAGTGTGTCACACTAGAACCTCGAACCCACTAATGGCAAGAGAATTACAACATAATCCCTATTTAAATTCACCACCACTACTTAATCCCGATATAAGTGAACCTAGTCCATCTTGTTTGCGATTTAAGCTACCTACTCCCGGAAGCCAAACAAGTCTTACTTCTCAATGAAGAGATAAAAATGCCCTATGTGAATGTATGGTGATATTCAAAGAACAAATAAGGATAGGACACCTTATATGCTTATCTAGGATAATGAGATGACAATTAATGCAATCCTAGATATCAAAAGCTAAATGACATGTTCAAAAAGCTTAGTTAAACATAGATCAAACAATCCTATGAAGCTATCACAATACAACACTCAATCATGTCATCACAACAATCTCTAATTTGTATCTAGAATACATTCTAAGATCATACAAATAATTAAAGAGATGACTTAGCAAGCAAAACACTTAACTTGTAAGAAGATAGTGAAGAACTTACCAAACAAGATGTGATGAAGCAACCCTATCCATTGATGCACTCTAAATGAACTTAGATGATGCAAGATGAATTTTTATGCACATGGGAATGCTTTGAGTGTTTAAAGATGAGTTATTGGAAGATTTTTTTCCTTTGAAATGTGTTCTAAGGAAAATATATGATGTTCTGAACTCTTACACGACCTTAAAGCAAAGAGTTATATATATATGAGATCCAAACAAAGTCAGGTCGTTTTGAAAAAAATGTTCCAGCTTCCTCTATGTGCGCTGGTTGTGTAGCGCACAACCTAGTTTTTCAATAGGCGCTGGATGAGTGGCACAACCAAGTTGTGCAACACATGTGACAATCCACTGGAATGTTACACTGGTGGGGCTGCGCTAGTCGAGTAGCGCACCACCAGCTCACTGCCCACTTTTTAACTTTGCGCGGGTGCAGTGGCGCAGCTCAATGGCGCATGACAAGCGGTGTTCCACTGGAATGTTACACTGGTGAGGCTGTGCTAGTCGAGTAGTACACCACCAGCGCAATGCCCACTTTTTCAACACTCAAACACACAAAATCAACAAGTCTTAGAGTGATGAAAATGCATCATATTCTAATGCCTAACAAGACATAAAACTTTAATTACAAGATGCAAATAAATCAACAAGAGTCATTTAAACCAAAATGCACACAGGTAAAAACACAACATATATGAATCAAGAGTTATGCATGAATTTGTGAGTGTGTGCAACTATCTCTTCAAAGCAAGTTAGCATAAGAATTTTACCTTTACTGCTTCTCCTCTTGAGGTCTTAAGAGCCTAAGTTACCCTTACATAACACCCCAAAAATGTGATTTGTTCACGAAATAAGCCAATCAATAAATGATGACTTTACAATCTCCCCCTTTGGCTATTTCATGACAAAACCACCACTCACATTGATCCTCATAAAACAAAATAAAACACCGGGAAGATATTCTACATTACAAAGAGATATACATAAAAAAAAACTTTAAATCTTCAATCTCTTGTAGAATCATCAACCCTACACACAAAACAAACAACAAGTACACTTTCCAAACCAAGTGCATGTGAGATGATCAAGTGTAAGAGTCAACAAAAGCATTTGCATATAAGAATATGAGTAATACACCACATCATGCAATGTTCCCCCTCAAAGGGTTACTGCCCCTAAATGTAATCTCCCTCTAAAACAAGTACTACTCCCCTTAAAGCCAACACATGCTACCACATGCTACTCCCCTAACACCACAATGCTAGGTCAATGCTACTCCCCCTTTTTGTCATGATATAGGTAAAGGAGAAGTCCCCAACCGGGTCACTTAATGCAAAGAAAGAAATGAGCATACAAGATTGTTGCATAATTATATAAGCCACATTTATGCAACTCAATTAATAGGAGAGAAACAAGGAGATTTATTTAAAGAAAATGTGTGAATCAAAAATGCTTTGCATACAAGACATGTTGCATTCAAGTCCAAAAACAATGGTATTTGGCAAAACAAATGACAAAGATTTCCAATATAATTCAAACCAATTTCACCATTTGTCATGAGAGAAGCAAGGATATAGAGTTTTTATAGATATCAAATTTTAATGGTACTATATCCAACTTTATAAGCTAAACATGGCATGAGCAACTTTACACACTATTTGATTTTTCCGGGTAGGATACCCGTATGATAGTAGCCATGTTCAACTAATAAAGAAAGAGAGACATTGATGAAACATTTTAGTCTCACTAGCTTTTTTCACACAATATTTTGCATTCAACAATTGCAATCGTCAATTCATGCTTTATCATTTTTCATTAGCATGTCATGAAAGAATCATCATGTCATGGAGATAATTATAAGTCATTCATTATGTAATTCCTATATAGATCTCCTAGTCCAAAAATGCATGTTTGAAGATAAATATGACATGGATTGTAATCAAAGCAAAGTTCACACTTATTGAAGAAAATACAATATACTATAGTATAAGTGCAACCAAGCTACTCAAGCAATCAATAAAGGAGCATATATATTTTCAAAGAAAAATTGCATGCAACAAGTATACAATAGCTCTCTTTGCTTTAGTTCCCCTTATGGGGTCAAAAATCACAACTCATCACTCCATTAAACAAATCCCAATATATCTACTAAGAGTTTTGAATCGAGTAGAATCTAAGGGTTTAGTAAATAGATTAACTAGTTGATCATTAGTACCTACATACTTAAGTACTATGCATTTGTTCTCAACTAGTTCTGTAATGAAATGATGACGGATGTTAATATGCTTAGTTCTAGAATGTTGAACCGGATTCTTGGAAATATTAATTGCACTCATGTTATCACAAAAGAGAGTAAGAGTACCTTGATTGAATCCATAGTCGACTGGCATTTGCTTTATCCAAATGAGTTATGTGCATCCACTCCCAGCAGCTATGTATTCGGCCTCAACCGTGGACAAAGAAATCGAATTTTGCTTCTTGCAAAACCAAGAGACAAGGTTGTTCCCAAGAAAAAAGCAACCGCCCGATGTACTTTTCCTATCATCACGATTTTCTACCCAATCTGCATTACTAAAGCCTACAATACTAGCATTATTATCAAAAGAGTACCAAATTCCATAGTTAGATATCCCATTCACATAACGAATGATTCTCTTAACGGAAGAGAGATGGGACTCCTTAGGATCCGATTGGTACCTGGCACACACACCCATACTAAAAGAGATATCAGGCCTACTTGCGGTCAAATAGAGCAAGCTACCAATCATGCCACGATATAAAGTTTGGTCTACACTTTTACCACTAGCATTCTTGCTTAGCTTCAAAGTGGTGCTCATGGGTGTATCACAATGTTTGGCACTTTCAATGCCAAATTTCTTCACTAGGTTTTTGGCATACTTAGCTTGAGATATGAAAATCCCATCATCCATTTGCTTAATTTGTAAACCTAGAAAGTAACTTAGCTCACCAACAAGACTCATCTCAAATTCATGAGACATGGCATCAACAAATTTTTTGACTTTGGTGTCATTTGTGGAGCCAAAGACTATATCATCTATATAGATTTGAGCTATAAAGAGTTCATCTTTGTCTTTCTTGATGAATAGAGTCTTGTCAACACTACCCCTAGTGTAACCATTGTCTATAAGAATTTGAGTGAGACGCTCATACCAATCCCTTGGTGCTTGTTTCAACCCATGTAAAGCTTCCTTGAGATGATATACATGATTAGGGTGGTGAGGATCCACAAACCCTTTGGGTTGCTCAACAAACACTTCCTCTTGCAAGAAATCATTGAGGAATGCACTCTTAACATCCATTTGATATAATTTGAACTTGTTCAAACAAGAAATGGATAAAAGAAGCCTAATGAACTCAATCCTAGCAACGAGAGCAAATGTCTCCTCAAAGTCAATACCCTCAATTACCCTCAATTTGAGAGTACTCTTGTGCTACAAGCATAGCCTTATTTCGCACAATGTTTCCATCCTCATCGGATATGTTCCTACATACCCACATACCCACTTAGTGCCTATCGTATTGGTGTTCTTGGGCCTAGGAACTAGAGTCCAAACCTCATTCCTTTCAAATTGGTTAAGTTTTTCTTGCATAGCAAGAACCTAAAATTCATCCTTTAAGGCTTCATCAACCTTCTTGGGTTCTATTTGAGAGATGTAGCAAGTGTAGCTAATTAGATTAGTCATTTGACGCCTAGTCCTAACACCCTCACTAACCTTTCCAATGATATCATCATTGTCATGGAGTTTCCTAACCCATTGAGTAGGTTCTTTTGAGTCCAAGTGAGAAATCCTATCAATAGGTTGTGTTATGTCATCATCAGGATTAGTCTTTTCAACATTAGAAATATCAACAACCTTCTCCAAAGAGGAGTCATCAACTAGATCTACCTCCTCCTCATGGTCATTAGATTTGAGCCTGGTATCATCAATGACAACATTAGATGATTCCATTATGGTCATAGTCTTTGGATTGAAAACTCTATAGGCTCTACTATTTAAGGCATAGCCAATGAAGATACCCTCATCACTCTTAGCATCAAATTTACCAAGTTGATCACGATCATTCAAAATGTAGCATTTTCTTCCAAATGTGTGGAAATAGCTAACATTTGGCTTTCTACCTTTCCATAACTCATAGGAGGTTTGCCTAGTGTGGGGCCTTAGAAAGACTCTATTTCCTATGTAGCATGCCGTATTGACGGCTTCGGCCCAAAGATTCCTAGGGACATTGTTGCTAAGCAACATCACACGGGCCATTTCTTGAAAAACCCTATTTTTCCTCTCAACAACTCCATTTTGTTAAGGTGTCCTAGGAACCGAAAAATCATGAGAGATGCCTAGACTATTGCAATAGTTTTCAAAATAGGCATTCTCAAATTCCTTCCCATGGTCACTCATAATCCTTTTAATGCTTTTAATCTTAGAGTTCATTTCATTTTGAATTTTGGAACAAAGCATTTTAAACTTGTCAAAGGTTTCAGATTTTTCTCTAAGAAAATAAGTCCAAGTGTACCTAGAGAAGTCATCTACACACACAAAAATGTATCTCTTTCCACATAAACTCTCGGTTTGCATGAGACTCATAAGATCCATGTGGAGAAGCTCTAGAGGTTCTTTGGTGGATAAATACTTGCCCTTTTTGTGCATACTTTTAGTTTGCTTCCCTTGTTGGCAAGGTCCACAAACACCATTTACCTTTTTCCCAAGCTTGGGAAAGTCTCGCATAACATTGAACTTATCTAAGATTCGTAAATCCCTATAGTTCATGTGACCAAGTCTTTCGTGTCATAACTCAATTTGTTCAACCTTGGACACATTGCAAGAAACATCTTTAACCTCAAGACAATAACAATTGTCGCTAAATCTCATACCTTTTAACAAGGTTTGTCCATTTGGCAATAGGATAGAACAATCATCTTTCCTAAACAAGACGGAAAGTCCTTCATCACTAAGATGTGAAATGCTTATTAAATTTGCTTTTAAACCATCAACATACAAAGCATTTGACAAGGAGGGTAATCCGGGAATGGAAATGGCTCCTTTTCCTTTAACCTTCTTTTTGGATCCATCACCAAATGTGACATTTCCTCCTTCCTTCATCACAAGAGTCTCAAAGAAACTCTTATTTTCAGTCATGTGCCTAGAGCACCCACTATCCAAATACCAAAAATCACAAGAATGAGCTTTCAAGGCAATTTGTGCAACATGGCAAAAGTGTTCATCCTTTCTAATCTCCTTAGGTGCAATATTTTTCTTCCTAGTGGTCAATGGTACATGGGCTTTAAGTGTCCTAGGATCATGCAAATGTGTTCCATTTTTCCTAGTGACATGCATCATGGCTTTAGTCTTTTTCTTCTCTACCATGCTTTCAATCCTACAAAATTTAATATATCTAAACCAATTTGGTCTAATGTGACCATCAATACCACAAAAATGACATGTAGGAATGAAGTTAGGAATCATACCATAACCTTAAGGATGTATTGGAGCCTTACCATGTCTTTGTGGTTGTCTTGATTGTTGTTGAGGAGTTTTCCTTCTTTGTTGTTGAGCAAGACTTGATTGCTTCCTTGGTTGAGCTTGCATGATAGGTATCTTCTCTTTATGAGCTTTCGGTTGAGGGAAGTTAACTTGAGGAGCCCTTGTAGGATGGGCTTGAGGTAGGCTTCTTGGTGCCACCTTCACTTGAGAACTACTTGAACACTCTCCTAGGTCAAGTTTCTTCCTAGGCAACTGATGAGAAGATGACCCATTGAAGTTCATACTTCTTACAAAAATGGTCTTGCTTGGAGTGGAAGATATCTTGTTATCTTCAAACCCAAGTCCCTTCTTGTCAATTGGTCTCTTTCTAACATCTAGCATGTGGTCAAGTTTTTTGGTGCTAGAGTTCATCTTGGCCAACAACTCTATAGCATATTCAAGCTCTTTCTTCAACCCTTCTTCACTCCTCTTAGATCTCACCAACTCTTCATTTAGTTGATCAACTTGTGTTGAGAGGTCTAGGTTTTCTTCTTTTAATCTCTTAATTTCATTCTTGTTTTTTAACCTTGAACTCTCAAACTTAGTTATATAGTCCTTGAGATCCATCCTATCCACACTTCCATTTGTGGATTATGATGAAGATCCATCATCACTTGAGTAGTTTTCCTCATAACTCTCATTTTCTTCTTCACTGGGATCTTTGCTCCTAAGAGAGGATGTAAAGGCTATGAAGTTAGCCATGAGTTCTTCATCATCCGAAGACTCATCTCTTTCATTGGAGTTATCACTTTCACTCCATGTGGCAGCCATCACTTTTCCCTTTTTATTGACCTTGTGATTTACACATTACAGGGCAAAGTGACCTATCCCACCACATTCATAGCATTGAACTCCTTTCTTCTCGGACTTTTCTTGCCTAGGCTCAATCTTTTTGAAGGAAGCCTTTTTTCTTGAAATCTTGACCCTTGAATCCGAAACCTTTCCTCTCGGACTTGTAGAATTTCTTGAACTTCCTCATTAGCAAGGCCATTTCTTCATCCGAGTCATCACTCTCCTCCTTCTCAACTTTGGAGGCTTTCAAAGCAATATCCTTTTGCTTTTTCGATGGTGTAGGGTTAGGACATTTCCTAGATTCATAAGCTAGAAGCCTCTCAATCACTTCACTTGGCCTCATATCCTTATACCCACTATTCTCTTATAAAGCCATCACCTTAGACTCAAATCTACCGGGTAGAGATCTCATAATCTTCTGCTTGATCTTCCTATCCAAATAAGGATCACCAAGTTGATGACTTTGGTTCACAATATCCATCAACCTCACTTCAAAGTCATTGAAGCACTCATTTTCATCCATCTTGAGCAATTCAAATTGAGTTTAGAGAACTTGAAGCTTCGATTCCTTAACCACATCAATTCCCTCATGTGTAACTTCTAGGGTATCCCATGCCTCCTTAGCTTTCATGGTATTTTGAACCAACTTGTACTGGTTCTCATCCATTGCACATAGGATGGCATGCATTGCCTTCCTATTCCACTTTGATGCCTCAAACTCTTGTGCGTTCCACTGTGCCTTTGGCTTGAGTACATCATTTCCTCCATCTGTAAGAGTCATCATGGGTGGAGTGTAGCCATCTTCAACCGACATCCATGCCCTGTCATGAATTTGGCAAATATACGACTCCATCTTGCCTTTCCAAGAGGCATAATTCAGTCCAGTGAGAAGTGGAGGTCTAGTGCTAGAAGCCCCCTCGATGCCACCGTTTCCACTCATTGTGTTTAATGAATGAATGATATGAATGCAAATGTATGAATGATCAATACACACATAAAATGCAACACACACCAAAATGAGCAAGGATCACCTATGTATGTCTAGGAACCTGCTCTGATACCAATTGAAACAAATATTATGATGTGTATAATATTAATCTATAGGGGGATGAATAGATTTTAAACAATTTTACCCAATTTTCGTAAAAGGTCAAGTTGACGAAAATGCCCCTAGCTAGTTACAAAAATATCACAAGTGTAAAAATACGGAAATAGTAAAGACACTTGAGATTTACGTGGAAACCCTCCAAATGGGGAAAACCACGGGCTGATGGGTGCTCCACACTATAACCTCGAATCCACTAATGGCAAGAGAATTACAACCTAATCCCGGTTTAAATTCACCACCACTACCTAATCCCGGTATAAGTGAACCTAGTCCATTTTGCTTGCGATTTAAGCTACCTACTCCCGGGAGCCACATAAGTCTTACTTCTTAATGAAGAGATAAAAATGCCCTATGTGAATAAATGATGATATTCAAAGAACAAACAATGCTAGGATACCTTATATGCTTATCTAGGATAATGAGATGACAATTAATACAATCATAGATATCAAAAGCTAAATGGCATGTTCAAAAAGCTTAGCTAAACATATATCAAACAATCCTATGAAGTTATCACAATACAACACTCAATCATGTCATCACAACAATCTCTAATTTGTATCTAGAATATGTTCTAAGAGCATACAAATAATTAAAGAGATGGTTTAGCAAACAAAACACTTAACTTGTAAGAAGATAGTGAAGAACTTACCAAACAAGATGTGATGAAGCAACCCTATCTATTGATGCACTCTAAATAAACTTAGATGATGCAAGATGAAGTTTTTATGCACATGGGAATGCTTTGAGTGTTTAAAGATGAGTTCTTGGAAGAGTTTTTCCTTTGAAATGTGTTCTAGGAAAATATATGATGTTCTGAACTCTTACACGACCTTAAAGCAAAGAGTTATATATATATGAGATCCAAACAAAGTCAGGTCATTTTGGAAAAAATGTTTCAGCTTCCTCTATGTGCGCTGGTGACGTGCGTTGGTCGAGTAGCGCACCACCAGCGTACAACCTAATTTTTCAATGGGCAAGTGGCGCAGCCCAGTGGCGTAACATATACGAAAATCCACTGGAATGTTGCGCTGGTGGGGCTGTGCTAGTCGAGTAGCGCACCACCAGCGCACTGTCCACTTTTTAACTTGCGCGGGTGCAATGGCGTAGCTCAGTGGCGCATGACAAGCGACGTTCCACTGGAATGTTACGTTGGTGAGGCTGCATTAGTCGAGTAGCGCACCACCAGCGTAATGCCCACTTTTTCAACACTCAAACACACAAAATCAACAAGTCCTAGAGTGATGAAAATGCATCATATTCTAATGCCTAACATGACATAAAACTTTAATTACAATATGCAAATAAATCAACAAGAGTCATTTAAACCAAAATGCACACAAGTAAACACACAACATATATGAATCAAGAGTTATGCATGAATTTGTGAGTGTGTGCAACTATCTCTTCAAAGCAAGTAAGCACAAGAATTTTACTTTTGGTGCTTCTCCTCTTGAGGTCTTGAGAGCCTAAGCTACCCTTACATAACACCCCAAAAATGTGATTTGTTCATGAAATAAGCCAATCAATAAAAGAGGACTTTACACACTATAACGGTTATAATATAATACCTGGATGATGTACCAACAACTGCATTTGAGGATTTTGTAAAGCTTTTTTTCCTTTAAAGGTGGATCCATTCCTTTTTCCCTACATTATCAACATTGAATGATATTTTATTTTTAAAAAGGTAGACAAAAAAAAAAATTGAATAAAGATCAAGTTGTTTAGCTTAGATGGACAGGTCGTCCGGTTGTGTCCAAGTACTCCACACAACGAGCATCGTTTAGAGAATGTTGCATTTGGTACGCATTGCTCATCAGCTGCCCTAGTTCTCTTCTTTTTGGGTCTTCCTGCCTTTGTTTTTTGCACTGGTGGTTCAATAGTCTGAGATTCAAATTCAGGCCACCTGGATTCATCAGGAATTGGGTTGATATTCCCATCATATGCCATTTTCCAAGCTTGCTTGGAATAATACCAATGCACACAATGATGTGCATGCTCTCTGTTATACATCAACACGGTAATAGTGTGCTTGCATGGCATACCAGTCATCTGCCTCATCCCACAATGTGGCATCATCAATGTTCACAAGAAATTTTACACCACCTTGGTCAACTTTCTCATACCAAAGTCCTCTTCTATGGATAACTTGCAGCTTTCTAGCTTCTTTTTCATTCATTGTCAAATTATCTTGGGCATATGGAGTTATTATGTCATTTAACTTGTCCGCTTCAGCCCATTTATCATAAAATCGTACCATTATTTTCCTTCTGAAATTCTCTAATAACTGAAGTATAGGCTTGTCCATATCCTCTCGTATCCAACTGTTGAAACATTCAGACATATTGTTAGAGACATGATCATCTTTAAGGGACGGTTCAAAGGCATGTCTTGCCCATTTTTCAACTGGCTCTGACATCAACCAGATAGCAGCCTGCTCACTTTCTTTCCTAATTGATGCCAAAGGTTGTTTGAAGCTAGCTCGGTTGGCAGCTCTAGCCACTTGCCATAACTTCCAATTGATTTTGTGGTTCTTAAAGGTTGACATGAAATTTGCAACGATATGTCGAAAACAGTACCGAGTATATGCATTCGGCCACTTCTTTACCGATGCTTTCAAACACCCTTTTTGTTTATCACTAATGAAGCAAATGCGTTTGCTGTCATCCCATCCTAAAGAGTCCTGCAATTGCCTCAAAAACCATATCCGACTCTCAGCATTTTTGGACTCAGAAATGCTGATAGCTATTGGAATTATGCAGCTATCCCCATCTAAAGCAGTTGCTGCTAGCAACACTCCTCCAAACTTTCCTGACAAATGGCACCCATCAAGACCTATCAAGGGACGACAACCATTCAGAAAACCTAATCGACATGATTTAAAACTAATGTAGAATCTGAGGAATGTAGGATTCTTCGACTTGACATATGGATTCATTGCTATGAACACATCTGTCCCCGGGTTATAAGTCTGTATAGCATTTGCATACTTTCTCAGATTGCCAAATGCCTCAACATGATGAAATTTCTCAGTCTCAAGTACTATCTTCTTTGCCCTATAGATTGTTTGACTGTCAACTTTCACTGTAAACCTTTGTTGCAATTCATTCTTAAAAAAACTTTGACTTTCCATTAGGGTTTGAACGAATGAAGTTTCCTATAACCGATGCAACCCACCTTTATGTAGCCTTTTTATTTTCAACCACCCTCGGGCACATCGAGTGGCCTCCCCGAACACTCCTGATCATGAATGTAACCTTATCTGTAAGACATGATGCATGTATTCTCCAATCACATGCATCATTCTTGCAAGTCACTGTATACCTATACCTATCATTTTTTATTTTCTTCAAGGTAAACCCTTATTGGATGGCATACCTTTTGATAACCTCTCGAGTAAGCTTTGCGTTCCCAATAATTTGACCATCTTCAAAAGAAATGGTCCCATTCGGATTTGGGGCCCATTGATGATTCTGACAATACATAGCAATCCTTGTTAATGTTGTTTCTTCATCAGAGGACATTGCAACAGTTGTTTCATCTTCATCAGGCTGACAATTGTCTTCGTTTCCATTATCCTTGTCGCCATTTTCACTGACCAAACTCACATCTGAGTCATCCTCTGACTCTTCACCAACCTCATACTCATTGTCAACCGAACTCTTTTCACTTCCATCATTTTATGCATCTCCACATACATTCTCTTCTTCACTATCTTCCTCATTGTTTGCTTCAACTGGTTCAGCATAGTTCTCTTCTGTTGGTTCAACGTTGATCTCTTTTATTGGTTCAACATTCTTCTCTTCTACAAAATCATTGAAACAAAGCATAGCCAGTTCATCTTCAGGGAATTGGATATCATTAGGGACCAGAATGAGTTCGAACTCAATACTGCTCAATTGACGATCTTCAAATAGCTCGAAGCATAACATCAACTCTGAATCTCTTGTTAGCACATGTTGCTGGCCATTCCATGGATACGTAACGCGTAATTGCCAACTTTCCCAACTTTCGACATGCTGCCCACTGAGAACCTTCTTAGCATCATTTATAAGACTAATGACACTGCATTCTCCTGGTTCAATGACATCCATGTCAACAACCCTGTCAACATACTTCACATAAACTCGAAACGACGGTAACATTTGCACGAAACTGTAAAATATAAAGAAGTTGTCATAAGAAAAATGTACCACATAAATAAATCCCACACATATTTTTCAGTCAACCCGTGCAACATATGTCATCAACATGCCCTTTGATTTTAGCCAGACTGAAGAAAACCAACACCATCAGACAAAACAACTAAGAACAGACCCTTGCATCAAAGACTACAAACCCTAATATTCGAATAGAAATTACAAAATCAATAAAAAACGATTATTTATCTATAAAAATAACGGTTTCATGTTATTTAACCAAGTTCATGAATAAACCCAAAAAAAACCCCTAAAACAAAACACATATCAGACAAATATTGAAAAAACTGTAAACAATATCATATAATACAACAAAATCCACAAAGTCTTGAAATTTTGCAACATAAAATAACAATTATTTGTCATTTAACCAAGTTGAAGCAAAAGCCCCAAAAGTCCATACAAAATCACAGCTGTTCTCTGATGAAGAATTAAAACAGAACACAACATCAAAAATTTCAAAACGTTTTTCAACAAAAATGACATTTACATGTAATTAAACCAACTACATGCAAAATCCCTAAATCTTTTTTGAAAAATTTAACTTCGATACAAACCAACCAAAAAACCAGTACATTGCCTTACCAGTGACGATGTTCTTCGCCTATGTCGGTGATATGGGACTGTCGAGCTCTTCTCTTTCAAGCTTCGACCATGGTTACTTACAGTTTGTGGGAGAAGGAAAAGAAAACGCACGAAGGTTTGCTGTTGGTTTCGTTGTGATGGTGGGGTTTCGTTGTAATGTTTGCCCTTTTATCTGTGTTTAACATTTTGTAAAAAAAAAAAATTCTTTTTAATTACACGTGGCCACAATATAATAGATAACTGTTAAATGAACAAAATACCCCGCTTTCCGTTACCTCAGACTAACGGTCGTTTAACAAAAGGACCAAAATGATTGGCTTTGAAAATTATAGGGTTCAATCCTGTGAAAAGTGAGTAAAAAAACAATCGAAAAAACATAGGGACTAAATAAATAATATCCCAATTATTTATTTATAATTTAAGAGTTTAGTTTTGATTAATTCATTTTTTTATTTGTTTTTTTTTAATTCATTTTTTATGTATTACTTTTGTTCAATTTAAAAATTATAACACAAAAGTTATATTGGTTAATTATTTAATCAATTTGTTTATAGTTTTAATAATATTAAATAAAATACCAAAATTAATATTTCAATTTTTAATAGTTTTCGGTTAATCTACCAGACGTGTTTTTCCCGTTTTCATTTTCAAAATACAGCTTTCAGTATATGCTATCAGACGAGTTTTCAGAATCCGAAACTGAGACCAAAAATACTGGTTTCATTTTTATTTTTATTTTCAAAAAATAGTAACTGAAAAACACTTATAGGACGGGTCCTAAGAATCTCGGACGGATTTTGGTATTTTTTATGGTTAAATTTGATGACGGTTAAGGTGGACAACGTTTGACTAACGAGGGGAATGTCAGTTAATAATAAAATTAGTTATGGGTATAAAAGAGCAACCCTAAGGTGCAATTTGCTCATATACATATGTTTAAAAGATAATCATATATCAGAATATTAGAATATCAGGTAATGATTCATATTTCTCTCACAATCTCATCACTATAATACTACTCAATTTCTTTTCAATTCTCAATCTTCTTCTTCACTCAAAAACTCAGACCACCAATGTCGTCTTCGTCGATGATGGAGTCTCTCATTCTCCAGCTTCACGACATCTCGGCGGTCAAGTTCGGCAACTTCAAGCTCAAATCCGGCATTTCCTCGCCGACATACATCGACCTCCGTCTCATTGTCTCTTATCCTTCCCTCCTCCGCCAAATCTCCAAAACCCTAATCTCCTCCCTCCCTTCCTCCACCAAATACGACGTCGTCTGCGGCGTCCCCTACACCGCCCTCCCCATTGCCACCTGCGTCTCCACCTTCAACGACGTTCCCATGCTCATGCGCCGCAAGGAGATTAAGGACTACGGCACCTCCAAGGCCATTGAAGGATCCTTCAAGAGAGATGACGTCTGTCTGATCATCGACGATCTCGTCACTAGCGGCGCTTCGGTTCTCGAGACGGCGGCACCGCTGAGGGAGGCGGGGCTGGTGGTGAAGGACGCCGTCGTTTTGATCGACAGAGAGCAGGGTGGGAGGGAGGTACTTAAGGACAACGGTATCGAGTTGCATTCGATGATTAAACTGAGCGAGTTGTTTAGGATTTTGCGGGAGAGAGGGAAGGTGGATGAGAAGATGGAGAAGACGCTGATGAGGTTTCTGGAGGAGAACAGTAAGGTGATCATACCGGTTCCAGGCAATGTGGCTGCTGCTAGGGTCAGGGTTAAGGGTTTGAGGTATGAGGAGAGGGCTAAAATGGTCAAGAATGAGACTGGGAGGAAGCTGTTTGAAGTTATGGTCAAGAAGGAGACGAATTTGTGCTTGGCTGCTGATGTTGCTACTGCTGCTGATTTGCTTCAAATTGCTGACAAGGTTTTTATTTTTTTCAATCTCTCATATACATACAAATCTTGGGTGTTATTGATTGATGTGATTTATGAATTATGATAGAACTAGATAGATAAGCTTTGTTTTTTTTGTAAAAGAGGAAAGGAAGATATGTTAATGCAAAGCTCTGTTACTAACTAACCTAGATGATATCCATGACAAAAGCCTCCAAACAGGGAGGAGACTACTCGGTCAAAACTAACTCATCATCAACAAAAAATGCTAATTTAGCAAAGCATTAGATAGATATTCTAACGTAGTTAAGATTCGAAAAAAGAACTTTCCCAATCAAACTCAACAAAACAAATCATACTAAAAACAAAAATCCTAAAGATTTGAAAATACTGCTTGAAAAGGTAAAAACACAAAATCAGAGGCCAAACCTTTTGAATTTGGGAAAACAACATATTATGAGCCCAAATCCAACATAGTTGGTTTTGAAGACTTTCTTTGAAGGCTTGCTTCAGAAATTCTGTTCCATGATGGTTGAACTTTTTTGTTTTTTTTTTTTCTCTTTTGTTTTGTAGAGGAATATAGTTTTAGCTGGTAGGTAGATTTGTAAACTGTTTGTACCATTCAGACACATTTTCTCCTACGTGCTAACAAACTCATCAGCAAATGCATTCAAGATGAGATGTAAAAACATGCTAAGTAGAGGAAGAACAACAAAAAGCATTCATCTCTCTTCCTGATAGTTATATATGGGTAAAAATGTAGCCTAATCCCCTTCAGGGTTGGGTTTATCATTAAGGCACGAAAGTATAGAAAATGCTCAAGCATGAATCTAAAAGAAACAGTTGGAAGAAGAAGGGATAAGATGTTGGTCCTTTGTCATTTTCTCACCACTTCATTGTAGAAGACGTGGACTTGAAGCTGTTTTCATTTTTATTTATTTATTATTTATTTATTGTTATTCAATGGTGTACCGTATTTCTATAATGATATTGTCAAGCTCTTCCCTCGTGTTTGCCCTTGTGCTCTTGTGGTCCTCAGTTACAAGAATGTGTGCCACTTGGTTCATGACAGCAATAGAGTTTCATAATCTGTTTTTTTTTTTTTGAGAAAGAAATGGAATTTTTGGTTCTGATTTTGTTTTCAATTTTAATGTAGGTTGGGCCAGAGATCTGTTTATTGAAAACCCATGTTGATATATTGCCTGATTTCACTCCAGATTTCGGTTCCAAACTTCGAGTGGTACATCTCTGAAATTCTGCCTGGGCAATAAATGTATCACATCTATATTCCAGTTATGTGGGTTCTTATGAAGTGCTTGTGAATTGAAGTTTCTGCTACGTTCAAGCTAAATGTTAAGTATTCTCCTGAAGATTGCAGAAAAGCATAATTTCCTAATTTTTGAAGATCGTAAGTTTGCAGACATTGGTAATACAGTGACTATGCAGTATGAAGGGTAAGACTCTGGTACCTTTCTTTGCCTTTCCCAATTTCTTTAAATGTCCTTGTCTTTGCCTGAGGGGCTCTTGGCTCGGTTGTTGCAGAGGTATATTCCATATATTGGATTGGGCTGATATTGTTAATGCTCACATTATCTCTGGACCAGGAATTGTGGATGGGCTGAAATTGAAGGTTAGCATTAACATTTCAACATAACTTAGCTGACTTGTAATAAGAGTTTGACTAATCCATTTCTAAAGTTTTTTTTTTAATACTTTCTGTAATTAGGGTTTGCCTCGTGGGAGGGGACTGTTGCTGCTTGCTGAAATGAGTTCAGCTGGTAACCTAGCAACGGGAGACTACACGGCTGCAGCTGTGAAAATTGCGGAGGAACATTCTGATTTTGTCATTGGATTCATCTCAGTTAATCCAGCGTCATGGCCAGGGGCACCGGTCAATCCAACATTTATCCAGGCAACGCCTGGAGTTCAGATGGTAAAGGGCGGTGATAATCTAGGCCAGCAGTATAACACTCCTTATTCAGTATGTATTGTTTGTGCTCACCAGATCTCCATTTGGAATTCCTTTTATATATTTCGTAACATTTCATCTGTTATGTTTTTCGTTATTAAATCTACCTTAGTTCACTGTATATTCCATTCAGTAATGGTGATTTTAAGTCTTTCTTTTGGTGGAAGATTCACAACATTTTGACTTGAAATCTTATTTCTAGGTAGGCTCAAGAAGTGGAAACAAATATGGGAACATGTATAGTCATTTACAGAGTTTTATAAATTGGCATGACTTTATTGTCTTTCTTTTCACCTGCTTGATCTTTTTAGTTTACTGAACTTATCATATTAGACCTAATTTAATATGTACTTCCTCTACAAATCCATGACCTTTTGAAACAAATTTGTGTATATTAACCTATGATACTTGAGAATGTCACCTTTTTGGGTTGCCAATAATGATTTGTTGAAATGGAGTTGTGTTTTCAACCAATATCATAAAAACAGTGGTCTATCAAATAAAAACAAATAGAATAAGGAGCCAGTTGTGGGTTGGGTTGGGATGGGTTATGTTAGGCTCAGTCCCTTCTTTGAGCAATGAGTAACCTCATGAAGTAATGTGCTTTGGGTTTTCAATGTTCTCAAACAAATCTTTTCTCATCTTGCTACATCAAATAAAAATGCATGCAATCTTAAATTATGAGCGACTAGCCGACTATGATGAAGGCAATACAGGGCAGGGGATAATGGATGGCCATGTTTTGAGATTTTAAAGTGCTTTTGTTTACTTCATTGCATAAATCCCTTTCTTACTCTTGTATGTGTTGGTCTCTCTTGATATGTATATCATGAGAATCAATTCTCTTGTCAAAACACATATTCTTCTATTAAGATTACCATTGTTGGCTAAATAATTTAGATTTTTCTCGCACTCAAAATGAGTGCTGGCAGTATATTCTGGTTGATTGATGTCGTTGCAGTTTAATAACTTGTGAGACAAATGATTTTCCAGGTCATCAATGAAAGGGGTAGTGATATCATAATTGTGGGTCGTGGAATCATGAGGGCAACAGACCCTGCAGAGACAGCTCGTGAATATCGCCTTCAAGGTTGGAATGCATACTTGGCAAAATGCTCCTAAGAAAACATTTCCATGTTTGATTAACAAATATGGTCTGGTGAGTCTAATTATGCTCAATTTATTACATTGCTCTCTTAGTGCATCTTATAAAACCTAGAAGAGCTATAGCTTCTGTGTGCAAGTGCAATGTCTTGTTAACTTTTCATGTTATATAATGCCCTTTTTGGTCTCAAGTTCCACTAGTGGTTTCTCCGATGTTTAAATTTCTTAAACATAAATGGAATTGCCTTCATAGTTTATCCTCGTGTTTCTTGTATTCTGATTTCTCTAGTGGTGTTAGAGTGAATTTCAATGGAAGAAATATCTCATTGAAAGATAAAACCGCTTTACGTGCTTTTAACCAGCGTTGTCCACTTAAAAATGGAGAAATCGAGTAGAGTTAGAGATTAGAGTCGGGTGAAGGAAAGTAATGAAGATCCGGTAATGGAGTTTTGAAGGGGTTCAGGGTTCTGCCATTTGTAAAATTGAATTTCTTTGATATAGGTAAGGAAGGTACCTGATAACTTGATGAAGCTATGAATGCATTATGTATATACACACACTCTCTCAAGAATTACACGAGTCTCTGAATGCCTTGGATTGTGTTCAGATTTTTATATAAGTATAGCAGTTTTTCTTGTTGCATGTTTCATTGATTATATGTATTCTTGGTTGGATCAAAAACGGCCAAGCTCAAGCAATAGTTGAACTAGTTTAAAAGCAACCATAAGCGTCCATATACTATCAAGGATCACACCATACAATTGTTATTACAATTATTATAAATTTATAATGAAGAAAAACTTAGTTCGAAATTAATGAGTGTGGGGGACTTAATACTATATCATCATAATTGTCAAGCAATATCTAGTTTTATCTCAACATTTAACAAATTGTACTAAGCTTTAAATAACAGAAATCATATCGGATTTGATTGATAAAAGTTATATTTTCATAATTTATTAATATGATTTATCTTATTTGTTTAAAAGTTTATTGTATTTTGCATTCATATTTATAAGTGTAAATTTATTTTGTGATACAAATATTTTTTTTTTATTTTCATAACAACTATTATGGAATTTTTTTTTAAAAAAAAAACGGGTTGAAATGCACATTAATTTGAATTGCATCTTATTTGTAAAAGTTGTTTTAAATAAAAAAAATTTAACTAAATGGAGTTTTGTTAGTGACGACCGGCGCGTGAGACGTTTGCAAGCTCTTGGTGCAATGCAAATAGACAACCAAATCTGAATTTAAATCTAAAAATGCGACAAAAAAGATAGCCAAAGGCCCCGATTCTTCCACCTCAACTAGAAAAATAATTGTGCACGTCTGTGTATTAAACCTTTGGGAAAGTATCATTTCCCTTCATGACTTTTGTCATATTGTTCATACGAATACATAGTTTTGTCATATTCGTCGTTAATCCCCCTAAAAGCAAATAAACATTAAAAACGCTCCTTCTATCACACTTTTTCTTGTTGCATGTTTCATTGATTATATTTATTATTGGTTGGATCAAAAACGTCCAAGCTGAAGCAATAGTTGAACTAGTTTAAAAGCAACCATAAGCGTCCATATACTATCATGGATCACAACATACAATTGTTATTACAATTATTATAAATTTATAATGAAGAAAAACTTAGTTCGAAATTAATGAGTGTGGGGGACTTAATACTATATCATCATAATTGTCAAGCAATATCTAGTTTTATCTCAACATTTAACAAATTGAACTAAGGTTTAAATAACAGAAATCGTATCGGATTTGATTGATAAAAGTTATATTTTCATAATTTATTAATATGATTTATCTTATTTGTTTAAAAGTTTATTGTATTTTGCATTCATATTTATAAGGGTAAATTTATTTTGTGATACAAATATTTTTTTTTATTTTCATAATAACTATTATGGATTTTTTTTTTAAAAAAAAACGGATTGAAATGCACATTAATTTGAATTGCATCTTATTTGTAAAAGTTATTTTAAATAAAAAAAAATTAACTAAATGGAGTTTTGTTAGTGACGACTGGTGCGTGAGACGTTTGCAAGCTCTTGGTGCAATGCAAATAGGCAACCAAATCTGAATTTAAATCTAAAAATGCGACAAAAAAGGTAGCCAAAATCAACGGCCCGGATTCTTCCACCTCAACTAGAAAAATAATTGTGCACGTATGTGAATTAAACCTTTGGGAAAGTATCATTTCCCCTTATGACTTTTGTCATATTGTTAATACGAGAACATAGTTTCGTCATATTCGTCGTTATTCCTCCTAAAAGCAAATAAACATTAAAAACGCTCCTTCTATCACACTTTTTCTTATTGCATGTTTTTCTTGTTGCATGTTTCATTGATTATATGTATTCTTGGTTGGATCAAAAACGTCCAAGCTCAAGCAATAGTTGAACTAGTTTAAAAGCAACCATAAGCGCCCATATACTATCATGGATCACAACATACAATTGTTGTTACAATTATTATAAATTTATAATGAAGAAAAACTTAGTTCGAAATTAATGAGTGTGGGGGACTTAATACTATATCATCATAATTGTCAAGCAATATCTAGTTTTATCTCAACATTTAACAAATTGTACTAAACTTTAAATAACAGAAATCGTATCGGATTTGATTGATAAAAGTTATATTTTCATAATTTATTAATATGATTTATCTTATTTGTTTAAAAGTTTATTGTATTTTGCATTCATATTTATAAGGGTAAATTTATTTTGTGATACAAATAATTTTTTTTTATTTTCATAATAACTATTATGGAATTTTTTTTTATAAAAAAAACGGGTTGAAATGCACATTAATTTGAATTGCATCTTATTTGTAAAAGTTATTTTAAATAAAAAAAAATTAACTAAATGGAGTTTTGTTAGTGACGACTGGCGCGTGAGACGTTTGCAAGCTCTTGGTGCAATGCAAATAGACAACCAAATCTGAATTTAAATCTAAAAATGCGACAAAAAAGGTAGCCAAAATCAACGGCCCTGATTCTTCCACCTCAACTAGAAAAATAATTGTGCACGTCTGTGTATTAAACCCATGGGAAAGTATCATTTCCCCTAATGACTTTTGTCATATTGTTAATACGAGGACATAGTTTCGTCATATTCGTCGTTATTCCCCATAAAAGCAAATAAACATTAAAAACGCTCATTCTATCACACTTTTTCTTTTTGCATGTTTTTCTTGTTGCATGTTTCATTGATTATATGTATTCTTTGTTGGATCAAAAACGTCCAAGCTCAAGCAATAGTTGAACTAGTTTAAAAGCAACCATAAGCGTCCATATACTATCATGGATCACAACATACAATTGTTATTACAATTATTATAAATTTATAATGAAGAAAAACTTAGTTCGAAATTAATGAGTGTGGGGGACTTAATACTATATCATAATAATTGTCAAGCAATATCTAGTTTTATCTCAACATTTAACAAATTGTACTAAACTTTAAATAACAGAAATCATATCGGATTTGATTGATAAAAGTTATATTTTCATAATTTATTAATATGATTTATCTTATTTGTTTAAAAGTTTATTGTATTTTGCATTCATATTTATAAGGGTAAATTTTTTTTGTGATACAAATACTTTTTTTTTATTTTCATAATAACTATTATGGATTTTTTTTTTAAAAAAAAAACGGGTTGAAATGCACATTAATTTGAATTGCATCTTATTTGTAAAAGTTATTTTAAAAAAAAAAAATTAACTAAATGGAGTTTTGTTAGTGACGACTGGCGCGTGAGACGTTTGCAAGCTCTTGGTGCAATGCAAATAGGCAACCAAATCTGAATTTAAATCTTAAAATGCGACAAAAAAGGTAGCCAAAATCAACGGCCCTGATTCAATATGGGTGAGTGGTGGTCAATGATGTTGAAGATGAGGATGAGTGGTGGATGATTAATAGTTATTAAAGCTTGGTGGTGGTGGATCTGATGATCTAGGTTTAATTTGGGTTTTATTGATTGGGTTCATGGATCTGGGTTTAAATGGTTGGGTTTTATTTGTTTAATTATTTGTTTTGTTTTTAATTTTTTTTAATTATTTGTTTCAGATCTGCTTGGGTTCAATTACGTTAATACCCTTTCCATTTAAGGGTCAACATCCCAAATGGATGAAAAGTGTAACAGAAGGGGCATTTTTAACGTTTTTTTGTTTCTGAGGGTAAGAACGACCAATATGGTGAAACTCTGTCCCCGTCTTAACAATATGACAAAAGCCAGGGGGGAAAATGATACTTTCCCTAAACTTTTTCTTTTGTTATGTCGGCAAATCCCTTCTACTGTCGGCATGCCCGAGTCCAGTCGAGTCGTGTTTAGATTTTTTTCTCGCACTTTTTTTTTTCTTTTTGGACAATTACTAAATAGGTCCTGCACTTTTTTTAAAAAAAAAATCAAGTAATTCACGACATTGACATAATTGACCAAATTAGTCCCCAACTTTTTCACAAGAATTGAATTGGTCTCTCTATTAACCTTCCGCACTAGTTAAACTTAAAGGCCAAGGGGTAATTAGTCTTTCTAACTTTTGTAAATAACATAAAATTATATATATATAAAACTATAATCATTTAACATAATAGAAAATAATTTTCAAAATCTAATAATAATAACCGTAAACAAATCTAATAATAATAATATTAAAAGATAAATAAATTCCACCCTTATTGTCGAAGGTGGATTTCGATCGTCAGAGTTGAAAAATTAAGATTCAAAGCTCAGAGTTGCGTCATTGTTTCTACTTCTACATGTGTTTGCTTTTGATCAAAGGCACATGTTTTCAAGATTTTTTTATCCACACCAACAATGTTTTAATGTTTTTGCACGTGTTTTTTTTTTTTTATATGAATTTTGCGGACACAATTTGTGACAATTAAACAGTTGTAATCGAGACTATAAGTGGAAAAACATTGATAATTACTATAATTAAAAGGGAAGAAAAGGGTAAAGGAGCATTTGTTTTCTGGGTAAATGGTTTATATTATTTATGCATTGCATTCATTGTGACATTGTATCGAATAGCTGGTGAGCAGTCTTCAGGATACTAACAGTTATATCTTTTTGGTTGGTTTGATTGAGTTGCCTCAAAGTATTGTGTTATGATCCTTGGTCACGTTACCGATTCAGTAAAGAGGCGCAGAGGAAGATTGAGGCTATTTCGAATCACATAGAAGAGGAAGCTAAACGATTTGATCAAACCATGTCCCGCCAGGCTCTTTCACCTGGAATCATACCTTCGTCAGTCGACTTCCATTCCAGAGAATTAATTAGGATGAAAATTATGTAGACCTTGAAAGATGAAAATGTCAGAATAATCAGAATATGTTGAGATCGAATGGAAGAGGCCTTTGGAAAACCCGATCTGGAAATCCATTTCCTGGAATCTACATAATCTGACAACTTTTATTTTAATTAACTTAATTTTTTCAAATTGATTTATTTATCTATCAATTTTATATAGGGTATTAAAGTAATTTTACAAATTCAGGTGAAGTCAAACGTCTAAATTAACGGTCAACAAGGACCAATTTGGTATTTCAGAACGGTCAGGGACCAATTTGATTCTTGTGAAAAAGTTATAGACCAATTTGGTCATTTATGTAAATGTCGCAATTTTTGTTCCCTTAACTAGTCTAGCTTCTTTATAAAAAGTTTAATTAGACTTTTTATTTCATTTTGATTTTCGGAAATTTCTTATTTCATTTCGATTTTAGTTTAAAAAGATTAAAAATAATTAAAACGAATATTAATTTTTCACCATAATAAGTAACATTAGATTATAAATTATTATACAAGTGTCATTTTTTTTTTTTAAAATACAGGCCTTTTTGTTCAAGGTGTTAAAATGCATTTTATGGATGCAATTTGTTTATTCTACTTTAAAATGTAAAAAAAAATATGAAAATAAATATATTAGAGCTTCTCACGTATAAACCCTCTAACATAAGGTTATGTACAAATCTATTTGTCAGTAATCTAAAGACTGTTGCATAAGTGGTGGGTTAGAAGAGATAATATTGTATAAGCGTTGGGCTAAGTGATGGATTAGAAGAGAGAATACGCTTATGTATATATATATATATACAGTGGTATGGATATAAGTTTATCAGTAACACTGATATAAGTTCATCAGTGTATTAGATGTAAACCATTATATTTACATACTTTGACTCAAAGTGTATATACCTGTTAAAGCTTTCCATAATCAGTGGTCTATATACAACGCACTGATGTAACACTGATGTAAGTTATATCAATGTGTACTGACCGGAACGAGATCGTGTAACATATATACATAATATATAAATAATGGGTAGGGTAAATGGTCCTATTTTTTTTTACATAAATTTTTACACCCTTCATTGACGCTTGGATTAAAATGTTATTGATGGTTGAGATCAACTAATACTTTATGGAACACAAGTTGGTGTATACTTTAACACAAATAATTTTTTCTCTCCTTATACATTCTTTTCTTATTAATGAAAATAAATATAGGGCTCGAAAAATAAATGGCACTATTTAAGAGGGGTGTTGTGCAAATATCATCAGTTTAGTAATGTAAGTTTAAAATGCATCATTTAACGTAAAGAGACGAGAATACCCCGACAAAATTGAAAAAGAGAAAAAAGTTATCGTTTTGTGAGTCTGAGAAAAGCAACAGTGAGAAAAAAACCGAGAAAGAAACCGACGACAATGAAATCGACGGCGAGCAAATCGACAGCTTATTGACCGGAACGGCAATACAATACAATTCGCAGCGATGACAGAGGTAAGTTCAGTTTGTATTATTTATCGATTTGTTGTTCATAACTTATCATTGCATTTTAGACTTGTTCTGTTGATTGAAATTGTAGATTAGGGTTGACACTGGTTGTGGTTGTGGTTGTGGTTTTGGTTTGGGTTTGAAATGAGGTTCAATATTCTGGTATCGAGCAATTTTTGTTTTGAAATAAAAATAAATCGAGAATATTTCAAGCAAAATCGAGGAATTTTTTTAGAAAGATTCGAGAGGTTTTTCAAAGTGACCGAGAATGTTTTTCAAAGTGATTGAGCTTTTGTTAAATGATCGAGAATATTTTTCATAGAATCGAGAGATTTTTCAAAGAATCGAGAGATTTTTCAAAGAATCGAGACTGTTTTGAAAGAATCGGAAATTTTTGAAAACGATCGAGAATGTTTTTCAAAGGATCGAGATTTTTTAAAATGATCAAATCGAGAAGATTTTTCAAAGAATCGAGAGGTTTGTCAAAGTATCGAGACTATTTTCAAAGGATCGAGAATGTTTTTCAAAGGGTCCAGATTTTAGAAAATGATCGAGAAGATTTTTCAAAGGATCGAGAGGTTTTTCAAAGGATCGAGAGGTTTTTCAAAGGTTCGAGAATTTTTTCAAAGGGTTGAGATTTTTTAAATTGATCGAGAACATTTTTCAAAGAATCAAGAGGTTTTTCAAAGGATCGAGAGTATTTTCAAAGGATTGAGAATATTTTCTAACGATCGAGAATATTTTTCAAATGGTCGAGAACTTTTTCAAATGGTCGAGAAGTTTTTTCAATGTTACGAGAGGTTTTACAAAGGATCGAGACTAATTTCAAAGGATCGAGACTAATTTCAAAGGATCGAGCCTATTTGCAAAGGATCGAGAACTTTTTAAACAAATCGAGAACTTTTTCAATAGATCGAGAATATTTTAAAAGTATCAAGAATTTGTTTCAAACGATCGAGAATATTTTCTAGTTTTTGTGCAGTTTACTGATGTACTATTTATGTGACATTGCAGATGACGAGCAGTATGAAGGAATTGCTTAAAGCTGTAGAGGGAGATTGGTTCAAGGGAAAATTGACCCGACATGACCATTTTGAAGCTCTCGCCCGTATAGACGATGCACTTAATCGGGTCCCTGAAGAGTTTGCTGTTGAGGATCGGCGTCGGTTCATGGCCTTCTGTTTCGGGCATTTCATGTCGATGCACCGGGAGCTGAAGTTTTCCGGTGGTGTTATTCATCAGCTGCTGTTGCGGGAGTTAGACCATGACGGGTCAACAGATGAGATGCGGTTCTTGTTAGGGAACCATGTGGTGAGGTTTTCGAATGTGGAATTTAACCTCATCACCTGATTACGTTTTGGAGTCGTACCGGACACGAGTATGTATGTTGCAGTTGAGAATGACATACATCAACGGTACTTTCCTGGACATGATGAGGTATCGTTAGATGACTTGAGGGTTGTTCTTACCCAGGGAGAGTTTCAACAGGTGTATGATGCTGTAAAGTTGTGCCTCATTTACATGTTGAACTGAATACTGATGGGGGTGAACGAGAGATTGATGATTCCAGTTTGGCAGTTTCGGTTGGTAAAGGACCTCAATGCCTTCAATGCCTTCGATGCCTTCCCCGTGGGGTGCCCACGTGTATAGGCATTCTATATTTTCATTCAAGAATGCCTTACAGTGATGTTGTGAGGAGAGATGGCAACAGTCACAGGGCAATGTTGGACATTCCATGGAAGGGTACAACATCAACGGTCTATCACACGCCCTTTTGGTAAGAAAATTGATTTCCAACATGTACATTTAATTTTTAATCCAAAATTGTTTTGGATTATAACTGTATGTATCTTTGATGCAGATATTTGCTTTTGAGGTGATCCCCCAACTGGGCGTCATTTTCGGGACTTGAAGGGTTACATACCTTTCCTCTCGGTTGTTGAAGTGAGAGTTGACCAAACAAACTAAAGGGAAGAAGCTGAAGAAGATTTTTAGTGCTAGGGTAATTTATTTTTTTGTTAAGTAATTTATATTACTTACGATAAGTAACAATGAAATTCATCTAACTACGCTTTCAGATGTTGGTGAGGACGGAAATCATGCCCACAGCAGCTGAGGCCGTGGCCCCATACTTTGCAGGCCTAAGTGAGGGGGAAAACCCGTATGTGCAAGACGACAGGGTTCACCTTCTTACTGTCCCTGAGCCGACTATTAGTGTAGTTCGTCCCGAGGAGGAGGGTGAGGGTGGGAGGTGTACTGAGACGGAGGCTTCAGACCCTACAGGTCCATATTTCAGAAGCATGGACTCTGGCGAATCTGAGCCATCTCCTCGGCGAGTGAGGCAGGTTCGGTTTACCACCCTAAAAATTGGTTCCGCTACAAGGGATTCCCGTGCAGGCGTTCGACTTGATGGGGAGGTAAGTTGAGATGGTAGTTTTCTTTTTATTAACAAGAGTTGTTGATTGTTTTCGTATTAACAAAGTTGTATGATTTCAGGCCCGTTTAGAACATAACTTGAAGCAGTTGCGTGAAACCCTCTGGAAGAGTGAGGAGGATCGACAAAAACAGCACCGGAATTTGCTCGATTTGTTCCGGAAGAGCGAGGAGGATCGACAACAATAACATAGGGAGTTGCTTGCATTGATCAGGGGACTTCAGGGCTTCAGAACCCATACAGCGGATCCACATACCGGAGGGGAATTTATGGATAGTGGGGCTCAATCTCCCCCTCTGAGCTAGCAGTCGGCCCCCCTCCCGCTTTGAGCCATTTGCAGGCTCCGTCGCCACCTCCTAGAGAGGAGTAGGCTCTCTCTCCACCTACGTCCGAGCAGCAGGCTCCCCCGCCACCAACGTTCGAGCAGCAGGATCCCCCTCCCCATCCACCTCTGACCGAGGAGCAGGCTCCCCCTCCACCTCCCCTCTAGCAGTAGGCTCCGCCTCCCTCATCCTTATCTCAACACACCCCGTCAGGGGGAGTTCGACAAAACAGACGTGTACTGAAGCGCGGTTAGCAGTTGGTTAGCCAGTACACAGATCCATGCCGACCTAAGAGGGAGAGGGTAATAGTAGAGGGACCTAACCACGTATTTAGTCCCCAATGACTAGTGGACGGTGACCAGTTGAAGGCGTACCGAGCCTTCAAGAAGAACGTAAACGGAGAACTGTAAGTAAAATTCATTGTTATTTAGGTGGCCGATTTTCTTATAATGCATTATATAAATATGTAGTTGTTGGAACATTAATGCAGACGTGATGTTGATTTGCTAGAGCCTGTTGATGCTGCATGGTTCCATCGGTTGCAGACCAACTTCATGGATGTTGATGATGAGGTATGTGGAACCGTAAATCCTGATTTCAATATTTGTTTCAGATGTGTAAGAATCCTAACATTTCTTAACTTGTTTATATTCCCAGCATATGGACGCGTACCTCCATATTCTTCAGAAGTGTCAACGGGCATTCCCGAATGTGTATAGTCAAATGGTTAACATATTGGACTCGTAATTTTTTATAAGTACTGAAATTAATAATGATAACGCGTTGTTTTATGTGTGTATGGAAAACAAAAATAAATTTGTGTTTTTGTTTCTGCAATCCTTTCTGGAGCACCAGTAAAGGAAAATGATGCCTCACGATTCTCGCAGGCAGATCACCCTGAGCCGTTGAGTGTTTTGAGGTCTTAGTGGAAGGATGACGACCTCACAACGGTCCTTGGGGGTGCCCCGATTGGATGCCATCCGTGGCACGAGGTTGACATGGTAATTGTTACTTGACATGGTTTGCAATTGTATATATAAATGGATTTGTACATCCTAACACCTACTGTTGACGTTTCCAGGTCCTGATACCGTGCAACATTGGATGTCAACATTGGCTGCTGGTAGAGGCGTCCACGGTTCGGTTAAACCGTTGGAAATCGAACCGAAACCGGCCACTGGAAATCGAAACCGAAACCGAAACCGAAACCGTAACCGAAACCAGTTGGAAACCAGATCCGGCAGTTCGGTTACGGTCATGGGATATGAAAAACCGAACCAAAACCGGCCGTTAAACCGACGATTAAACTGTCGGTTTAACGGCCGGTTAAACCAGCGGTTTTGAAATTAAAAACAAAACAACCAATGAAATGCTGACACGTGGCAGCATTTCAGAAGAAAAAAAATGACCGTTGGGCGTTGGAGGATGATGACCGTTGAACAACGGTCATCTTCCTTTTTTGTTCCCAACGCCCAACGGTCATACTGTTTTTTTTTTCTTTCTTTTATTTTCCAAATTACCCCGATTGGATGCCATCCGTGGCACGAGGTTGACATGGTAATTGTTACTTGACATGGTTTGCAATTGTATATATAAATGGATTTGTACATCCTAACACCTACTGTTGACGTTTCCAGGTCCTGATACCGTGCAACATTGGGCGTCAACATTGGCTGCTGGTAGAGGTGTCCACGGTTCGGTTAAACCGTTCAAAACCGAACCGAAACCGGCCTCTGGAAATAAAAACCGAAACCGTAACAGAAACCGTCGGTTACAAAATCGGTTGGAAACCGGATCCGGCGGTTCGGTTACGGTTATGGGATATGAAAAACCGACCCAAAACTGGTCGTTAAACCGATGGTTAAACCGTCGGTTTAACGGCCGGTTAAACCAGCGGTTTTGAAATTAAAAACAAAACAACCAATGAAATGCAGAAACGTGGCAGCATTTCAGAAGAAAAAAAATGACCGTTGGGCGTTGGAGGATGATGACCGTTGAACAACGGTCATCTTCCTTTTTTGTTCCCAACACCCAACGGTCATATTGTTTTTTTTTTTCTTTTATTTTCCAAATTACCCCGATTGGATGCCATCCGTGGCACGAGGTTGACATGGTAATTGTTACTTGACATGGTTTGCAATTGTATATATAAATGGATTTGTACATCCTAACACCTACTGTTGATGTTTCCAGGTCCTGATACCGTGCAACATTGGGCGTCAACATTGGCTGCTGGTAGAGGTGTCCACGGTTCGGTTAAACCGTTCGAAACCGAACCGAAACAGGCCTCTGGAAATCGAAACCGAAACCGTTACCGAAACCGTCGGTTATAAAATCGGTTGAAAACCGGATCCGACAGTTCGGTTACGGTTATTGGATATGAAAAACCGACCCAAAACCGGCCGTTAAACTGACGGTTAAACCAACGGTTTTGAAATTAAAAACAAAACAACCAATAAAATGCTGACACGTGGCAGCATTTCAGAAGAAAAAAAATGACCGTTGGGCGTTGGAGGATGATGACCGTTGAACAACGGTCATCTTCCTTTTTTGTTCCCAACGCCCAACGGTCATATTTTTTTTTTTTTCTTTCTTTTATTTTCTAAATTACCCCGATTGGATGCCATCCGTGGCACGAGGTTGACATGGTAATAGTTACTTGACATGGTTTGCAAATGTATATATAAATGGATTTGTACATCCTAACACCTACTGTTGACGATTCCAGGTCCTGATACCGTGCAACATTGGGTGTCAACATTGGTTGCTGGTAGAGGTGTCCACGGTTCGGTTAAACCGTTCGAAACCGAACCGAAACCGACCTCTGGAAATCGAAACCGAAACCAAAACCGAAACCGTTACTGAAACCGTCGGTTACAAAACCGGTTGGAAACTGGGTCCGGAGGTTCGGTTACGGTTATGGGATATGAAAAACCGACCCAAAACCGGCCGTTAAACCGACGGTTAAACCGTCGGTTTAACGGCCGGTTAAACCAGCGGTTTTGAAATTAAAATCAAAACAACCAATGAAATGCTGACACGTGGCAGCATTTCAGAAGAAAAAAAATGACCGTTGGGCGTTGGAGGATGATGACCGTTGAACAACGGTCATCTTCCTTTTTTGTTCCCAACGCCCAACGGTCAAATTGTTTTTTTTTCTTTCTTTTATTTTCCAAATAACCCCGATTGGATGCCATCCGTGGCACGAGGTTGACATGGTATTTGTTACTTGACATGGTTTGCAATTGTATATATAAATGGATTTGTACATCCTAACACCTACTGTTGACGTTTCCAGGTCCTGATATCGTGCAACATTGGGAGTCAACATTGGCTGCTGGTAGAGGTGTCCACAGTTGGGTCAAGCCGTTCGAAACTGAACCGAAACCGGCCTCTGGGAATCGAAATCGAAACCGAAACCGAAACCGAAACCGTTACTGAAACCGTAGGTTACAAAACTGGTTGGAAACTAGATCCGGCGGTTCGGTTACGGTTATGGGATATGAAAAACAGACCCAAAACCCGCCGTTAAACCGACGGTTAAACCGTCGGTTTAACGGAAGGTTAAACCAGCGGTTTTGAAATTAAAAACAAAACAACTAATGAAATGCTGACACGTGGCAGCATTTCAGAAGGAAAAAAATGACCGTTGGGCGTTGGAGGATGATGACCGTTGAACAACGGTCATCTTCCTTTTTTGTTCCCAACGCCCAACGGTCATATTGTTTTTTTTTCTTTCTTTTATTTTCCAAATAACCCCGATTGGATGCCATCCGTGGCACGAGGTTGACATGGTAATTGTTACTTGACATGGTTTGCAATTGTATATATAAATGGATTTGTACATCCTAACACCTACTGTTGACGTTTCCAGGTCCTGATACCGTGCAACATTGGGAGTCAACATTGGCTGCTGGTAGAGGTGTCCACAGTTGGGTCAAGCCGTTCGAAACTGAACCGAAACCGGCCTCTGGGAATCGAAATCGAAACCGAAACCGAAACCGAAACCGTTACTGAAACCGTAGGTTACAAAACTGGTTGGAAACTAGATCCGGCGGTTCGGTTACGGTTATGGGATATGAAAAACAGACCCAAAACCCGCCGTTAAACCGACGGTTAAACCGTCGGTTTAACGGAAGGTTAAACCAGCGGTTTTGAACTTAAAAACAAAACAACTAATGAAATGCTGACACGTGGCAGCATTTCAGAAGGAAAAAAATGACCGTTGGGCGTTGGAGGATGATGACCGTTGAACAACGGTCATCTTCCTTTTTTGTTCCCAACGCCCAACGGTCATATTGTTTTTTTTTCTTTCTTTTATTTTCCAAATAACCCCGATTGGATGCCATCCGTGGCACGAGGTTGACATGGTAATTGTTACTTGACATGGTTTGCAATTGTATATATAAATGGATTTGTACATCCTAACACCTACTGTTGACGTTTCCAGGTCCTGATACCGTGCAACATTGGGAGTCAACATTGGCTGCTGGTAGAGGTGTCCACAGTTGGGTCAAGCCGTTCGAAACCGAACCGAAACCGGCCTCTGGGAATCGAAACCGAAACCGAAACCGAAACCGTTACTGAAACTGTAGGTTACAAAACTGGTTGGAAACTAGATCCGACGGTTCGGTTACGGTTATGGGATATGAAAAACCGACCCAAAACCGTCCGTTTAACCGACCGTTAAACCTGCGGTTTTGAAATTAAAAACAAAACAACCAATGAAATGCTGACACATGGCAGCATTTCAGAAGAAAAAAAATGACCGTTGGGCGTTGGTGGATGATGACAGTTGAACAACGGTCATCTTCCTTTTTTGTTCCCAACGCCCAACGGTCATATTGTTTTTTCTTTCTTTCTTTTATTTTCCAAATTACACCGATTGGATGCCATCCGTGGCACGAGGTTGACATGGTAATTGTTACTTGACATGGTTTGCAATTGTATATATAAATGGATTTGTACATCCTAACACCTACTGTTGACGTTTCCAGGTCCTGATACCGTGCAACATTGGGCGTCAACATTGGCTGCTGGTGGAGGTGTCCACGGTTCGGTTAAACCGTTCGAAACCGAATCAAAACCGGCCTCTGGAAATCGAAACCGAAACCGAAATTGAAACCGAAACCGAAACCGTAACCGAAACCGTCAGTTACAAAACTGGTTGGAAACCGGATCCGGAGGTTAGGTTACGGTTATGGGATATGAAAAACCGACCCATAACCAAACGTTAAACCGACGGTTAAACCGTCGGTTTAACGGCCGGTTAAACCAGCGGTTTCGAAATTAAAATCAAAACAACAAATGAAATGCTGACACGTGGCAGCATTTCAGAAAAAAAAAAAAATGACCGTTGGGCGTTGGAGGATGATGACCGTTGAACAACGGTCATCTTCCTTTTTTGTTCCCAACGCCCAACGGTCATATGGTTTTTTTTTCTTTCTTTTATTTTCCAAATTACCCCGATTAGATGCCATCCGTGGCACGAGGTTGACATGGTAATTGTTACTTGACATGGTTTGCAATTGTATATATAAATGGATTTGTACATCCTAACACCTACTGTTGACGTTTCCAGGTCCTGATACCGTGCAACATTGGGCGTCAACATTGGCTGCTGGTAGAGGTGTCCACGGTTCGGTCAAGCCGTTCGAAACCGAACCGAAACCGGCCTCTGGATATCGAAACCGAAACCGAAACCGAAACCGAAACAAAAACCGAAACCGTAACCGAAATCGTCGGTTACAAAACCGTTTGGAAATCGGATCCGGCGGTTCGGTTACGGTTATGGAATATGAAAAACCGACCCAAAATCGGCCATTAAACAAACGGTTAAACCGTCGGTTTAACGGCCGGTTAAACCATCGGTTTTGAAATTAAAAACAAAACAACTAATGAAATGCTGACACGTGGCAGCATTTCAGAAGGAAAAAAATGACCGTTGGGCGTTGGAGGATGATGACCGTTGAACAACGGTCATCTTCCTTTTTTGTTCCCTACGCCCAACGGTCATATTGTTTTTTTTTTCTTTCTTTTATTTTCCAAATTACCCCGATTGGATGCCATCCGTGACACGAGGTTGACATGGTAATTGTTACTTGACATGGTTTGCAATTGTATATATAAATGTATTTGTACATCCTAACACCTACTGTTGACGTTTCCAGGTCCTGATACCGTGCAACATTGGGAGTCAACATTGGCTGCTGGTAGAGGTGTCCACAGTTGGGTCAAGCCGTTCGAAACCGAACCGAAACCGGCCTCTGGGAATCGAAACCGAAACCGAAACCGAAACCGTTACTGAAACTGTAGGTTACAAAACTGGTTGGAAACTAGATCCGGCGGTTCGGTTACGGTTATGGGATATGAAAAACCGACCCAAAACCGTCCGTTTAACCGACCGTTAAACCTGCGGTTTTGAAATTAAAAACAAAACAACCAATGAAATGCTGACACGTGGCAGCATTTCAGAAGAAAAAAAATGACCGTTGGGCGTTGGTGGATGATGACAGTTGAACAACGGTCATCTTCCTTTTTTGTTCCCAACGCCCAACGGTCATATTGTTTTTTCTTTCTTTCTTTTATTTTCCAAATTACACCGATTGGATGCCATCCGTGGCACGAGGTTGACATGGTAATTGTTACTTGACATGGTTTGCAATTGTATATATAAATGGATTTGTACATCCTAACACCTACTGTTGACGTTTCCAGGTCCTGATACCGTGCAACATTGGGCGTCAACATTGGCTGCTGGTAGAGGTGTCCACGGTTCGGTTAAACCGTTCGAAACCGAACGGAAACCGGCATCTGGAAATCGAAATCGAAACCGAAATTGAAACCGAAACCGAAACCGTAACCGAAACCGTCGGTTACAAAACCGGTTGGAAACCGGATCCGACGGTTAGGTTACGGTTTGGGATATGAAAAACCCACCCAAAACAGGCCGTTAAACCGACGGTTAAACCGTCGGTTTAACGGCCGGTTAAACCAGCGTTTTTGAAATTAAAAACAAAACAACCAATGAAATGCTGACACGTGGCAGCATTTCAGAAGAAAAAAAATGACCGTTGGGCGTTGGAGGATGATGACCGTTGAACAACGGTCATCTTCCTTTTTTGTTCCCAACGCCCAACGGTCATATGGTTTTTTTTTCTTTCTTTTATTTTCCAAATTACCTTGATTGGATGCCACCCGTGACACGAGGTTGACAAGGTAATTGTTACTTGACAAGGTTTGCAATTGTATATATAAATGGATTTGTACATCCTAACACCTACTGTTGACGTTTCCAGGTCCTGATACCGTGCAACATTGGGCGTCAACATTGGCTGCTGGTAGAGGTGTCCACGGTTCGGTCAAGCCGTTCGAAACCGAACCGAAACCGGCCTCTGGATATCGAAAAAGAAACCGAAACCGAAACAGAAACAAAATCCAAAACCGTAACCGAAACCGTCGGTTACAAAACCGGTTGGAAATAGGATCCGGCGGTTCGGTTACGGTTATGGGATATGAAAAACCGACCCAAAATCGGCCATTAAACAAACGGTTAAACCGTCGGTTTAACGGCCGGTTAAACCATCGGTTTTGAAATTAAAAACAAAACAACTAATGAAATGCTGACACGTGGCAGCATTTCAGAAGGAAAAAAATGACCTTTGGGCGTTGGAGGATGATGACCGTTGAACAACGGTCATCTTCCTTTTTTGTTCCCAACGCCCAACGGTCATATTGTTTTATTTTCTTTCTTTTATTTTCCAAATTACCCCGATTGGATGCCATCAGTGGCACGAGGTTGACATGGTAATTGTTACTTGACATGGTTTGCAATTGTATATATAAATGGATTTGTACATCCTAACACCTACTGTTGACGTTTCCAGGTCCTGATACCGTGCAACATTGGGCTTCAACATTGGCTGTTGGTAGAGGTGTCCACGGTTCGGTTAAACCGTTCGAAATCTAACCGAAACCGGCCTCTGGAAATTGAAACCGAAACCGAAACCGAAACCGTTACTGAAACCGTCGGTTATTAAATCGGTTGGTAACCGGATCCGGCGGTTCGGTTACGGTTATGTACTATGAAAAACCGACCCAAAACCGGCCGTTAAACCGACGGTTAAACCGTCGGTTTAACGGCCTGTTAAACCAGTGGTTTTAAAATTAAAAACAAAACAACCAATGAAATGCTGACACGTGGCATCATTTCAGAAGAAAAAAAATGACTGTTGGGCGTTGGAGGTTGATGACCGTTGAACAACGGTCATCTTCCTTTTTTGTTCCCAACGCCCAACGGTCATATTGTTTTTTTTTTCTTTCTTTTATTTTCCAAATTACCCCGATTGGATGCCATCCGTGACACGAGGTTGACATGGTAATTGTTACTTGACATGGTTTGCAATTGTATATATAAATGGATTTGTACATCCTAACACCTACTGTTGACGTTTCCAGGTCCTGATACCGTGCAACATTGGTCGTCAACATTGGCTGCTGGTAGAGGTGTCCACGGTTCGGTTAAACCGTTCGAAACAGAACCGAAACCGGCCTCTGGAAATCGAAATCGAAATCGAAATTGAAATCGAAATTGAAACCGAAACCGAAACCGTAACCGAAACCGTCGGTTACAAAACCGGTTGGAAACCGGATCCGACGGTTAGGTTACGGTTATGGGATATGAAAAACCGACCAAAAACCGGCCGTGGTTTTGAAATTAAAAACAAAACAACCAATGAAATGCTGACACGTGGCAGTATTAAAGAAGAAAAAAAAATGACCGTTGGGCGTTGGAGGATGATGACCGTTGAACAACAGTCATCTTCCTTTTTTGTTCCCAATGCCCAACGGTCATATAGTTTTATTTTCTTTCTTTCATTTTCCAAATTACCCCGATTGGATGCCATCAGTGGCACGAGGTTGACATGGTAATTGTTACTTGACATGATTTGCAATTGTTTATATAAATGTATTTGTACATCCTAACACCTACTGTTGACGTTTCCAGGTCCTGATACCGTGCAACATTGGGCTTCAACAATGGCTGTTGGTAGAGGTGT
This sequence comes from Dipteronia dyeriana, assembly GCA_032871835.1. NCBI lineage: Eukaryota > Viridiplantae > Streptophyta > Magnoliopsida > Sapindales > Sapindaceae > Dipteronia > Dipteronia dyeriana. The sequence continues at coordinate 40,256,327 of CM065303.1, read as the reverse complement.
CCACTGTTCGGTTAAACCGTTCGAAACCGAACCGAAACCTGCCTCTGGAAATCGAAACCGAAACCGAAACCGAAACCGTTACTGAAACCGTCGGTTACAAAATCGGTTGGTAACCGGATCCGGCGGTTCGGTTACGGTTATGGGCTATAAAAAACAGACCCAAAACCGGCCGTTAAACCGACGGTTTAACCGTCGGTTTAACTGCCGGTTAAACCAGTGGTTTTAAAATTAAAAACAAAACAACCAATGAAATGCTGACACGTGACAGCATTTCAGAAGAAAAAAAAAGACCGTTGGGCGTTGGAGGATGATGACCGTTTAACAACGGTCATCTTCCTTTTTTGTTCCCAACGCCCAACGGTCATATTGTTTTTTTTTTCTTTCTTTTATTTTCCAAATTACCCCGATTGGATGCCATCCGTGACACGAGGTTGACATGGTAATTGTTACTTGACATGGTTTGCAATTGTATATATAAATGGATTTGTACATCCTAACACCTACTGTTGACGTTTCCAGGTCCTGATACCGTGCAACATTTGGCGTCAACATTGGCTGCTGGTAGAGGTGTCCACGGTTCGGTTAAACCGTTCGAAACCGAACCGAAACCGGCCTCTCGAAATCGAAATCGAAACCGAAATTGAAACCGAAACCAAAACCGTAACCGAAACCGTAACCGAAACCGTCGGTTAAAAAATCGGTTGGAAACCGGATCCGACGGTTAGGTTACGGTTATGGGATATGAAAAACCGACCCGACACCGGCCGTTAAACTGACGGTTAAACCGTCGGTTTAACGGTCGGTTAAACCAGCGGTTTTGAAATTAAAAACAAAACAACCAATGAAATGCTGACACGTGGCAGCATTTCAGAAGAAAAAAAAATGACCGTTGGGCGTTGGAGGATGATGACCGTTGAACAACGGTCATCTTCCTTTTTTGTTCCCAACGCCCAACGGTCATATTGTTTTTTTTTTCTTTCTTTTATTTTCCAAATTACCTTGATTGGATGCCACCCGTGACACGAGGTTGACATGGTAATTGTTACTTGACATGGTTTGCAATTGTATATATAAATGGATTTGTACATCCTAACACCTACTGTTGACGTTTCCAGGTTCTGATACCGTGCAACATTGGGCGTCAACATTGGCTGCTGGTAGAGGTGTCCACTGTTCGGTTAAACCGTTCGAAACCGAAAGGAAACCGGCCTCTGAAAATCGAAATCGAAACCGAAATTGAAACCGAAACCGAAACCGTAACCGAAACCGTAACCGAAACCGTCGGTTACAAAATCGGTTGTAAACCGGATCCGACGGTTAGGTTTCGGTTATGGGATATGAAAAACCGACCCGACACCGGCCGTTAAACCGACAGTTAAACCGTCGGTTTAACGGTCGGTTAAACCAGCGGTTTTGAAATTAAAAACAAAACAACCAATGAAATGCTGACACGTGGCAGCATTTCAGAAGAAAAAAAAATGACCGTTGGGCGTTGGAGGATGATGACCGTTGAACAACGGTCATCTTCCTTTTTTGTTCCCAACGCCCAATGGTCATATTGTTTTTTTTTCTTTCTTTCTTTTATTTTCCAAATTACCCCGATTGGATGCCATCCGTGGCACGAGGTTGACATGGTAATTGTTACTTGACATGGTTTGCAATTGTATATATAAATGAATTTGTACATCCTAACACCTACTGTTGACGTTTCCAGGCCCTGATACCGTGCAACATTGGGCGTCAACATTGGCTGTTGGTAGAGGTGTCCACGGTTCGGTTAAACCGTTCGAAACCGAACCGAAACCGATCTCTGGAAAAGGAAACCGAAACCGTCGGTTACAAAACCGGTTGGAAACCGGATCCGACGGTTAGGATACGGTTATGGGATATGAAAAACCGACCCAAAACCGGCCGTTAAACCGACGGTTAAACTGTCGGTTTAACGGTCGGTTAAACCGTCGGTTTAACGGTCGGTTAAACCGTCGGTTTAACGGTCGGTTAAACCGTCGGTTTAACGGTCGGTTAAAACGTCGGTTTAACGGTCGGTTAAACCAGCGGTTTTGAAATTAAAAACAAAACAACCAATGAAATGCTGACAAGTGGCAGCATTTCAGAAGAAAAAAAAATGACCGTTGGGCGTTGGAGGATGATGACCGTTGAACAACGGTCATCTTCCTTTTTTGTTCCCAACGCCCAATGGTCATATTGTTTTTTTTTTCTTTAATTTATTTTCCAAATTACCCCGATTGGATGCCATATGTGACACGAGGTTGACATGGTAATTGTTACTTGACATGGTTTGCAATTGTATATATAAATGGATTTTTACATCCTAACACCTACTGTTGACGTTTCCAGGTCCTGATACCGTGCAACATTGGGCGTCAACATTGGCTGCTGGTAGAGGTGTCCACGGTTCGGTTAAACCGTTCGAAACCGAACGGAAACCGGCATCTGGAAATCGAAATCGAAACCGAAATTGAAACCGAAACCGAAACCGTAACCGAAACCGTTGGTTACAAAACCGGTTGGAAACCGGATCCGACGGTTAGGTTACGGTTTGGGATATGAAAAACCGACCCAAAACAGGCCGTTAAACCGACGGTTAAACCGTCGGTTTAACGGCCGGTTAAACCAGCGTTTTTGAAATTAAAAACAAAACAACCAATGAAATGCTGACACGTGGCAGCATTTCAGAAGAAAAAAAATGACCTTTGGGCGTTGGAGGATGATGACCGTTGAACAACGGTCATCTTCCTTTTTTGTTCCCAACGCCCAACGGTCATATTGTTTTTTTTTCTTTCTTTTATTTTCCAAATTACCCCGATTGGATGCCATCCGTGACACGAGGTTGACATGGTAATTGTTACTTGACATGGTTTGCAATTGTATATATAAATAGATTTGTACATCCTAACACCTACTGTTGACGTTTCCAGGTCCTGATACCGTGCAACATTGGGCGTCAAAATTGTCTGCTGGTAGAGGTGTCCACGGTTCGGTTAAACCTTTCAAAACCGAACCGAAACCGGCCTCTGGAAATCGAAATCGAAACCGAAATTGAAACCGAAACCGAAACCGTAACCGAAACCGTCGGCTACAAAACCGGTTGGAAACCGGATCCGACGGTTAGGTTACGGTTATGGGATATGAAAAACCGACCCAAAACAGGCCGTTAAATGGACGGTTAAACCGTCGGTTTAACGGCCGGTTAAACCAGCGGTTTTGAAATTAAAAACAAAACAACTAATGAAATGTTGACACGTGGCAGCATTTCAGAAGAAAAAAAATGACCGTTGGGCGTTGGAGGATTATGACCGTTGAACAACGGTCATCTTCCTTTTTTGTTCCCAACGCCCAACGGTCATATAGTTTTATTTTCTTTCTTTTATTTTCCAAATTACCCCGATTGGATGCCATCAGTGGCACGAGGTTGACATGGTAATTGTTACTTGACATGGTTTGCAATTGTATATATAAATGGATTTGTACATCCTAACACCTACTGTTGACCTTTCCAGGTCCTGATACCGTGCAACATTGGGCTTCAACATTTACTGTTGGTAGAGGTGTCCACGGTTCGGTTAAACCGTTTGAAACCGAACCGAAACCGACCTCTGGAAATCGAAATTGAAACCGAAATTGAAACCGAAACCCAAAACCGACGGTTACAAAACAGGTTGGAAACCGGATCCGATATTTAGGTTACGGTTATGGGATATGAAAAACCGACCCAAAACCGGCCGTTAAACCGACGGTTAAACCGTCGGTTTAACGGTCGGTTAAACCAGCGGTTTTGAAATTAAAAACAAAACAACCAATGAAATGCTGACACGTGGCAGCATTTCAGAAGAAAAAAAAATGACCGTTGGGCGTTGGAGGATGATGACCGTTGAACAACGGTCATCTTCCTTTTTTGTTCCCAACGCCCAACGGTCATATTGTTTTTTTTTCTTTCTTTTATTTTCCAAATTACCCCGATTGGATGCCATCCGTGACATGAGGTTGACATGGTAATTGTTACTTGACATGGTTTGCAATTGTATATATAAATGGATTTGTACATCCTAACACCTACTGTTGACGTTTCCAGGTTCTGATACCGTGCAACATTGGGCGTCAACATTGGCTGCTGGTAGAGGTGTCCACGGTTCGGTTAAACCGTTCGAAACCGAACCGAAACCGGCCTCTGAAAATCGAAATCGAAACCGAAATTGAAACCGAAACCGAAACCGTAACCGAAACCGTCGGTTACAAAACCGGTTTGAAACCGGATCCGACGGTTAGGTTTCGGTTATGGGATATGAAAAACCGACCCAAAACCGGCCGTTAAACCGTCGGTTTAACGGCCGGTTATACCAGCGGTTTTGAAATTAAAAACAAAACAACCATTGAAATGCTGACACGTGGCAGCATTTCAGAAGAAAAAAAATGACCGTTGGGCGTTGGAGGATGATGACCGTTGAACAACGGTCATCTTCCTTTTTTGTTCCCAACGCCCAACGGTCATATTGTTTTTTTTTTCTTTCTTTTATTTTCCAAATTACCCCTCCACACCAATTCTATAAATACACCCCACCCCCTCCCACAATTCATTCTTCTTCACACCACTCCCACCTTCTCTCAATCTCTCTCAATCTCAAATTCTAAATTCTCTCTACATTCAACAATTTTTTTTTTCTCATTTCTCATATAAATTAAAAAACATATATTTCTTCCATTTTTTTTAATAATATATTATTTACTTACAATTTTTTTTTTTTTCAATTAGTATTTATAATTAATTTTTTAATGGCAAGTGGGGGAGAAGGTTCAGGTCCTACAAATTTGGACAGAGGAAAGGGTCCATTGCAAAATTTGTTGGAACACGAAGGTGAAGACGTCAATTACAATGACCGACTTTACCACGAGTTCCTTCAAAGTCATTTTGAATCCGATCCCCCTCTTAATCCTAATCCCCCCCCCCCCCCCCCCCCCCCCCCTTTTGTTGCTGAGCCAAATCCCAATATCTCCATTAGTAATGAAAATATGTCTACCCCTTCTACTATGCCACCCCCTTCAGATGAATTTGATACAGATGAAGAAGAAAAGCCATTGAAGTCCGATCTCTTCATATGAAGAAATTTGAGTTAGATGATGGAACAATCAAAATCATGTACAACTACTGCCCCAAAACATACAAGGCCATTAAGTCCTTTGGATATGGCACGTATTGGAACCATGTTAAAAGAAATCATCCATCCGAATTGGTGAAAGCTAGTAACTAAGGGCAAATATCCAGGTATGGTACCTCTACCAATCAATTATTTCATTATACGTCTGAAAAAAATAAGGAAGAATTAGCAACAATGGTTGCAGTAGAACACTTACCTTTTAGTTTTGGTGAGAAAGTTGGTTTTGTTAATTATTGTCAAACTGCATTAAATCCTGCAATGCAACGTGTTCCTAGAGTCACTCTCACACGTGCACTGTTTTCCATTTACAAAAAAAAGAAAAACACAAATTGAAATCATTTTTTTCCAATATCAAGGTCGCGTTTCCGTATGTGCTGACATATGGACCGATAATTTTGGTAGCCACCATTACATGGGTGTGACATGTCATTATATTGATAATAATTGGAACATGCAAAAAAGAATTATTGCATTTCGTGTTTTCGATGAGTCACATACAGCTCATAATATTTTTCGACACCTTAAAATTATTTTTGAAGAGTTTCATATCCAAAACAAAATTTTTGCAATTGGTTTTGATAATGCGGCTAGCAATACCGCATCTATTCCTATGTTAAAGGAATTATGCAATCCCTATTTTGGGGGTCAATTATTTCATCAACGATGTGCATGTCATGTTTTAAATTTGTGTGTTCAAGATGGATTACAAATTCTTTCTGTTTATATTAGACCAATTAGAGATAGTATTAATTATATCTGGACGCATAACAAAATCCAAAAACAATGGTTGAAATTTTGTTCTCAAAAGAATAGGCGTCCCATAAAATTTTCTCAAGATATTAGTACTCGTTGGAATTCTACTTATAAGTTGCTTAATGAAAGTGTTGAATATAAGGAAATATTAGTTTCTTTTATTACTTATAACGTTCCTTCAATTTTGCTTCAATTGAAGCATTGGGATGTATGTATAAAAATTCTTGAATTGTTACGTTTTTTTAATGATGCTACCAATTCTTTATCTGGTATTTACTATCTCACTACTCATTTATTTCTTGTTCAAAGTGTTAATATTGCTGGTGCATTCAGTGACTGTGAATTAGATGTTCAATTGAGTCAATGTGTTGCTGCAATGAAAAAAAAATGGATACAATATTATAAGGATATTCCAAATATTTATTTGCTTACATCTTGTTTTGATCCCCGCTTTAAATTAGAATGTTTGCAAGATTATTTAACTCATTACTACAATAGTTTAGGAATAGAAACTGATGTTCTTAGTTGTTGTAATTCCGTTAAGACTTTACTATATGAATTATATGATGAATATCTTAAAATATATGGTCCGTCTTTGAACATATCGGTTTCACAACCCCAACCCACATCTGATGGTACTACCAGTTCCTCACAATTTAAATTAAAGGGTTTAGGGGATCGATTGTTTTTTGTTTCGTTTTTATGTGTGTGTGTAATTGATAAAGATGATTGAATGTTGTTTGATGGTCTTGGGATTTTCAGTATTTGTGATGGGTTGGATTTTGTTGTGGTTGGAATTTATTGAATGAAGTTAGGTGAGAAGTTGGATGATGAAGAAGATGATTGACATTGAGTTTTTTCATTATTATTATTTCAAGATCTTTGAGTTTCATATTTTAATATGTTCAAGATCTTTGGGTTTTTCACTTTTAGGCAAGATATTTTGATTTTTTTTTCTAGATTTTTTTTGGAAAAGATTTTGTTGAAGAAGATATGATATCAACTGTAGGATTATTCATTTTTTAATCCTATTTTATATTGTTCCAAATACGTGATTACTTTATTTTTAATCATATCCTATATTGCACCAAATATAAAATAGTATTAAATTTAGTCCCATAATATCATATCCAATCCTATCTCATGAAAATAATCATATCTTATCCCGCATACGAAATGTGGCCTAAAGATTTTAAGTAAAACCATATTTCAATATATATCTCCGAATCCAGGAATCATCGCAATTAGATGAACAAAATTTAAATAAATACAAGAAAGTTTGAAACTACAACCTTACCATTTCGTAATAAAAAATTAAAATCACTTTCGACAAATAAGAGTAGGTTATCCCCTGAATTAAAACATTGAGTACATGTTTATTTTAAAAAAAAATTAAGGTAATATGCCCGGCAAGGTGAATCTCATATCAGTCACTCACGCCATTAAAGATGATTAATAAAGATAGAGAAGGGTGATTTATATAGGGGATAGCTCTGTAGTTGTAGATCTCTAGACACCTGCAACTTCCATGTAGAGCTCGATGGGCTGAGACTAGTCGATCGCCTTAATAACCTGAAAAACAGAAATAATAATAAAAAAGAGCGAGAGGGGTGTATCCCTTAGAAGACTCTCTGACGTTCAAGTCAGTGATTTATTCGTAAAGATTCGACAGTGTAGAATGAAATATAAAGTACTAGAATCAATTCTCGAATTGGGGAAGTTAAATAATATAGTTGTAAATATATCAAACCGCTGGGCTCTTGTAGAGCATATCTTGTGATGGTCAAAGTGACACTTAGAACTGTAATTTAGTAACAATAGCATGGTGATGGATTTAGGTATTAAAAAAAGTGATGAAACTAGGTGTTTAATGATGTATCAAGTGATTAAAGAAAGATGGTTGGAAGATTCCGATGGCCGAAGGATGGATTTGCGTAGAGTTTCAAGATGCAATTAAGCTTTTACTATTGGAGAGAAATCAGATTCACCTTTCTGTGAGAAGGGGGTCTTATTTATAGATGTCCACCATAAATTGCTTTATGGAAACAAGGAATTAAATCCCTGAGATCACATCCTTATTTTGTGGGATTTGGTTACCTGAGTTTGGTGGAGCTCCCTTTAGCCATTACCATGATCTCATCTTCACCAGACTTAGTCAACTTCTAGCAGGTAGCTTTGACTAATAGAATTGGGCTTCAGGTTGATTCATTGCTTATGAGCCTAACCCATATTTTATAGAAGGAGACATTTAGGCTTAGACGTAGAGCCCAAGACATTTAGGCTTAGACGTAGAGCCCAAAGCCAGATTTAGCTACCACAGTTTGTTTCTCACTCCTTAAGCATAAAGTATATGTTGGGGTTTATGCCGTAAACATTTAATTTATAAATGGATTTATAAAATAAATAAAAAGAAAAGTTCAATTCATTATTGTTGTGTTGTTAATTTTACAACTTGTGCAAATTAAAATCCTAGATTGTCGGATGTAATCTCGAACTGTGTATATGAATGTAGATGTGGCAAAACGGGCCGGGGCCTTTAAGCCCGTTGGCTTAACGGGCCAGGCCTAGCCCGACCTGTTAGGAAGACAGGCCGGGCCGGGCCAGCCTGATTGACCAAAGGGCAGGCCCGGCCTGCCCCCGCTGCCTGTTTCGAGATGGGCCAGGTCGGGCTGTTACGGGCCGGCTCGTTAAGACCTTAACGGGCTTCAATTTTTTTTTTAATTTATATATTTTAACGTTTTATTTACACAATATTTTTTTTTACGTTGTAATAATTTTGTGTAATTATTAATATAACTATTTAATATGAAATAGTTGAAAGAGTGAGTGAGAGATGTTGGAGATTGTAGAGAATAGAGAGAATAAAATAGCAGAGAAGTAGAGAAAATGTAGAGAATGAGGTGAGGGTGATGAGGGTATTTATAGGAAAATGTTAGATTAGGGTATAATTGGAAAAAAATGTAAAAGATTTAAAATAATATAATTTTTAAAAGTTTTGGGTATTTTTGTAAGCCCCCAACGGTCAATAACGGCTTCTGAATAATTATAAAAGCTACCCCTCAATTCAAAATTTAAAATTAAAAATTAAAAATTAAAAAAAAATCAAATTTTAAAATCAAATTTTGAAATCCTGACGGGCCTTAACGGGCCCGTCATGATTTCTTTTCAAATTTCCAAAAAGTCCATCGGCCTAACGGACCGGGCCAGGCTGGCCACGGGCCTCATATCCTAGGCTCAGCCCAGCCCAGCCCAGCCCAGCCCACCAGCTTAACAGGCTTGGGCCTGGCCAGTTAAGCTGGCGGGCCCACGACTTAACCGGGCTGGGCCGGGTAGCCCGTCGTTGCCCAGCCCATTTTGCCACCTCTATATGAATGCCATATACAGATGGATACAGTAAGAGACATGCAATCTAAAGAGTCCATAGATGGCAACTAAAGTTGGGTACATTATTTAAGATTAATCTATAGTTGCAGTTCATTTCGTAATATTCGGTGATTCTATCCTGAATCATTCATATGAGATATGAGAATGGAGACACCTTGTATGATGTGATCATATAGGACTGAACCATGAAGTATATGAATCTATCATCAAGATCCGTTTACCGATGAGATTCGTATATATCAACTAATGATAGTTATATGTGGGTGATCTTAATATTGAGTGTCTTATCGACTCTTTTAGATTAGATCGTGATTTTTAATATACCGTAAGTGATGTCGGATGCAGTTCTTGATCAATATACTCCGTATATCGGATGCAGTTTCAGCACAACTAACAATGATTATTATAAAAGTTACATCAATATCAAACTGGTCATAAATCTTCTATGGAGTGACAAATTCAAATGGGGTTAGGAGACAGTGGAATAGAAACTTAATGAGTTCAGTATGAGTAAACCGTAACTCAAGACATGGAGGACAATATATGAATCATCCCATGTTTTCCAAGTTATTACGATGCCAAGATGAATCGTATATGCAATCCTAGATTCCTTATATATTTATGTATTTATTTATTATTGTTCTATTCCATGTCTTAAACAGAGAAATCAATTTTTTCATCATTTTTCTAGGCTTGTAGCAATGGTAGAAAGTAAAATTATATACCACGAGAGAAAAAGAAAATTAAAAGTAAAGATAAAAAAAAAGGTTAATAGCATCAATGTTCCCTGAACTTATAACGAGGTAACAAAATACCCCTTGAATTTTTTTATTGGTATTAAACCCCCTGAACTTTCATTTATTGACAAAAACTGAAAGAAGTGAAACGGACGTCAAGAGAAAATTACACTTACATACCCTGATTATATGAATAATTGCATTAAAATTGTAAAAATATTATAATATCACACAAATCCCCTTTGACTTGTTTGACTAATGTCCAAAAAAATAAAAAATAATAATAATATTAACAATATTAATAAATTTTGAAAATTATATTATAAAATCCTAAATATTAAACAAAAAATCTTTAATTACCTAATTAAGGTTAAAACTAAAACTAACAAAATTTGATAAATATTTTTTTTCCAGAAATCATTATCATCAACCCCATTTTTGTTTTTGGAATCATTATCATAATATCAAAAAACAATTTTCCATAAATCATTATCATCAATAACAATCAACAATCAACCATATGGATTGGTGCTATTAACCTAGAAATATAAGAAACCTAGAAATATAAGAACAAATAATTAAAGAAAAAATAAATATATTTATTTTCCAAAAACAAATAAATATTATTTAAGTATTATTAAATTTTAAAAATTGTTTTTTAAAAGAATTAAATAATAGATAAATTAAAATTAATTTAACAAAACCCATCATCTTCATCAACTCCATAAACATCATCAAATTCATAAACCTAAACTCAAAAGTAAAAACACCCAAATCTTCTCTCCTAAAATCTCCCCATTATCATCTTCTTCAACACCAAAACCCTAGCCACTGCCACCACCACCGAGGAGATCCTGTCCACCATATCTTCTCATTCATTCTTTCCATCCTGTCAACTCTCTCTTCAGCTTTCTCTCACGTTCCCTCTTCTCTTTCCCATTCACCGGTGTGATCAAGTGCCAATCTCCCCCGTGAAGAGGAATCGACATTAGTGATGGTGATTTCCGGTGAGATGGTTGGTGGTGGTAGTTTGAGTGTGGGTTTGGATTTTAAAGCTTTGAATATAGTTTGTGTTTAATAGATTTTAAAGCTTCAATTTTGAATCTGGGTTTTGGTTTGGGGGGATATGAAGCTAAGGTTTGGTGATTAAGACAAATGGTGGTCAGATTTGGCTTTGGAGATAGATGGTGATTGGTGTGGGTTTGGGTTTTATGTTGATGATTGTGTTCTATGTTTGAGTTTGATGTTGATGATGGTGTATTATGTGTTTGGGTTTGTGTTTGGTGTTGATGATGACTATTATTGAAACATTTTTTAGTTTTGTTCAAAAATAAAGTCAACTTTTCTTTTTCTAGATCTGCTATTTTTTTTGCTTTTTTTCTAGATTTGTTCAAAAAAAATTTAGTTTTCCGAATTTGTTCTCTTGTTCATCTTATCTCCGGTTTTTGAAATCAAATGAAGGACATTGGTTTTTATTTATTTTTCCTTGGATTTTGTTCGAAATTTGGGTTTTTTTAGTTGATTGGTTCCTGGTTTTGAAATTAGAAATCTGGGTTTTTAGGTTCTAAAGTTACCACTTACTGATGAATTTGGAAATTTGAAGATTTAGGTTTAGAAGAAATTAATTTGGATGATGACTCTAGAAATTTGAAGAAGTTGATTTGTAATTCTCGAATAATTTTGTAGTTCATTTGTTCTAGATCTCAAACAAATTTGGTGATTGATGATGATGATGATAATGGATGGCGATATAGTGGTGATAGAGGAGAGGAATGAGTTTTTTTTTAAATCATTTAATTAAAATATTAAAATACTAATTGTAAAGAATATAAAAGAATTAGTACATTAAAATAAATAAAAAAGAAATAGTTAAAAAAAAAAGAAATTTAAACTAGAGATGATTTTTTTCCAACTTTGGATCCAGTTTGAAGATTCAATTAATTTATTTTTATATTTAAAATAACATTTAATTATTTTAAATTTAATTATTATTTAATATTTTGATTAATTATTATTTAATTAGTGGGAGAGAGAAATGAAATTTAATTTAAATGCATTTAATATATATATATATATATTAATTTTTTAATTTCTATTTTTAAAGTACAATTAATATTATAAATTTTTTTATTTTTTATTTTTTTGGACATTTGTCAAATAAGTCAAAGGTTGTTTGTGTGATATTATTATATTTTTCCAGTTTTATGCAATTATTCATATAATCAAGGTGTGTGAGTGTAATTTTTCCTTGACATCCGTTTAACTTCGGTTGGCTTTTACCAATAAATGAAAGATCAGATGGTTTAATGCCAAGAAAAAAAAATATCGTTGGGCACTTTGTTACCGTGCTATAAGTTCAGGGGTCATTGGTGCTATTAACAAAAAAAAATTGCAAGAGAGAGGAATATGAAATATTAATTAGATTTAATTAGTTAGGAAAGTGATTTTGTTGTTGTTGAAATATTCAGTAAAGAGATTTTATGATAGAGGAAAGAGAGAGAAAATAAAATAAATTAATAATAGAAAATTGAATAGGAAATAAAAAATTTAATAAATCTAAACCATTCAAGTCTTATAGATCTAATGACTGTAAAATCGTGTTAAATATTGTGTCGAAAATTGTATTCCCGATCCTTCCCCATTATAGTAATATATATATATATATATTGTTATTATATATAATAATACATAATATATTATCATATATCATATAATATATATAATAATAATAATAATAATAATAATATATATATATATGAATATATTATTATTAAATATGTTTGTAATTTTTTTTTTAAATTTAAAGGGAAAAGTAGTCTTTTTATACTTATTCGATGTCATGGGACAATCTCGTTCTGTCAGTCCACGTTTAAAATGTGTCAAACGTGAAATAAGAGAAAATTATCTTACGTTGTCCCGTCTCGTCCCACGTACCAAACGCACTCTTAGGATTAATAATCTAATATCTAAAACAACACAAACACCGGATTGAGACTAAAATTATTCGATCCTAATCCAATATGGTGTGCCAAATAAGGCCATAGTTAATGGGAGGACAATAAGGGTGCCAATTCGGGTTGAGGGTCGTGTTTGGGTCAATTCGATCACGGCACGATTAATTTTGAGTTAACCCGAACACGATACAATTATTAAACGGGCTAGACCCCCTAAACCTAAACACGACACGCATAACCCGTTTAATAAACATGTTATGTGGATCGTGTCAGATGATCCATTTATATGACCTCGTGACTTGTTAATATTTTTTTTTCAAGCTACTTACAGATGATGGATTCAAATGGATTTTTTTGTTGTTGATTTAATCAAGTTCTCAAACAAACTATTTTTTTTTTCAATAAAATATAACAAGGCCAATCCAAGTCGTTAATTGAGCAATAAATAGATTGCAACCCAATAACACCACCGAGTTAAGAATGTAACTCAAGAAGAATATGCAAACATAAAAATAAACTCTATAGAAAAAATCTCATCATAAAAAAAAAATATTACAGACCCAAGCCTGATAAACAACCGAGTTGAATCTGTAAAACCACCAAAAAAAAGAGCAATATCTAATACTTGAATCTGCAAAAGCACTAGGTTGAATCTACAAAACAACCAAATAAAAGAGTAATATCTAAAAATAATAACACATAAGGCTTCTATATTATATATGAAACAAATTTATTGATTTAACATCCATAAGCGCAGAGGCGGCCCTCAGGTGGGTCAGGGGTGGGCATCCGCCCTGGGTCCGTCATTTTCAGGGGCCTTTAATTTCCTGTTTTGATTGTTTATATATAGAATGAATTCTAAAATAAATAAATGGTCCAATATAAATAATTTGCTACAAAAAAAAGGTCATTGTTTTTAAAAGGTCTGGGCATTACAAAAACAACAAATTGAGGGTTCTGATGCCCAATTCTTTTTATTTAATATTTTTTTTTCAGACAAATTTGTTAGGGTTTCATCTATTTTATATCATCAAAAGCCAAAAAACCTCGGCCAAAACCCTTAGACACCGGAGAAAAGAGAGAAAAATCAAAGATAGGAAGGTCATTCAAGAACGCGAGTTTGAGTGGCGCTTCCAATGACGAGGCCACACGTGTATAAGCCGGCCTACACTCACCCTCCCAAGATTCGCTCTCTCATCGACGAGCTTCCATAGTGAGACGACCAAGGCACCGTCATTACTCATTCAAAACTATAAGTCCCACAACTTCGTTTCAAACCCTAACTTCTTTGGCTTATGTTCTCACACTTATTATATAGTCAAAAACGATTCCCTACAAATCTCCAACTGCCTCTGAATTCGCCTCTGAATTCCATCACACCGATTCCTGCAATGACCTCTAAGAAGACGATCAGTTCTCTCTATGTATTTAAACTTCAAATCTTATGCTTGCTTTTGATTTTATTACTTTATCTATTATTGTGTTCATATGAAGACATGATTGTGATTTTTGATTTGTGATTATAACTATAGATATTTTTAGGTTCCGTTTTAGGATTACTTTGCTTGTTTGTAGATTAGTAATTGAGATTATTAAACGTTTGCTCGTTCTGTGCTTGTTAATTTGTGTTATCCATTTGATGTAATCAATAATTTATTTCTCAATTTAGTGGGTTGATCATTTTTACAAATTTCTATTATTTCGACACTAAGGATTTTAGACTTTAAAAGTGTCAAAGCAGTTGTAGTCTTGTAGATATACATTTTTTTACTAGATAATGCTTATTTCCTCAATTTTCTGTTCTATTGAGTAATTTCTTTTTGGGTGAAAACATAAATGTTGAAACAATTCTAACCGGTTGATGTAGGAAATCGTGTGTATCAATCGTTCATTTGGTATTGAAAATAATATGAATATACACAAGGGGCTCATTTTTAAGATTTCGCCCAAGGATCTAAAAAATGTTAGGATCGACACTGCATAAGCCATTGATTTGTCTTCTCACGACCTGTAACTAAAAGAGAAAAAATAATTTAATTAATTTTAATTGTATACTTTGATACTCCCATAAATATTTGTGAATCACAAATAAATTACCATCTTCAATCACAACAAATAATCGAAGACAACAGAAGTTGGTACAGAGCAAAAATTTCCAAGTAATTTTCAATGGCCGCTCTTTCTTGGAAATTTTCTGTGTACCGTCTGTGGAAAAAAAGCAACAATCAATAAATGACGTTTATTGATTACAAGTGAAAATATTGGTGTAAACTAGTGCCCGTCCTATAAGCGTTTTTCAGTTGTTGTTTTTTTAAAATAAAAATAAAAATAAAAATAAAAATAGTGTTTTTTGTTTTAGTTTCAAATTCTGAAAACGCGTATGGTAGAATATATTGAAAATTGTATTTTGAAAATGAAAACAGAAAAAACGTATCTGATAGGTTAACTGAAAACTATCAAAAATTGAAATATCAATTTTTACATTTTGTTTAATATTAAATTCTCGAAATCGAAAAGGTTTTCAAACATTAACCATTAACTCTATGACTATATCACACTTTGTCTCTTTGTTACTGACTTGAGTGAGGATTTTTTTTTCTTAAAAGTGAACATAAGTCTAACAAATTATAAATTTTTAAAGTAAGATTTAAACACAGACATAAATAAAATCAATCAAAATTTTAAAATAAAAAAATAATCATTTATCGTAACAAAATATAACGAGTAATGTTACTTTATCCAAATTTGGTATCTAAATCTGTTGTCTAAAAATATGACAACACTTCAGTCCATTCATTTAAATTAGATTAGATTTGTATGATTTAAATGAATTGACTAGATTGTTGACACATAATTTGGACACAAAATTTGGACAAAGTAGAATTACTCAAATACAATAACACCCAAAATTTACCCATTGTCCATTTGTATGGAATAAAGTATGCCTTATATTATATTTTGGTGGATCCAACAGATTTAATATGGAAATTCAAGATCCGATTTGATCAAATGGATTTCAAAATTTAGAATGAATTCCGATCTAATTATGATCCAATCCGATAAAATAGATTTGATCCCCCAATCCAGTTTGATATAATAGATTTGATCCAATCTAATGGATCCTATTGGATTGGATCGGATCGGATCGGATCCTAAACATCCCTAAATCCAAAGTGTCCATATCTAATACTTTATTAATTAATTATAAAATGAAGTTTAATTTGGTTGTCCAACTGCAATACAAAAAAATATTTATACTTCTATCAAGGTATGTTTTCTTAATTGATTAATCTCCTTTGTGTTTCAAGTATGAAAATTATGAAAAATTAACTTTATGAGTGTTTTTTTTTCTATCTATATTTTAATTCATAAAAATGGTAAAATCTGATCTAAATATATATATATTTTTTCCACGAGATATATTAAATAAATAAAAAATCATGAATTCTCCTTTTAGCTTTATTCCTTTATTAGTGGTTTGTACATATGGAGTCATTGTTGGTGGTCTTCGTTCATGCTTTCTGAAAGTTAAAAGTATCACACTCCTTAATAATGCTAATTATCATCTCAATACTTTTTTTTAGACTTGTAGTTGGTTTTGGTTCCGGTTCGGTTCGGGTTTGGAATTGACGGTTTCGGTTCTGAAGAAACCTGAACCGAAACCGAAACCGAAACCGAAACCGAAATCGAAACCGAAAATGAAACCGAAACCGATTCTGGTTCCGGTTCCGACGGTTCGGGCGGTCCGTTTTTTTTTGCTTCTTCTATAAAATATTACATATATGTAAAGGTAATTTTTTTTTAAAAAAAATTACCGTTGGGCTGCACTACTGCAGCAGTTAAACATTTTTTTTTTAAAGATTTGTTGGAACTGTTAGTTTGAATCGGACTGGAACCGCCGGTTCCCTTCAGTTCAAACCGGTACCGGTTCCGGTCCGATTCGAACCGAACGGATCCAATAAATCTGGAACCGGAACCGGAATCGAAACCGAAACCGAAACCGCTACAGTACCCAGTTCCAGTTCTGGTTCTAAACCTTCCCAAACGGGTTCGGTTTCGGTTTTCGATAGTTCAGTTTCGGTTTGGTTCACCGGTTTGAACCGAATCGTCGACATGTCTACTTTTTTTTCTACATGAAAAATTATATATCTATATGACAAGTGGTGTAATAATTTGCCAACATTTTACGTAATAATAAAAGTATTAAACATTTTCAACGAGTAATAACTCGGTAGAATTCGGTTTGTGAGTAAACGGTACCCATTTAGGTTAATAATATCTATATTTTTATATATAAATTTTGGAATTACTCGTTAAACCACTGTGGTTTGATAATAATTTGTTAGATTCGAATAGTCACACTAAATCTATTTTACCAATTTGTAATTTTCTTATAAAAAATTATTGCTTTTCTTTTTGGAATCACAAATTAGTGTAGGGAAAAAGTAAATAAATAAATAAAAATAAAAACTATGCAATTATAATTATTAATTTTGAACGTTGGATATATATATTTTTAAAAATTGTATGTTTGATAAACCTTTTTCCTATAATTAGTAATATTTTAAAAAATATATCAATTTATTTTTACATTTGAAAGTTGAAACCTGTTGAATATTTTGTTCATAGTTTGTCATAAATCCATTTCCTTAAAAAATAATTATATTAAAAAAATTGTCAAAAAAAAAAACAACAAGATTCTGATTCTCCTTCAAAACCGAATAAAAAAAAAGTTCCAGTATTTATGAAATTGTTTTTTTTTAAAGATTCTTCATAAATTTAATAAATAACAAAATAATATATAAAAAAGAACCCTATTGAGTATTGAGATTTGAGAGCTGGTGTTGTCATTAATCTTTATATTAGTGTTCACATATCACAACCTTCTTCTTCTTCTTCTTCACTAAAAAAAAAACGCAGAGCAGCAATGTCGTCGACGGCGATGGAGTCTCTGATTCTGCAGCTGCACGAGATCTCAGCTGTCAAGTTCGGCAACTTCAAGCTCAAATCCGGTATATTCTCCCCGATATACATCGACCTCCGTCTCATCGTCTCCTACCCTTCCCTCCTCCGTCAAATCTCTCAAATCCTAATCTCATCCCTCCCTTCCTCGACCAAATACGACGTAGTCTGCGGCGTCCCCTACACCGCCCTTCCTATCGCCACCTGCGTATCGACCTCCAACGACGTCCCCATGCTCATGCGCCGCAAGGAGATCAAGGACTACGGCACCTCCAAGGCCATCGAAGGATCCTTCAATAAAGACGACGTTTGTTTGATCATCGAGGATCTCGTCACCAGCGGCGCTTCGGTTCTCGAGACGGCGGCGCCGCTGAAGGCGGCTGGGCTGGTGGTGAGGGACGCTGTTGTTTTGATCGATAGGGAGCAGGGCGGGAGGGAGAATCTGAAGGAGAACGGGATTGAGTTGCATTCGATGATCAAACTGAGCGCGATGGTTAGGGTTTTGAGGGAGAGAGGGAAGGTGGATGAGGAGATGGAGAAGACGGTGATGAAGTTTCTGGAGGAGAACAGGAAGGTGGCCGTGCCGGTTCCGGGCAGTGTGGCTGCTGCTAAGGTTAGGGTTAAGGGTTTGAGGTATGAGGAGAGGAGTAAAATGGTCAAGAATGAGACTGGGAGGAGACTGTTTGAAGTTATGGTCAAGAAGGAGACGAATTTGTGCTTGGCTGCTGATGTTGCCACTGCTGCTGAGTTGCTTCAAATTGCTGACAAGGTCTTTTTTTTTCCTTCAATTTTTAATTTTTCATTTTTGGAATCACTCATATACATACAAATCTGTGTTTTAATGGTAGGACTAGATACATATTCTAACATTGGATAATCAGGAGGAAAACTTCTGTGTGACGGTCCTATGTGCCTAAACGGCTAATACTATGGCACACATATTGTATGGATATTACATATGATTGGATGGTGCATAGTATCCATGCCACACGGCCTGGTTTTGAGGTTCGATTAGGGTATGGATGTGTGGGACCGGTGATGCATTGGATTGGTCCCCATGTTTGTTTCATTGGTGTCCCTTGTGAGATTTGACCCTGTCGTAAGATGAACCAAAAATGAATTGTGGTTGACTTTCTGATACTTTCCTAAGACTAATTGTGGCTGGCTTATGAAATTTGCTCTATTTTTTAATAGGACTCGGTCTATGCAGTATGCACATTATAATGGGCCAAGTTTAGGGTGATTGATGGAGGCTTGGTGCTGAATTTGGGCACGTCTGCAGTTATTGGCTTCTACTGTCCAATTAGATACCTTTAACTGTCAACCAAACTCTTAATTTATGAGTTTAAGTAAAATAGTTGCTTTTAATAGTTGCATAGTGTCAGTGCTTTATTGCAGTAGCTATTAGCTTTGTAGCACCTCAGGAAAAACTATCAGAAGCTGTTTAGGAGTTGCCATCTTTTGTTCCGTATAGGTTACTTATCTATATCATAATAATTCGACGATTTTCTGTATTGCTGTAGCTTTCTTTGAAGGCATGATTAAGAAATTTTGTTCCAGGATGGTTTAACATTTTGTTTCTTTCTCATTTTGTAGAGTAGAATAGTTTGAACTAGTGAGTAGATTTACAGACTCAAGGAGTGTGTGAATGGACTTTTAGTTCATTTGCAAACTGCATGTGCCGTTCAAACACATTTGCTTCTACGTAGTGTAGTAACAAATTCATCTGCAAATGCATTCAGGATGAGATGTAGTGGAAGAAGAACATAAACCGATAAAAGTAAACAAAACTTTGTGTGTTTTGACAAGGTTAACTAGAGTGGATTCATCTCTCCCTCTCTCATAGGTATATCTGTATATGGTAAAGATTTAGCCTAATCCCCTTAAGGGGTGTTATTTATTTACTTATTAAGGCACATAAGTATAGAAAATGCTCAAGCATGAATCTAAAAGAAACAGTTGGAAGAGGAGAAAATAAGATGTTAGTGCTTTGTCATTTTCTCATCGCTTTATTGCAGAAGGCCCGGAGGTCTTGAAGTTTTCATTTTCATTTTTATTATTTATTTATCGTCGTTTATTGGTATTTCTAAAATGATATTGTAAAGCTCTTCCCTCGTGTTTGCTCTTGTGCTCTTGTGCTCTTGTGCTCTTGTGGTCAACTAGGTTCATGATGGAAATAGAGTATAATGCTTTGATTATATGGGTTAAGAAATGAAATTTTGTTTCTTATTTTGTTTTTAATTTGAATACAGGTTGGACCAGAGATCTGCTTATTGAAAACCCATGTTGATATATTGCCTGATTTTACTCCAGATTTCGGTTCCAAACTCCGATCGGTACATCCCTGAAATTCTGCCTGGCCAATAAATTTATCTCATCTATATTCCAGTTATGTGGTTTCATATGAATTGTTGGTGAATTGAAGTTATTGCTACCTGAAGATTGCAGAAAAGCATAATTTCCTAATTTTTGAAGATCGTAAGTTTGCAGACATTGGTAATACTGTGACTATGCAGTATGAAGGGTAGGACTCTGTTACCTTCTTCACTTTTCCCAATTTCTTAACATGTCCTTGTCCTTGCCTGAGGGGATCTTGGTTTGGTTGTCGCAGAGGTATATTCCATATACTGGATTGGGCTGATATTGTTAATGCTCACATAATCTCTGGACCGGGAATTGTGGATGGGCTGAAATTGAAGGTTAATATTAACCTGTCTACATAACTTATCTGACTTGTAGTAAGAGTTTGAGTAATCCTTTTCTAAAGGTTTTCTTACTGTTCCTGAAATCAGGGTTTGCCTCGTGGGAGGGGACTGTTGCTGCTTGCTGAAATGAGCTCAGCTGGCAACCTAGCAACGGGAGACTACACGGCTGCAGCTGTGAAAATTGCTGAGGAACATTCTGATTTTGTCATTGGATTCATCTCAGTTAATCCAGCCTCATGGCCAGGGGCACCAGTCAGTCCAGCATTTATTCAGGCAACACCTGGAGTTCAAATGGTAAAGGGCGGTGATAATCTAGGCCAACAGTATAACACTCCCTATTCAGTAAGTATTGTTTGTGCTCACCAGTTCTGCATTTGGAATTCCTTTAATATATTTTGTAACATTCCATCTGTCATGCTTTCCTTATTGAAAGTTTTCAATTTTAAATCATGAGCGACTATGATGAAGGAAACACGGGACAGGCAGATGAGCATGGTACCGTTGTGTTTTTGAAGTGCTTTTGTTTACTTTTTGCATAAGTCCCCTCCTTACACTTGTATGTGCTGGTCTCTCTTGAGATATATATTATGAGAATCAATTTTCTTATCAAACTGCGTACTCTTCTGTTGAGATGATCTTTGCTGGCCAAATAATTTAGATTTTTCACGCACTCAAAATGGATTCTTGCAATATATTCTTGTTGATTGACAGTGTTGCAGTTCATTGACTTGTGAGAAATGATTTTGCAGGTCATCAATGAAAGGGGTAGTGATATCATAATTGTGGGTCGTGGAATCATAAAGGCAGCTAACCCTGCAGAGACAGCTCGCGAATACCGCCTTCAAGGTTGGGATGCATACTTGGCAAAATGCTCCTAAGAAAATCCTTGCCATTTTTGATTAACAAATATGGTTTGGGAGTCTAGTAGTTATGCACTTATGCATAATTTATTACATTGCTCTCCGAGTGCATCTTATAAAAGTTAAAGAGGAGCTATAGCTTATTGTGCAAGTGCAATGTATTGTGAACTTTTTAGGTTATATAATGCCCTTTTTGGTCTCAAGACTTCTCTGGTTTGTTTGTTTGTTTGTTTGATTGATATCTTTCTCTAGGGGTTTTTCCAATGTTTAATTTTTGAAATATAAATGGAATTGCCACCATGGGTTATCCTCATGTTACTTGTATTCTGATTTCTCTAGTGGTGTCAGAGTGTGCTCTCAACTAGCGTTTTCCGCTTGAAAATAGAGAAACCAAGTAGAGTGAGGGCCAAGGTGACGGAAAGTTAGATATTGCAATGGAGATGGGGTTATGCTCAAATAATATCCATCCCTCCGTCCCTGCCTAATCTCAACCAGTGTTGATAACTTTCACTCACCCAGCCTGCACTCTACTTTGCAAAAGAAGTAGAGTGCGTAAACACAATTGTATTCTTATAACTTCACATTTCACACGATATAACACTCGTCTTAGCATTTGTCAGAAAGCGCTTTTAAATCTCTTTTCTTGTGGAAATCAAAACGGTCCTAGAAGGGTCTGTTTGTTATAGCTTCTAGGAGGCCTAGAAGAGCAGTTTTTGGGGGCACATAAGTGATTTTGGGGAGTGTTTCGAATTGTCCAGAGAAGAGCTTTTAAGATTTTAATATAAGACGTGCATATTAGGAATGTGTTTCCGTGTCAAACTTTTTTTAAGTAATTTTTTATAGTGTAAATTTCAATTTAAATTATATATTCAATGAATTATCATCACCACACATGAGATGATATAGCCAATAAAAAAATCATTTGTCAAATCGTTTGAATTGATATTTGGGTTAAATTTTTAATTGTCTAGGATTACTCAAATTTTTATGATACATGTGTTTGAAGAAGTTTTTATTGATTTCAATCTATCACCTCTAAGGAAGAGGTGTTTGAGAAAGAGGATGACAAACTCAAATTTTGTCGATTGTTTTTACGATGATCATGTGCTCCATCATTCTAAAAGGATTTAAAAATATTCTTCTAATTAATAAATATTATTATGTTTCCATTTATTAAATATTTAGTTAGGTAGTTAATTATTTTATGATTTGATTTTTAAATCAAATAAAATTTCCGTATTATATAGGTTTATGATGTTTTAGGATTCCAGTAATTTAAATTTCTATTTTTATCTCAATTCTTTTTTATTTTTTTGGTTGGAAAATTGATGATTTTATTGCTTTCCTAATTCAATTAGATTTTTAGGTCCCATCATGCAGTTGTTTTTCAGTTCGTTTTCGTTTTTATTTTTCAAAAACGATTTCGAAACCGCGTTCGTTAACCGTTTTTCATTTTATTTTATTTTTTAAAAAAGAAAAACAAAACCAGTATTAAAAGTGAAAGATTTAAAAAACACAAAATACTTGTTTTTTGTTTTTGGTTTTATTTTTCATTTTGTTTTTCACTTTTTTTATGTATTTTTTTTATTAAACTATTAATTGTACTGTTATACGTGTTTGATATGGTTAGGATAAGACGGGACAAGATTTTCAATATATATATATATTTCAGAATAATTTATTTGTAATTAGAACTAAAAGCATTCATACATATATATATATATATATATATATATATATATATTAATAAATCATTTATATTATATATTATAATATATTATATATTTATATAATATATATGTAAAAATATATATAATATTATAATATATCTATATGTACATATTAATACTATATATATTATGATATATATATATATATATATATATAATGTTATTAAATACAATAATATATTATATAATATTAGACAGCAGAGAGCTCCACGACCATCTCACAGATCGTTTTCCCCACAGACGGTCTTTCCTCAATGGCCTTAACAGGATACTTACAAACAGAGATGGATGGAGATCTTAAGCCATAAACTAGTACGTGGCGTTGTTAAACCTGAGTTCATTATAGTCAGCAACATTCTGGTTCCGGATATGTCCAGGGTGTCCAGTCGATATATTAGACCAGAAAACAAAATCTATTCTGATATGCATGGTCCTTATACGAGGTAAGCATAGAGCATACCGGGATCTTGAAGAATCATAGTTCCAGACATAGAACCGTTAGAAGATTAGGAAGAGAGAAAATTTAGAAAGCCATAAACAAACACTCAAGCTTTTTATTTATTTTCTGATGCCCTATACAAAGAGAGAAAGCTTCCTTATATAGGGAAGAGAAGCATCTCGTAAGCGAGTGGCTGGCAAGCCTATCTTACAATGGATAAGGCCAGAGATGGTGGCCGACATACAACAATAATTTTACAAAAAGTCAACAAAGCAACATGAAGCTGGAGAACACACTAATAATTAAGCGGATAGAGTAGACGAGAAAACTATGGACTGCTGAGATTACAGTTGGCGTGGTATTCGTCGTCCGAGTCAAGGACCCCACAAATGGAACAGGGCCACGTGTCAGTCTGGTCTTGGGAATCCAGAAGATAGGAGTTCTGGAAGGGGTGCCAGCTCCTTGTTGGGTCCCGTGGGACATCATGGAGGATGAAAAGGACGTCTGTTTTGTCATTGTTGATGTCACAAAGGAAATTGAGGAGAGGGATCTGGATACTGGTCTGATACATCCTTTCGCAGTCATACGAAGTATCCCATTCGTAACTGACATTGGAGGTCTAAAAAAGTCGGGTATGTGGGTTGTGACTGTAGGGCCTGCTAAAAACCCAAATGCAGCATACTTTGGAGGCCGGTTCTAGGTCCATTTTCCAAAGATGGTATTGGCCCATGAGTTTGGTAAGTTCGGTACGCCAGACGGATAGAGGATTAAACCATTGTAGGAAGGTCTGGAGGTTAGGAGAGGTTGGGCTCTGGACGAAGCCGTACAATGCTTGTAGGGGAAAGACGATGGCATGATGATGAAGGACCGATAAACACCAAAGGAACCATAATACCTGGTCGGAATAATAGTAAAAGGGTCGAGAAAAGGTTTACTGGGGTTGGCTAACTGATGGTGGCAGCCCTGGTCGTTGATTTGAGTAAGATATCTGGGGAGATATGACTTTGCAAAATCGTGGACCTGTTGGACAGAGGGAAGTTGACCTTGTGGTAGGGTAGCCATAAATTCTAGCTGGAAAGTAGGATGTGGTGGGACAACAGGCGGAGTTGTGGAGGATATTATGTAAATCAAGGGGATTGGACCAACACGGGAGATCAGGGTGATGGAGTGAGGCCTTGAAAGCATATCTGGGATGATGTTGTGGTGCCCCTTTATATGTTTGACTAAAAAGTCATACATGGAGAACCAATCCTTGAGTCTTAGGAACTGAGGATTTGGAGGAAGCTTGTTGTGGAATTCAAGGACCTTCGGAAAAGATGAGTTATCCATTTCGACGATGAAGTTCTTGGTTCTGAGATGGAAATCAAACTTGGAGATTCCATATTTTACAGCAAGTATTTCTTTGTAAATGGTGTGATAGTGTTTCTGGGCGTCTTTGAACTGTCCGCTGGCATGGCCACAGTAGTGGCGTTTTCCATTGGATTCTTCAAAGAGGACGGCTCCCCAGAAGTGATGCCCCGAAGAAGGGATATGCATAGGGAGAGGTTTCTGTGGGACATTCTTTAAGTGGGCCACTGCCTCTGAGTGAGAGTTATCCCATAGATGGGGATCCTTCTTGAGGAGTTTGGACAAGCTTGTGGTGTAATGGCTCGCTTGTGGGATAAAGTCTCTGATGTAGTTGACAATGCCAAGGAATTGTTGAACCTGTTTTTGTGAAAGATTCGAATCTGGGAAGGCAATGAGCTACCTTGCCAGATGAGGTCCAGGGACATAGGACCCATCTTTAATTCTCATGCCAAGGAACTCAATCTCAGTAACACTAATCGAGCTCTTTTTATTAGATAGCATGATTCCATATTTGTCAATGATTTGAAGAAAATGTTGTAGGAGCTTATCATGTGATTCTTTGTCAGGTGAAAATAGCAGGATGTCGTCGATGTATAGTAGGGCCGTATGGAGGATTGGACGAAAAATATTGGTGATGGCCTTTTGGAAAAGTGAAAGGGCTGCTTTTAAACCAAAAGATAAGAGTGTCCATTGGTACTGGGCATTCGGGAGGTAGAAAGCCGTCTTGGGTCTGTCATCAGGGTGGATACCAATTTGCCAGAAGGCTCCTTTCAGGTCAAACTTGGAGAAAACAATGGTTCCAGGAATTTGGGAAAATAACGAATTGGCTTTGGGAACTAGGTACTTGTCTTCTAGGAGGAAGAGGTTGAGAGGCTTGTAATCAATTACGAGTGTTTTCTTTCCTCGAGTTGTTTTGACCTTTTCTCAACGTAAAAGGCTTGGCAGACCCATGGAGA
Organism: Dipteronia dyeriana; assembly: GCA_032871835.1. Classification (NCBI taxonomy): domain Eukaryota; kingdom Viridiplantae; phylum Streptophyta; class Magnoliopsida; order Sapindales; family Sapindaceae; genus Dipteronia; species Dipteronia dyeriana. Next base: position 40,230,326 of record CM065303.1, on the reverse strand, counting down.
AGAGGTAGACTCTATTAGGCCCTGTCTGAGGAGCTCGTCACATTCTTCAGTTGCCAGGGATAGGTCAGAGGGGGACATTCCCGAGTGAGTTGCTTTCGTTGGGTTAACATCTTCATTGAGTTTGAAAGGGAGACGTATGAAGAAGTCAGGGTTTTTCCGTAGTGGGTGTAGATGTTTGAAGTCTGCATGGCTGTTGGTGCAGAATTGTAGGAGCTTTTCTTGAATTTGCTGGAAATCTAGATTTATAACTGAAAGGGGGAAAATCTTGGGGATGTCGATGAAAGGTTTGAACTCTCTTTTGTAGCGGATTCTGTTAGGGAGGATTCTGATGGCTCTGGATTGGTTGTAGATGTCCCATCCGATGAGAATATCTTTGTCTGGAAGAGGTGTTCCAATGACCTGAGTCCAGAGGGTGAACGAAGGGAAAAACTGTATGCCAACTTTGTGCTTGGAGATCAGGTAAGTATTAAAAATTTGTCCATCTGCTGCTAGAAATTCATTTTTTTCTTTTTTCCAGACATCAGAAAGAAGGACGTTGGGATTCATCATTGAGGAATGTGCTCCTGTATCAAAATAGGCAATGACAGGGACTAGCTTGGAATATTTTGTTGATAGAATTTGGATTTTGACCTGGGGCCTGTACTACAATTCATGGTGGCTTGGTAGACCTCTGAAGGGGAATCAGGATCTGTATATCCTATCTGTTTTGAGGAAGTGCTGGAGTCTTCTAAATCTTGGATCATAAAAGAGGTCAACTGGTTGACATCTTCTTGTTCTGAGAAGAAAGATTCAATATCCGCATATGAGGGGATTTCGTCGGCAACCTGTCTAAACTGTTGGATGAGCTTAGCAGATTTTGCTCTTTTATTAGGGCATTGTTTGGCATAATGACCCTCTTGGCCGCAGACAAAGCACTTGTTGGACTTGTTCCACGATCTCCTTATCTTCTTCCTGTAATATTTGTACTTTCTATTCCTCTTAGGGTTTGATGAATTCTTTTCTTTTCGGGGTTGGTTCCTGAAAGGTCGTTTCCTGTAGGACCTGTTTGCTCTGCAGTTGCAGTGTTCAGTGGAGTTGCATTTGAGGTGGTAAATGGGAGGAAATTTGTAGTATCTGTCATACTTTCCACCTTCTTTGATCATCTTTGCAAAAACTCTTTGGGTGGCACATAGTTTGTCTAATGCAGTGTGGGTGAACATGTGGATTTCCCCTAGAGTAATGTCTCGTAGGCCTCTGCCTGAAAATTCAATTAATCTTTGAAGTTCTCCCTGAAGTTCTGTAGGGAGAGAGTTCAAGTACACATGTCTTAAGGTTTCACTGTTGATTCCACCGAGTGCATAGTACCTGAAAGACATGCGCTTGTAGTGGTAATCTATGTCTCTTTTGTCTAGTGAATAGACTCGCATTTCGAAAATTCCTGTCTGGTCTGGTCTGTCTGTAGAATTGAGAGGCATCTCCGAGGAATTCTCGGAAGACAATTCCCATTGATTGGGATACAGACCCATATCGGACCAGTTGCAGTTGCCTGTATTCGTCGAAAGCTTGAAACCAATCTCTGAGAGATCCGATGAACCTGGAAACGAATTCTATCAAGATAGTTTCTGTGTTATTTTCTCGTTTGGCTGTCTGCAGGTCGAGCCAGACGCTCATTTCTGACATTCTCTTTCTCCATTGGCGGGGAGCTATGTCATCAAAGTTAAACCAGGGGCCATTTGTAGGTTTCTGAGGAGGGCCTAGGCCGTTGGTCAGGCGGTTCATCGACCATAGGGGTTGGTCCTTCAGAGGTTTCATCTGAAGATTCAGACGTGTCAACTGTCTGAGTGGATGGTTGAGGGTCAGTTCTGGTGGCTAAGTAGATCTGGGAGAGATATGGTAATGCATCTGGGTCTGAGTAATTCGCATGATCTGAAAAATCTGGAGAGTCCATGAAATTTGGGGAATAAGTTTCCCACGAAGAGGGGGAGTCATAAGAGGATTATGTGGGTTCTGTGTGATCGTCAGAGGTTCCTGAAGAGGAGAGTTGATGAGAAGCAGCATAAAAGGCATGCTTCCGGTGGTCGGGAGGTGAATGCTTGTGGGTGCCTGGTGTCTTTTTTTTTTAGGAGATGTTCTTTTTGTTCTGCTTGAGGATGGTTGTTCAGGAGGCGTAGATAGAGGTGGATATTTTCTGAAGAGATCTCCGGTTGATTTGAAAAACTGGGTATGATCAGGGGGCCTGGAAGGAGGAGGTGGCAACTGAGTGGGGAAGATCAAGGATGAAGAATAGGGATGTGGCCTTGGGATATAAGGCGTGTTGATGAAGTGGTCTCGAGTTATCTGGTCTAACTGGTCCTTAAGTTGTCTGATTTCTCTTTCTTTGTTATTGAATTCAGGGCCAAAATATCCTTGGTTGATGTATTGGTGGAGGTCAACATCCAACCGAGAAACTCTTGACTGTAAATCTGTATACATGTTGCGTAGTGTCGCATCGAGATGTTGGAGTTGATGGTTATGTTGAGAAACATGGTGTGAGACTTGGTCAATCTTTTGGTCTATAGAATGGAGAACTCTATTCTGGACAGTGGCGTTACGACTGTGCCAATTGAGGACTTGTTCAGCCTGGGAGGGTTGCTTGAGAGATTCATCAGGTAAGACCTCAGTAGACTGGATGAATGGCCTGGAAAATAAATTCTTTTCTGGGTTTGAGGAGGATTCCAAAGGCGGAAAGTCCTTATCATAGCTGGAGGCCATGAAGCAAGGAATGGGAGCCGGAGTAGGAGGCAACAATTTTTCTGTTGGCTCATCTAGGAGTAATCCTTCATCTTTCAGGATTTGCAGGGGTCTATCATAGATAGAGAGAGACTTGTTTTTTATTGGTTGTAAACCAATCCAAGGACTTTGAGGGTCCTTAGGATCTCGGCGAGAGCGAGTGGGTTTACAAGGCGACCTCTTAGGTTTGTAGCAAGCTCTGCATTCACAGTCAGCATCGCACATTTCTGGGTCAACATCCCATATGAAATGGCCGTTGATATTGTCTGTATAAACAGGAGTTCCGTCGGGTTCGAAGAGATGGATTGGGATTTCTTTTTCAGTCGTGACAGGCTTGATACCTGGAACACAGGAGGAGCACTGTGTGGTGTCTTTGTGGCAGAGGTGCTGGTCACTTGTGTCGCAGAAGTGCCAATTGACTCATAAGTAGTCTGGATGGAGCCATCAGCTAACTTGGTGAACTTGGTGTCTGTGGCAACAACATGAGTGATGTTTTGAAAGGTCTTCTCATAGTTAGTGATCCACTTGAGAGGCATAATATCTAATGTAATATATTATGTATTATTATATATAAAAATATAATATAATATAATATAAAAAATATAAAATAATATATATAATATTATAATATATTATTATAATATATATATATAATAATATATATATTATAATTATTTATTTATAATTTAAGAGTTTAGCTTTGATTAATTTATTTTTTGATATGTTTTTTTGAATTAATTTTTGATGTGTTACTTTTGTTTAATTTAAAAATTACAATACAAAAATTATATTTATTAAATATTTAATTAATTTGTTTATAGTTGTAATAATATTAAACAAAATGTCAAAATTGATATTTCAATTTTTAATAGTTTTCGGTTAACCTACTAGATGCATTTTTTCCGTTTTCATTTTTAAAATTCAGGTTTCAGTATATGCTATCAAACGTGTTTTCAAAATTCGAAACTGAAACAAAAAATATTGTTTTCATTTTCATTTTCATTTTCGAAAAACATCAACCGAAAAACGTTTACAGGACGGGCCCTAAGATTTTCATTTTTTTAGAGATTGAAGTTTTTGATGATTAATAATTTTTTTTAGAGTTTTTTCTTGTTTATCCAATTATCCGTACCTTTGTGAGGGTCAACGATTTTGATACATGTTATTCTGGTATTCGTATACAAATCAACGGATTCGAATCAGTTATCCCTGTTTTTATCTATTGTTGTTTATTTGAATTTTTTTGCTGCATCATAAACAATTTTATTTGAAGGTTGATTTAGACAAGATAATCCTATAAATCTATGGCTTGATTGTCAGGAAGTACTTGAGTCTTACAGTACTAGATGATGTTATCTTTAGCAAGCTTGATTGGTAGGTTGAAGTTCAGACTCAAGGTGAGTGATGTGAACTCCATGGTTGACGTAGCCATTGATGAGTTTTGACTCGAGCCGTGCTTTATTAGATGTTGATGAATGTGTTCCCATTTGATGTTAGTCTTCAATAGCTCAGATACCATATAAACACAGTAAAGAGTTTGAGAGATGTGTGAAAATGCACGATAAAAGTTGTAAAAGAGAACTTGAATCTGTAACTAGGACAGCAGGTATTGCCATCTTTTGTAGTCTTGACACGTTGCCATCATTAGCTTGATTGCCTTAAGATGGTATCTTATCAAATTGGAGGTCACGACTCTCACAATATTGACCATAACGTTCTCAAAATTTATAATTGAATAGGAGTTAATATTTGATGATTTCCAATATTAAGAATCAAGATGTTCATCTTAGAAATACAGTAAAATATATATGCAGTATAAACTCAGAAAATTCAGATTTATAAAAACACACTCTATTTCAGATTTTTAAGAACAACAATATATAAATATCAAGTAGAGATCAGAGAAAATGTGCTTGGTCAAATCACGTTATATACGCTTTATGTAAACGAAATTCGCCGCCTCTACACAGTATTTATGGCAATAGATTCCCTTCCAAGATACATGACCACTAGGCGTTTCTTTTATTGCAGAAAGATTGGCCCTCGAACGACATTATTCACTCTTTCAATTGATTGATATAATGAGGAGAAGTTTATGAGAGACTTGAGAATTTTGTTTTTAAAGAGAAAGAAATAAAAGGTCTGATATTTCTCAAAACAATAATTATTTTTTGACTAATAGTTTTCTTTTTTATAGAGAAATAGTAAAGAGTTGTATCTCTTCAAAACAACAGTTAAACAACCCGCTATAAAATTTGAAATAATTATTAAATAAATTAAATATAAATATAAGTTAACTTTTTATTAAACAATAAATAAATATTTATAAGATCCCCACTTGAATAAAAAAGTTTAGAAGTAATCGAAAACTTACAACATTAGATATCTCAAATCAATCTTATACAATGTTTTCAGTAATATGTGTCTTGCAGATTGAAACTTTTACCTAGAGAAATTAAGTTTTGTATACACAGGTTCGAGGTGAACTAGGTCTTGAATCTAAACTCGTAATGTGTACACATTGATTAAATTCACGTATCGTACGAGCTATTACAAGTTCTAAATGGGTTTGCGCTTCCGACCATGTGCGGTATCTTGTTATTATGAGTACTCTAGAAATTAAGCTCTTATCCTATAGGTAGTGGCCTAACTACCATACTTGCATAGGTGAATTCTCCAAGCGTATATTGTAGGCAATACCTTAACACATTGTCCTTGAATTCATTTAGAGAATATAACTCTTCCTAATACAAACAACCCATATGCACAACACCATAAAGAGGAATTTAATGTAATCAAAATTAGTGCTCAAGCAAGTTACTCGATTGACCCGTTTCCACATTGAACCTACTTTTTGAGTTTCTGGGATCTCCGGTTAGATAGGTTGGTTAGCCATCAACGATAACTAGTTTTTAAAGGGCTTAATCCCACCCCCTTGATGTTTCTTCAATTTGTTTTCTAACTAGCCCTTTAGTAAAAGTATCAACAAGATTCTTGGCTAATCTCACAAAATCCAGTTATGTCTTAGATGAATATGTGAGTAAATAAATGTCCAATGGAGTTATGTCTTAGATGAATATGTTGTCTCTTTCCATTATACATAGTACTCTTAACCGATGCAACGGTAGATTGGTTGTCTCAGTGCATAGATATAGGTGAAATAGGCTTTTTGTCCAACGATATATCTGCTAATAGATTCCTATCCACTTTGCTTCAGCTCCAGCTAAGTCTAGAGAAATTAACTCCGCTTGCATAATGGATCGAGATAATAAAGTCTGTTTCCTAGACTTCCAAGATACAGTTGCGCCTCTTAAAATAAAGACATAACCACTTGTGGCCTTTGTCTCATCATACTCGGATATCCGGTTTGCATCATTGAAACCCTCTAATATAACTGGATAATTAGTATAATTGAGCCCTAAGTTCATAGTACCTCTCAAGTATATGAGAACTCTCTCTAATAAATTCTAATGATGTGCATCTAGGCAGCTAGTAAACCTGCTCAATTTAGTAATGGCATATTGACTGGTTGCAAATTGGTGATTGTCATCAAAATATGCAAGTCAAAAGATATTTCTAAAAGTGCCTAACAAAGCTTACAATTTCAAGGACTAGTTTAGTGATAAGCGAGGGTCGTCCACATGGATCTTAGAGTAGTATTGATCAAATTCAAGGTAAAATACTATAAGTGCAGAAAAGTAAAGTTCAATGGTTTGATTTGAGAACTATCAACTAAGAAGGCAAATTAAAATTAACAATTAACTAATCTAAATTATCAACTAACAAATCCCTAGAAGGTGATATGAAAATACGTGAGATGATTAGAGAGTCAATGCAACTGGTAAGCAAACGGTGGGTGAACCAATTAAACTCTTTAAGAACTTATCCAATTGATAGGGTTAATATACTCGTATGCTTTCTCAATGAACCAATCAAATCTCTACCACAACTTAATTATGGGCGTGTAGCTTGAGTGTAGAGAGATTGCTTTAAGTTTAAGTAGAACTAGAGACCAAGATACATTGGATTGGTGTGCCCTCAATATATCTCTTCCATTCAAGTGAGCTGGTATTCAATTAACATGGGTGTGTGTCTAATTAAATTCTCAAGTAAATTCAACATCTATCTTGATTCAAAGAGTTGGTATGCTTTTCTAAAACAAGAAGATATAAAAACAATAAAGCAACAAATAGTTTGGTAGAACACCCACAATTTATGAACTTATTAAATTGACCCCCAAATGAGTTTAGATACTCATCAAAAAATTATAAGGAAAAATGGAAGAAGAAGAAGTTAAGAGAAAACCCATGGTGTGTAGTGAATCCTCTTTCCTTCAATGCTCCAATCCAAGCTCCTGAGTTCCTTCTAGTCCATAGCAGGAGAGTGGTCTTGATGGTAGAGTGAGAATAGAGATGAAGACGTGTATGTAAGAATGGATTTGGCAAGGTAAATGGTAAGGTAATGGGTTGGGAAAGGTTTGGATGAGTTGAGAGAATATTCCTAGATCTAAGATGATATAAGGGTAGTGTATGGCCTCTGAGTAGGGGTGGACACGGTTCGATTCGATTCGATTTTGGGTAAAACCTAATTGAACCCAAAATATTTCGATTCATCCAAAATTGAACTGGTTTAAACCTAATAAGAAATGGAAACCGAATTAAATTGAACCTATTTTAATCGGTTCGATTCGGTTCGATTCAATATGGTTTTAGGCGTAATGGGCTGACTAGCTTCATCGGTCTTTCGAATTTATTTTTAACATTAATGGGTTGTTGGATACTAATTTTGGACATTTGTATAACCCAAAGCCAAAAAAACCCAAATCAAACCTAACTTAAAATTATATATATAAAAAATAAATCAGTTAAAAACATATTAAATAATAATAAGTTAATAACAAATCCATTCCAAACTCCAAAATAATATTAGGGTTTTTTTAAGTTATATACTCGGTTAATTAGGTTCAATCCGGTTTTTAAAAAACCGAACCGGTTTGAACCTAATTTTTTTTTGGTTTTCATTTTTTAAACCGGTTTAAACCTAATTAATGCTATGAATCGATTCGAATACCCATTTTTCGATTCGATTCGGTTCGATTTGGTTCGATTCGCAACTTAATGCCCACCTCTACCTGTGAGAGCATGTGCACGAAATCAGAATGAAATGAGTTTATATGACTTCCAAAAATAGGTCTAAAATGCTGATGTAAGCTGATCTGGAAAGACCCGCGGCCAGACTTTCACGGTTGGGGACCCGCGAGACATGATACGCGAGATCTGCCGGAAGTGAGATCGCGATTTCCTTTCCGATTATATAGTAGCGATATATGGGAATTGAGATCTCTTGGTATGACTTTCAGGGTTTGAGTCACGATTGAGGAACACGAAGTTTAGTGCACGAGATCTCTTGGAACAGTTATATGGTTTTCATCGCTGTTTATGACCAATGAGACTTGGGTCTTGAGAATTCTGGAAGAAGTTTCATGGTTGACTCGTGGTTAGGGAGAAATAATACTTAACCCTCGAGATCTTCCGGAGCAACTTTTACAGCTGGCTTGAAGGTTTGTCCACGGTGTGGGCCCGACCAATGGAACCGCGACAGTTGATCTTCTTCCTTTAAAATCTTTAATTCTTCTCGGTTTTACCCACTTTTGCTTGGCTCACAGAAACTTGCTTAAATGCCTGCAATGACAACTTTCAAACATATTAAATACTCGAGTTCCCTCGAGATCGAGCCAAAGGATAGGGAAACGGGGGCTATATTATAGTACTAAAATGGCTCGATCACATATACAATATTAGGCTTGGAGCAATTCACCAAATACATTAGACTTCCAATAATTTACGAGTATTTCAGTTGAGAGACAGTCTCTCTATTATTTTTCACCAGTCTAACACCACTATCAAAAGGAGTATGTATAGGTTTAATGTATAATTTCTCAAATTTCTTGACAATTTTCTCTGCATAACGAGACTTAGAAAGAGAATATCCATTTAGAGTCTTTTCTAGTTTCAGATCCAAAACAACACTAGCTCTACCAAGGTCAGACATTATAAAGTGATTAGATAAAAAAGTTCTAGCACTTAATTGACATCTAAACAATTGCTAAACAATAAAATATCATCTACATAAAGACAAAGAATAATAATATTACTATCCTTTACTTTACTATAAACACATTTATCAAAATCGTTAATGGTAACACCATCAGAAAGCAAAACATTATCAGACTTTTTATGCCACTGTTTTCAAGCTTGCTTAAGTCCATATAGAGATTTAACCAATTTACAGACTTTACGTTCTTGACTAGGAATCACAAATCTCTTTGGTTGATCCATGTAAATCTCCTCCTCAAGATTGCCATTTTAAAAGGCCGTATTGACATCAATTTGATAGATCTCAAGATTATGGATAACAGGAATTGTTATAAGCACATGGATAGTTGCAATTCTAGTGATAAGAGAATAAGTTAAAAAAAAAGTCAATTCCCTCTCGTTGTTTATGCCCCTTAGCCACCAATCGATCTTTAAATTTTATAATAAAACCATCTGGTCTAAGTTTCTTCTTGAAAATACATTTACATCCTATATTTTTAATACCAAGAGGTAAATCAGTTAACACCCAAGTGTTGTTGGATGTAGTGGGTTCAATCTCATTATTGATGGCCTCTTTCAAAAAAGAAGCATCAACAGAGGTCATAACATCTTGAAACGTTTATGGATCTTCTTCAACCAAATAAAAAATAAAATCATCACCAATGTTCTTCTTAACTCGAGTTCTTGTGCTTCTTCTAGGTTCTATGGATTCTGCAATCACTGGCTCAGTGTTGCTTGAAGAAGGAACTTCAGTAGGATCACTTAAAGAACCACGATTAATGAAAGGAAATACATTTTCAAAGACATTCGCATCCTTAGACTCCAAAATGGTGTTCTCTATAATATCACTTACTCGAGACTTCATAACTAGGAATCTATCTGCACTATTATATGCATAACCAATAAAAACACAATCAACAAATTGAGGTCCTAATTTCTGCTTTTTGTTCAATGGTACCCCTACCATAGGTAAGCAACCCCATACTTCGAAATGTTTGAGGCTCAACTTCTTACCTTTCCAAAGCTCATAAGGAGTCTTGTCACTTTCTTTAAATAAAATTCGATTAAGAATGCAACATGCTGATAACAACGTCTCCCCCAACAAGTTATGACGTACTCTTGAACTGCACAACATGGAATTTACTATATCCTTAAATGCCCTATTTTTCCTTTTTGCTACCCCATTTGACTGAGAAGAGAAAGGTGCAGTAACTTTATGAATAATAACATGTTCTTCACAAAATTGAGACATATTTGTACCTGTATATTCACTCCTATGGTCTGATTTAAGATTTTTTTTTTCTCTTGTTGTTTTTCGATCTCAGCCTTGTAGACAGTAAACCTATCTGAAGCTTCATCCTTTGTTTTTACTAGATACACATAACGATAATTTAAGAAGTTGTCAATAAATGATATAAAATATTGTTTACCTCCTCGAGTAAGTATACCATTAAATTCACACAAGTCAATATGAATTAATTCTAATAAAATAGAATCATGTTCAACAAAATGGAAAGGTTTCCTAGGTTGTTTAGAACTTACACAAATTTGACATTTAGATTTAACATTTAAATTAGATGAAGGTATAATGTAACACCCAATGTCAACTTGGCCCAATTGAAAGGCCCAATTAAAAAAAAAAAGGGATAAGCGTGAAGCAGAAAGGCATCAGGTGAGTAAGCTTAAGTGGAATGCATGGCTGACAGGCAGCTGTGAGCTTGGTTAATTAGCTCACAACTTCAGCTGTGTCCTTCCATAAGTATAAATATATGAGGATAAACGTGGTGAGAGCTAGAAAGCAATAGAATTCAGCGGAAGAAAAGAAAGAGAAGAAAAAGAAGAAGTCAGTGAAGCTCTCTTGATCATAGATTTTAGTTGATTCTTCTTTGATATCCAGTTTCTAATTGGATCTTGTGATTGTTAGGGAAAGAAGACGAAGGGAACCTAGCATACCCAGTCTGAATTAAGCTTGATGTTTAAGTTGTGAGTGAATTAAGTTTCTGTTTTGTTTTTAATTCAAAAGTTTCCAGTTTTATGATTAAGATTAATTGTTGCAAATCTTTTGAGCCTGTTATTGCTTTTTATGATTGATGGTGATGATACAGAGAACTGAAAGTATATGTTTTATGCTTATATTAGCATTCAGAATCAGTATATTATTTTATGAATTATCCAGAAGAGATTATGATTTCTACAGAAGCACCATGTACCCTTCCCCAGTTATGATTACGGTTCGCTTTTGGGGCCGTTCTGCACGTGTATGTCATGAGTCGCTCTGCAAGTGCATGACCAGAGAAAAAGTAATAGAGTCGCTCTGCACTTGTATGACCAGAGAGTCGCTCTGCCCGAGCATGACCAAAGAAAGAGTAATTGAGTCGCTTTGCTCGGGTATGACCAGAAGTTATTCATGACTCGACGTTTGCCCGAATGTATTTCTGCTTACGTAGGGAGGATAACCCCAGTACGAATTTGGTGAAGATTAAGATTTTATAAAGTATCTTACTCTTGTTCAGAAAAGTGATGCATTCGGTATTCGGTTATTAAGTATGAAAGTAGATATATTATTTTATACCATGTATTGCTGAATGCTTATTATAAAGTGTTTTTAAAGGTTTTCATTCACTCACTGGGCGTTAGCGCTCATCCTTTTACTCTTAAAATTTTATTCAGGTAGCTGCTCGGTTGTGCGGACTCAGAAGTTTTGAGGTGGGCCACTCAACGACATCATAAAGCATAAAGTCATGCATTGTAAATTTTCCTGTACTTATTTAGAAATTTGAGATAGGCATAGTTGGGACGGTAGGCATGGTCGGGACTGTAAAGAGGTCGGGAGAGTAGACATGGTCAGAACGTGGTCTGAATTCTACTCGGTCTGTTCGGCCTACTCGGCCTACTTGACCTACTCGGGCCACATGGCCTATTCGATCTACTCGGCCTACTCAGATTTCTTACTCGGCCTATTCAGTTTCCCACTCGGGATGAACTAGTTAATTGTTCTTTTTAAGTGGTCGGTTTTTGGTCCGATCAGTCATCTCGACACTTTCTGTAACGAACGAAGAAAGAGAAATTATAACAAAAAAGAAAATTGCAATCATGTACATTTTGCACTCTCATATTTTGTTTGTTTAATAGCAAGTATTTCATATGGAAATCTGAGTAAGTCCTTTTGTCATGCTAGAAAAAGTAGAGCCCACAGGGTTTCCCTCGTACTCAAGAGAGGAGTCGGGGCAGCCCACGAGGCCTCCCTCAGGCTCAAGAGAGAGGAGTCTGTCATATAAGATCAACATTCATTATACATTTTATTAAACCAACATTCACATGTCCTATTCTAGCATGCCAAATATTAGAATATTCAACATTTAAAGCAACAACAAAATTAACATCTTTAAAAGATAATAAATCATTCAACACAGATAATTTAAATTAGCCATCACAAGTGTATCCCAATCCAATAAAAGAACCAAAATTTAGTTATTACAACTTTATTAGATTGCAATACAATTTTATATCCATCTTGGACTAGACGGTATCCACTAATTAAATTCTTCCTGAACTTTGGTACATGTAGCACGCCATGCAGAGATAGGACCTTGCCTAGAGTCAATTTCAAGTTCACTCGTCCTTGCCTACATACTTGTGCAATATAAGCATTTCCTTTAGTTACTCTACCATCAGATTTCTGATAAGACATAAATATATATCGATTAGCACAAACGTGCACATTAGCACCAGAGTCTATCTACTACTCGTCTGATTGATAAACCATATTCACATCAAAAGCGTGATACATACCCTCATTCTGAAGTAGTGGAAGACGCCTATCTTCATATTGACTTGTCCCTCAATTGATTTCCCATTCTTTCTCTTTCTTTGGTAGCACTCTCTTGCATGATTTCCATTTTTATGGCACACATATCACTCAACTTTGTTCTTATCTTTCTTAATTTTCTGGTTAGGTTTAAGGTTTGATTTTTTCTGAAATTTTTTCTTATGATCTTTGGCTTTTGTTCTACCACGACATTGGCCTTTGCCTGAAAATTACAGGATGATGGTTCTAAAATAATGTCGCTCTCAATGGCTTTCTCTTCTATTTGAAGTGAGACAAGAAAGTCATCAAAGGCATGTTGGAGATTTTCGGAATCGATGAATACGGAATTATCGTGCCTAATATATGCCCATAACTCATAACAATTAATAACGTCAATAACAGAAAAAATAGATGAGAGAAAACAAACCAATCACAACACAATATATATGTGGAAAACCTAAATCGGATAAAAAATCACTGGCTGTTAGAACGACAGAGAAAATTCCAATATATGACAAATTGTTATGAAAACCCTCCCCGGATATTCCCACGGGTCTCTCACCCGGATCTCTCTACTACTCTCTGATGTTACTTGGTGTTCTTTTTTCTCCACACAAAATAACCTAGATATAAGGTTTATTTATACTAGTTACAGAGAGTTTTACATAAAAGGAAATCCTACTCCTAAACGTACAAGACTTACTTGTTTCACATAAATACTATTTCCTATTTATGACAAGTCTTCTTGTTAAGGAGAAATCCTTTTTCTTCAAGTATAGGAATTTTCTTTCTTAATGAAGACAAACTCTTTCCTTTTCTGATTAGCATAAGAACATCCAGAAGAAAACATTTTTCTTATTTTTTTTGTCTTTGTCTTCAAACCTCCCTCAAACACCATCTTTAACTTCCAAACGTTATCACACGTCTCCAGGAAGTTCCACATCAATTGAGTCTTGTTTGTTTAACATTGGATTCACTTGGGAATACGAGCCAAAACCTAACAATTCTCCCATCTGGCTTGAATTCTTAAGACCTTTGTCCACAGCCACGATTCTCATCACCAAGAATTAACATACCCCACCACAAGGTATAACCACTTAGGAACGAACCATCCTAAGATTTTTTTTCTTCCTTTTGCTTTGTGTTCGTTGTTCCGGCAGCATGTCGAAAAATACTTGCTGAAATTATGGTGCAACTCCTTACATCAGATTACCAAGGAGTTCGTCAGCCATCGACATCCTTGTCCACCATACACCTTGCATCACTTTCTGACCAATGCTTTATGCACAATTATGGACCACTAGCAGCAACATATCCTCTTCCATGGCCAGTGGGGAAAACTGCCAAAAGGATAAACATGTCCTTGCATCACCCAATCCTATGAAAGACCTTCCGTCCTTGCATCACATACCTGGTGAAAGACTTGCTACTAGAAAAAGGAATGCTTTGCCGGATAAGCCCCACACTACCATTAGAGACTTCGAGCGTTCAATTTTTTTTTATATTCAATAAACGCCTTGTGTAACCCAGATTGGATCTCCATGACTTGTACCTGCCACCACAAGCAAAAAAAAAAAAAAGTTCTCATCAATCTCTATTTTTCTTTTCATCAAACCCACCGAGTTCGAAACCGCTTTCAAGACGTATCTCCTTTGCTAAACCATACTAGGCAACCATCATCATCATCATCACGATTACCACCAAGTCCTCCATACGATCTCCCGTAAAGACTTGTAAAAACTTTATCACCGAACCAAGGCTCTGATACCAATTGTTGGAGATTTTCGGAACCGATGAATGCGGAATCATCGTGCCTAATATATGCCAATAACTCATAGCAATTAATAAAGTCAATAGCAGAAAAAATAGATGTGAGAAAGTAAATCAATCACAATACAAGATTTACGTGGAAAACCTAAATCGGGTAAAAAACCCTGGGTCGTCAGGACGACAGAGAAAATTCCACTATATGATAAATTGTTACAACCATATATTTCAGGATTCTCTCTCACACCCAAACCCCAAACCACGCTCACAAGATCCTCACCAAGAACCCCATTATATCCCCTAGGTCTCTCCTGAATATCACCCACGAATCTCTAACTTGATCCACTAATATTCCCTTAGATCCCTCCCCAGATATTCCCACGGGTCTCTCACCCGGATCTCTCTACTACTCTATTATGTTACATGGTGTTCTTTTTTGTCCACACAAAATAACCTAGATATAAGGTTTATTTATACTAGTTACAGGGAGTTTAACATAAAAGAAAATCTTACTCCTAAACGTACAAGGCTTACTTGTTTCACATAAATACTATTTCCTATTTATGACAAGTCTTCTTGTTAAGGAGAAATCCTTTTCCTTCAAGTATAGGACTTTCCTATTCTTCATGAAGACAAACTCTTTCCTTTTCTGATTAGCACAAGAACTTCCAGAAGAAAACATATTTCCTATTTTTCTTCGTCTTTGTCTTCAAACCTCCCCCAAACACCATCTTCAACTTCCAAACGTTATCCCACGTCTCTAGGAAGTTCCACATCAATTGAGTCTTGTTTGGTTAACATTGGGTCCACTTGAGAATACGAGGTAAAATCTAACAATTCTCCCCCTTGGCTTGAATTCTCAAGACCTTTGTCCACAACCACGATTCTCATCACCAAGAATCAACATACCCCACCACAAGGTATAACCACTTAGGAACGAACCATCATAAGATTTTTTTTTCTTCCTTTTGCTTTGTGTTCGTTGTTCCGGCACCATGTCGAAAAATACTTGCTGAAATTGTGGTGCAACTTCTTTACGTCAGATTACCAAGGAGTTCGTCAGCCATCGACATCCTTGTCCACCACACACCTTGCATCACTTTCTGACCAATGCTTTGTGCACAATTATGAACCACTAGCAGCAACATATCCTCTTCCATGGCCAGTGGGGAAAACTGCCAAAAGGATAAACATGTCCTTGCATCACCCAATCCTATGAAAGACCTTCCGTCCTTGCATCACATACCTGGTGAAAGACTTGCTACTAGAACGAGGAATGCTTTGCCGGATAAGCCCCACACTACCATTAGAGACTTTGAGCGTTCAATTTTTGTTTTTTTTTATATTCAATAAATGCCTTGTGTAACCCAAATTGGATCTCCATGACTTGTACCTACCACCACAAGCAAAAAAAAAAAAGTTCTCATCAATCTTTATTTTTCTTTTCATCAAACCCACCGAGTTCGAAACCGCTTTCAAGACGTATCTTCTTTGCTAAACCATACTAGGCAACCATCATCATCATCATCATCCCGATTACCACCATGTCCTCCATAGGATCTCCCGTAAAGACTTGTAAAAACTTCATCACAGAACCAAGGCTCTGATACCAATTGTTGGAGATTTTCGGAATCGATGAATACGGAATCGTCCTGCCTAATATATGCCCATAACTCATAGCAATTAATAACGTCAATAGCAGAAAAAATAGATAAGAGAAAATAAACCAATCACAGCACAAGATATACGTGGAAAACCCAAATTGGGTAAAAAACCACGGGCCGTCAGAAAGACAGAAAATTTCACTATATGACAAATTGTTACAACCATATATTCCAGGATTCTCTCTCACACCCAAACCCCAAACCACACTGATAAGATCCTCATCAAGAACCCCACAATATCCCCTAGGTCTCCCCTGAATATCACCCACTGATCTCTTACTTGATCCACTGATATTCCCTTAGATCCCACCCAGGATATTCCCATGGGTCTCTCACCCGAATCTCTCTACTACTCTTTGATGTTATATGGTGTTCTTTTTTCTCCACACAAAATAACCTAGATATAAGATTTATTTATACTAGTTACAAGGAGTTTAACATAAAAGGAAATCCTACTCCTAAACGTACAAGACTTACTTGTTTCACATAAATACTATTTCCTATTTATGACAAGTCTTCTTGTTAAAGAGAAATCCTTTTTCTTCAAGTATAAGACTTTCCTATTCTTCATGAAGACCAACTCTTTCCTTTTCTGATTAGCACAAGAACTTCTAGAAGAAAACATCTTTCCTATTTTTCTTCGTCTTTGTCTTCAAATCTCCCTCAAACACCATCTTCAACTTCCAAACGTTATCACACGTCTCCAGGAAGTTCCACATCAATTGAGTCTTGTTTGGTTAACATTGAGTTCACTTGAGAATACCGGTCAAAACCTAACAGGGCAATTGTTTCTCTCTTGTGTTTAAGGTAAATGCCAATTTTTTTTTTCAGGAATTAGGAAGTTTTTCAATAATTGCAACCACAACAAATTTCTCATGTATATGAATACCCTCTTAATTAAGTTCAAGGACTAAGCGTAGAAGTTCATGGGTTTCATAAAAGATTTTCCCTCAATCATTTTAAAATACAAGTACTTACCCACATGGTATTTCTCAAGTCCAACATCTTCTGTACTATACTTTTTCTCTAAAGCATACAACAAGTCATGAGCAGAAGGAATTTGATAATAGATATCAAATAAATTATCCTTCAACCGACTGTGTCCAAGGAAAATATAGTTTTGCTTCTTTTGTACTTTAAGAGCATAAGTGCAACCATGTTCCTCTTTAGAATCGGGACTAGGGGGAGCATCAGTAACAGAAAATAACCCCAACGTAGTTAACCAAAATTTCATATGCTTGCCACCGTTTGAAATTTTTACCACTAAACCTTTCAAGAGTACAATTATTATTGCATTCTACACCTTTGATATTTAAATCCATTGTATAGTAACAAATAAACATTTTAAACAAATGATTACACTAAACAGATTAACACTCAGCACATGCAGTAGTATTTTAGAACGAAATTGCACAAACAAATTATACCAGAAGTGTTAAACTATCTTCAAGAAACAATAATTACTAAAATTCAAAGGCTCTTAAATTTCTATAACAGAGCATTATTTCTTTTTAAATCACCGTCACAGTTTCAAGAAGAAAAATCTAACTACACAATTTGTTTTTTTTAAACCAAACCAGTATTAACACATTCACGTATAGCTTTTGTAGAATAAAAAAAATCGTTTATTATAATATAAAAAAATTATTAATGCAATTTCCTTTACGATTGTTAGAAATATAATAAAATATATATAAACAGTACAAACTCAGAAGATTCAGATTCATCAAAACACACTCAATTTTAGATTTTCAAGAACAACAATGTATAAATATCAAGTAGAGATTGAGAAAAAAGTGTTGGAGAATTTCCCGGAACCGATGAATGCGGAATCGTCGTACCTAATATATACCCATAACCTATAGCAATTAATAACGTCAATAGCAGAAAAAATAGATGTGAGAAAGTAAACTAATCACAACACAAGATTTACGTGGAAAACCCAAATCGGATAAAAAACCACGGGCCGCCAGGACGACAATTTTTTTTTCACTATATGATAAATTGTTACAACCATATATTCCAGGATTCTCTCTCACACCCAAACCCCAAACCACGCTCACAGAATCCTCACCAAGAACCCCACAATATCCCCTAAGTCTCCCCTGAATATCACTCACAGATCTCTAACTTGATCCACTGATATTCCCTTAGATCCCTCCACAGATATTCCCACGGGTCTCTCACCCCGATCTCTCCACTACTCTCTGTTGTTACATGGTGTTCTTTTTCTCCATACAAAATAACCTAGATACAAGGTCTATTTATACTAATTACAGGGAGTTTAACATAAGAGGAAATCCTACTCCTAAACGTACAAGACTTACTTGTTCCACATCAATATTATTTCCTATTTATGACAAGTCTTCTTGTTACAGGACTTTCCTATTTTTCATGAAGAAAAACTCTTTCTTTTTCTAATTAGCACAGGAACTTCCAGAAGAAAACACTTTCCTATTTCCACGCGCAACATTCCTCTTTGGGTAAAATACGTTGTTCCCGCGGTCTAGGTCGCGGTGTGCACCCCACTTCCTATACCGCAAAAAACCACTGTCAACTACCTCTCTGTGTGCAGCGGTCCATGCCATTACTTCTGCCGCGGTCCACACCACGTTTGATCATTTGGACATGACCGCTCTCCATGCAAATGTCTAGGCGCCTGTCTGCACTGCGGTCTACACCGCGGAACCCACCAGACTTTGTTTCTTCTGTTCTTTCTTCAACTTCAAACCTCCCTCAAACACCATCTCCAACTTCCAAATGTTATCCCACGTCTCCAAGAAGTTCCACATCAATTGAGTATTGTTTGGTTAACATTGGGTTCACTTGAGAATACGAGGCAAAACCTAACAATTCTTCCACTTGGCTTGAATTCTCAAGACCTTTGTCCACAACCACGATTCTCATCACCAAGAATCAACATACCCCACCACAAGGTATAACCACTTAGGAACGAACCATCATAAGATTTTTTTTCTTCCTTTTGCTTTGTGTTCGTTGTTCCGGCAGCATGTCGAAAAATACTTGCTGAAATTATGGTGCAACTCCTTACGTCAGATTACCAAGGAGTTCGTCAGCCATCGACATCCTTGTCCACCATACACCTTGCATCACTTTCTGACCAATGCTTTATGCACAATTATGGACCACTAGCAGCAACATATCCTCTTCCATGGCCAGTGGGGAAAACTGCCAAAAGGATAAACATGTCCTTGCATCACCCAATCCTATGAAAGACCTTCCGTCCTTGCATCACATACCTGGTGAAAGACTTGCTACTAGAACGAGGAATGCTTTGCCGGATAAGCCCCACACTACTATTAGAGACTTCGAGCGTTCAATTTTTTTTATATATTCAATAAACGCCTTGTGTAACCCAGATTGGATCTCCATGACTTGTACCTGCCACCACAAGCAAAAAAAAAAAAAGTTCTCATCAATCTCTATTTTTCTTTTCATCAAACCCACCGAGTTCGAAACCGCTTTCAAGACGTATCTCCTTTGCTAAACCATACTAGGCAACCATCATCATCATCATCACGATTACCACCAAGTCCTCCATACGATCTCCCGTAAAGACTTGTAAAAACTTCATCACAGAACCAAGGCTCTGATACCAATTGTTGGAGATTTTCGGAACCGATGAATGCGGAATCATCGTGCCTAATATATGCCAATAACTCATAGCAATTAATAAAGTCAATAGCAGAAAAAATAGATGTGAGAAAGTAAATCAATCACAATACAAGATTTACGTGGAAAACCTAAATCGGGTAAAAAACCCTGGGTCGTCAGGACGACAGAGAAAATTCCACTATATGATAAATTGTTACAACCATATATTTCAGGATTCTCTCTCACACCCAAACCCCAAACCACGCTCACAAGATCCTCACCAAGAACCCCATTATATCCCCTAGGTCTCTCCTGAATATCACCCACGAATCTCTAACTTGATCCACTGATATTCCCTTAGATCTCTCCATAGATATTCCCACGGGTCTCTCACCCCGATCTCTCCAATACTCTCTGATGTTACATGGTGTTCTTTTTCTTCACACAAAATATCCTAGATGCAAGGTCTATTTATACTAATTACAGGGAGTTTAACATAAGAGGAAATCCTACTCCTAAACGTACAAGACTTACTTGTTCCACATAAATACTATTTCCTATTTATGACAAGTCTTCTTGTTACAGGACTTTTCTATTCTTCATGAAGACAAACTCTTTCCTTTTCTGATTAGCATAAGAACTTCCAGAAGAAAACACTTTCCTATTTCCACGCGCAACATTCCTCTTTGGGTAAAATACGTTGTTCCCACGGTCTAGGTCGCGGTGTGCACCCCGCTTCCTATACCGTGAAAAACCACTGTCAACTACCGCTCTCTGGGATGCGGTCCATGCCATTACTTCCACCACGGTCCACGCCGCGCTTGATCGCCTAGACACGACCGCTCTCCGTACTACGGTCTAGGCGCCTGTCTGCACCGCGGTCTACGCTACGGAACCCACCAGACTTCGTTTCTTCAGTTCTTTCTTCGTCTTCAAACCTCCCTCAAACACCATCTTCAACTTCCAAACGTTATCCCACGTCTCCAGGAAGTTCCACATCAATTGAGTCTTGTTTGGTTAACATTGGGTTCACTTGAGAATACGAGCCAAAACCTAACAAAAAGTACTTGGTCGAAGCAAGTTAAATAATGCTTTCCGTAAATGAAATTTGCCGCCTCTGCATAGTATTTATGGCGATTCCCTCTCAAGATACGACAATCATTAGATGTTTCTTCTATTGCAATCAGATTGCCCCACGAATGACTTTGTTCACTCTTTTGATCGATTGATATATCAAAGCAAAGTTTTTGAGAGAACTGAGAATTTTATTTTTACAGAAAAAGAAAGAAAAGAATGTATGATATTTCTCAAAACAATAATTATTTTTCTCACAAACAGTTTTTTCTTTTATAGAGAAATAGTGAAAAGTTGTATCTCTTCAAAACAACCCATTGTAAAATTTGAAATAATGAATAAATTAATTAAATATAAATATGAGTAAACCTTTTTATTAAACAATAAATGAATATTTATAACAATTCATTCATAGCTTTTATATGAATACAATGTAAGATTTTTATAAAAAATTGTGAGCAACATATGACATTATATTTTGAGTTTATGAAAACCTAATTGATTGGACCGTTTAAGTAAGTGAGAGTTGACATGATAAAAGTTGTTATTAACGTGATCAATATTGTTGGGCTCGGTGCACCTTAACTGCATTAATTATATGTAGTATATGGTATGGACTATTGTATATGTGTGGGTCTAGTATTCCTTTTAGGACTAACCATCCTATTAGGGTTTTGAGAATCCTTTATGAGTTAGGATTCTAGAAAGATATTCTATTTGTAAAGGGTCTCTACTCTCACTCATAGAATGTATTACAAAATTGTCTTCCCATTAGGCAATATGAGAAATGTGGGACTCTCTATTGTTTTTATTGTTTTTATTGTTTTCTTTTTAGGTATTTGTTCTCTTCAGGTTATTGCGCCATTATGGAGACGAGATTAAGATTCTCTATAACTTAGATTGTTTCCGTTGCGTTTCCAGGTACGTGTCTATTCATGTATACAATAAGAGATTTAATTATTTTTTTTATATAATGCTTACATACAATCCTCCTGACGAATTGTACTTATAATGCAGTGGATGTTCAAAACCATAAAATTATCATTACATCATTCCTGTCCAAACTAAACTATACACAATAAGCCAACAATCATCTAGCTACCATTGCTGAAATTGTTGCATCATTAATCGAACACACTTCCGAATTCATGGCAGATTTATTTTGTTCGTTTTCATCTGTTAGTCTCGAAAAAGCAGGCTTCTTCGGAATTGTTATACATGTAGCTTCATTTTTGAGCATTGAGAAAACTTCAAGCATGGTCGGTCTATCATTCGGGGTTTCCTGAACACATAGCAGAGCTATCCGCAAGCATGTCATTAATTTGCAACATGAAAGTGTGTCGTCCAGTGAAGGATCCATAAAATCCATGCCTTTGCCATCTTTCCACAGCACATATGCCTAGAATTATCAATTGTCAATGATATTAAGATATGCTCAATTCTGATCAAGATTACTTATCAAGATTTATTGAAGAAACTTACATAGTCAAGAAGGCTTATATTATCATTTTCACCATATAATATGGAAACCTTTTTGCCACTTATGATTTGTAGAAGTAGAACCCCAAAACTATAGACGTCGGATTTGGTCGAGTATATGCCTCTTCTGGCATATT
Organism: Dipteronia dyeriana; assembly: GCA_032871835.1. Taxonomy (NCBI): domain Eukaryota; kingdom Viridiplantae; phylum Streptophyta; class Magnoliopsida; order Sapindales; family Sapindaceae; genus Dipteronia; species Dipteronia dyeriana. The sequence goes on along the minus strand of CM065303.1, from coordinate 40,207,939 downwards.
CAGGAGGTACATAACCACTGTATTGAAAAATTACAAACAATCAACAAGAATAGTTGAACAAATAAAAGCTTCATCATGAAATAGCATTACGTGAATATAAATATATATACTTACTGTGTTCCAACAATGCGTTCCGTGTTAGCTTCAAGATCATCTTTTATGAAAATTCTAGCCATACCAAAATCCGATATTTTAGGCTTCATATTTTTATCCAGTAGAACATTACTAGTTTTCAAGTCTCGATGAATAATAGTTAATCTTAAATATTCTTGAAGATATAGAAGTCCTTGAGTAATTCCTTCAATAATATCAACGCGTTTTTTCCAATCCAAAATAAAATGTCTACTAGGATCTGCATTGAGTTCAATTATGAAATTTCTATGAGGTAACAATATGCAACAAGCCAAAATAGAAAGTTGCCAATAAATGAAGCAGGAAACTGTTCATACCAAAAAGATAGTGGTCAAGGCTTTTGTTTGACATGTATTCATAGACTAACATTTGCTCTTCTCTATCATTGCAAAACCCTAAAACCCTTACTAGATTTATATGTTGGAGCTTCGCAGTAAGCATAACCTCATTCTTGAACTCCTCAAATCCCTGTGTGGACGTTTTTGAAAGTTTTTTCACAGCTATTTCCTGTCCATCTGGTAACATGCCCTAAAAACAAAAACCATGTACACATGGTCGATATATTCGTACGTTTCAGTACTATACAAACTTGAAAATATTACCTTGTAAACAGGACCATATCCACCCTCCCCAAGCTTATTTTCAAATGAAAGATTGTCTGTAGCAACCTCAATGTCAGTCAAATTATACACTATCAAATTAGAATCTCCAGCAGCAGCAGTACTATTTATTTTGTTCTTTGAATCCTTAGCTGAGTTCACTTTCCCTATCAACAAAAAAAAATGTCAGTTTTTTCATTCAAAGTTGTATATATATTTATAATCTTATAACAGAAACAAGTTACCTTCTGATGATTTGAGCATTCTAAATCTAATGTAATATATCAGAATTCCAAGTAGAAGAATAACAGCTGCAGTTGTCGTCAAAATGATTACTAATACTCGCTGATTATTGTCTTCCTAATCTGAAAAAATAATCCTCAGACATTGTAAACAAGCTTTTGTTAATTTTCTTTACTTTCAACTCAATAAAAACATGATTTGCCAAGCTTTTATTGCAGTCCCTTTCAATGCCCTATAATTCATGGCAGACCCAATTATCTGAAATATTTTCCCAGAAACAGACAGCAGAGTGCCCTATGAATTGTGGAATTACTTGTATATGTCACATTCAACGTTGAATAAAGGGAAATTGAATGCTATTAACCCTATAGAATTGTTTTGACATTTTGTGCCAGCTAGGCTACAATTATGAAATATTTATAGATAAACTAGAAGGGCTAATTGCCTAAATAATCTAAGTAATAAAATTAGGGTGGTTTCTAAATTTATAAATTTCGAATAATTTGATTAATTTTATCAAAGCATCCATTTTTTTGGATAAGGGGGCAATTTTACTAAAATCTTTATTTTTTTTAGTGAAATATCACGTATTTAAACGTCTTTATCACATTAGTAACTTTAATCTTCTTTTTTTTTGTTCAAAATACATCACTTTAGTCCTTTGACTAAAAAACTAACAGTCAACTTTAATTATATATATATAAGTACGAATTTACCCTTATTATTATATGATACAATCCTAAAAGGTCAATTTTACCCTTAAAAGGTTTTGTTATTACGCCTTTAATTTTCAAAGAAAAAAAATCAAATAATTTCAAGGTTTTAACATTAAAAACCTTTAAAAAAGATTTTAACATTAAAATGATTATTTCAAAAATAAATAATATTTAAATTGTTTATAAAATTAAATTAACACAAAATTTATTTATTTTCATTTTTTTGAAAGATACGCAAATTTTATTAACATTTTTTTTAAAAAATAAAAAATTAATGGATAATAGAAAAAATATTAAAAAACAATTTTTACATAATTTTTTTAATGAATGATAGAAAATTATTAAAAAAACAATTAATAGATAATTAAAAAAAAAATCTGAAACGTTCTCCATCGTTTCATCTGGAGATGACTCCATTGTTTCAGGCCGCGATAGAGATCGATTGGATCTCCACTCATTCGGCGAGACGATGACTCAGCGATGGACCTCCATCAGAAGAATCATTTTAATGTTATTTGATGGGAAAAAAAACTCAGTTTGGAGTACCAATCTCATCAATCTTGGAGGTTTTAAATGGATGGTGAAGCTCTTAGATTTTGGAAACCAAGGTCTGGGTGAAGAAGATGATGAAAAGAGTGGCTTGTACAAATTTCTCTAGGATCTACTATGTTATCAAATGGATATAGTTTCGACCCGAAATCATTTATTATTCAAAACCAGACATTTTTTTGTTGTTGATAAAATACTCCATAGATCGAAGATAAAATTATAAGAGTATAGTCAATGGGAATCAAACAGAATATAGATTAAATCAATCAGTGCCCTACATGATACAGAGAGAGTTCTGGAACTGCAAACATTTTGTACAAACACAGCCAAAAGCCCCAACTTCTAAAGATATCAAGAGAAGTATTAATAGTGAAAAGTCTAGATCAGAGGAAAAAAAGTGAATCCAAATTAAATCCAACCACCCACTAACAGAAACTAATTGAAACTTCTAAATTTATCTAAACCCTTCACTAATAGTAGAAGAAAATCACCCTCATCTTCTAGAAAAAATAAATAAAAATTATCCCCACATCTCTACACCTTCTGCAACAAATGTACTATGTCTCAATCTTCAACTTGACCCTCCTCCTTCATAAAAAACTACTGTGAAGTTTTGCTACGATGGTCTTTTTCTTGTTGAGCAAAAATATACCTCGTAGTCTTATTGCTAACAATGTCCACCACATACCCAACATCAGTAGTAATATTGAAAACCAGAATAATATAAGGCAATGGAGATCTGCCTGAAACAATGCAAATCTCGTTTCAAGTTTCTTTGATTTCATTTTTTTTTGGTATATATATATATTTCTATTAACTGTTTTTTTAAAATAATTTTCTACTATCCATTAATTTTTTTATGTAATTGTTTTTTTAAATATTTCTCTATTATCCATCAACTTTTATTGTTTTTTTTAAGATCTTAATAAATTTTTGTATACCTTTAAAAAAAATGGTGTTAATTTAATTTAATAAGCTGTTACTTTCAAAAAATAATTATAAACCATTTAAATATTATTTATTTTTGGAATAATCATTTTAATGTCAATTTTTTTTAAAGGTTTTTAATGTTAAAATCTTAAATATTTTGATTTTTTTAACGGTAAAATTGATCTTTTAGTTTTGTATTATATATTAACATGGGAAACTTATATATATATATATATAGTTAAAGTTGACTGTTAGTATTTTGGTCAAAGGACTAAATTGATGTATTTTGAAAAACCAAGGGATTGGAGTTGCTGATATGATAAAGGCATCTAAATATGTGACATTTCGTTAAAAACTAGGGACTTTAGTGAAATTACTCCTTTGGATAAAAATGCTCATAATCAAATAAACCTCAAACAATGGAGATCTACACACAGACCTCCACCTCTATTGGAAGAAGAAGAAGAAGAAACACTAAGGATTAAACACGATAAGAGTTAAACTATTTTTTCTTCAAACCGTTGTTGGCTCGGTTTGGAATCATCTATACTCTTTATTAATGAGGACTTGGACTTTCTTTTCCCTAGATCTGTCTCTTCCCAATTGAGTCATTGACCGTATAAATTTCAAGATTTACAACTTGCTACAGCAAATTTCTACGAAGAGATCTATTTACAAAGGTGATGGTTTTATTTCTACACTCGGTGTAACCCCTATTTCCTATAGCTTTGCATTCGTTTCTCGGGTACAACCGAATATTTTAAGATTTAAATAAGCTTGTGCATGTGTTTTAGCTTTTTATGGGTGTTTGCACGAAGATTGAAGATGTTGGGGCTGTTTGAAGATTTAAAAGAGTTGAAGAAAATCATGCGTGGTACAAGTGTTGAAGTGTATCACGCATCAACAGTATAAACTTCACAGAGATTTGTCGCAGTACAATTGTTGAAGTGTACCGCGAAAAAGGTCCAGACATTTGTCACGGTTCCTTTTTTGATTTGAACTGTGCATCTTGTGTTGCGCATTTTGTCCAGAGATTTGGCACGGTCATCAACATTCTATCATCAAACCTTCACCATACCACCAAATCCATCCTAAATCACCAGCAATTGATAGTATCAATTTCTACACTTGGTGTAGCCCTCATTTTCTTTTTTTTACTCGTTTTCTAGGTATTATTTAATAGGTTTTGTGAGCTTTATGTAGGTACTAAACCGTAAATAAAGTGTTAGAGCTTAATTGAAGAGTTTTGAAGGTTAAAGTGACTGAAATTGTAAAAGTTTGTACAAAACACCCAACTTCTAAGGGTCATATCTACCTCCTCAGATCGAACCATATGAAATCCATAAATATTCAGAAAGCCACAGACGTTTAGTTTCAAAGTTTTTTATGGATTACGATTCGAGGTTTCTAGCGAAAGTTATGACCGTTTTCGTAACGGTGCGTGATGCTGAAAATCATCACCCGAGGGCAATGCGACCTAAAGCGACATAGAGGTTAAGTTGTCTCTAGGTCGCTTTCGTCCCTGTTAAACTCAATTTAGGTTGCTTTTCAAGTCACTTTTTATCTAGAATCCAAAAATATTGCCCATTTGCCCTGACCCTATTTCCTTTCCATATATAAACCTTCCTTATTGTCATTTCAAAACATCACTTTCTACCTAAAGAATACTCACCGAAACCCCATCTTTACTCAACTCTCATTGATCATGCCAAAGGATAAGGATATGCATTTTGGCCTTCATATCCTTATCCTTTGTCTCATTCTCGGATGTCTTTGTGTGTGTTTTATGGCTCATTCGTTGCAATTATAGGTATTAGGTGAAAATCAGGAAACATAATCAAATGGGACAAATGGGTGCAGAAAAAGAAGACTTGAAGACCCATTATTCGACATAAACCGTGCACTGGAAGAAGAAGTCTCTAAAGAAGGTTTAGTGCATGAATACTGCACGGGTACCAAATCATGCACTGTCATACAGATGCCAAACTAGAAAGCAGATCAACCTGGAAAAGGTGATTGCGAGGGTGCTCTAACCGTGCACTACTCGCACACTACACGAATCTGGACTGCTACATCAACACTACGCGCACCACCTAATTTGGAAAGCCCCATATATACATCCTTTTTTGAATTTTAAAAACCCTCTCTCTCCACTTTTCTAGCCACGAATTTACTCTTCCATCTCTCGATTTTCTCCCCCTTACATCATTATCACTAACCATAGATCTAGGAATCATTCCTCACCAAATTTAACCATCATCTTTATCATCTACTCAACAAAGGACACTTAGAGATTGAATTGAAGCTTGAAGGAAACAGAATCTCTACATGGGTCTCTTCTATCCCTCTTCTCCATGTTATTTTCTTTTATTCGTCATAAGTAGCTAAACCCTTTTGTGGGTCAAGTAGGCAATCCAACTCTTGATCCATATTTGATATCAATTCATTTTATTAACCATCCACATTTATGGTGTTTAAACAAGCTCACTTGAATCGGAAGGGACATGTTTTGAGCACTCCAATCCAACATATCCCAGTTAGGTGAAATTGGTGGATTGTGAGTACTCCAATCCAAATCATCTCGGTCACCTCACATCTATCCAAAACAAGAGAGAAATGGGTGGATTGTGATTACTCCAATCCAAGACATCCTGGCTACCTCACATCTATCCAAAGCAAGAGTGAAATGGGTGGATTGTGAGCACTCCAATCCAAGCAATCCCAGAAACTCAAGTTAGGAAGATAAGCCCTAATTGAGCGAATTGGTTCTTAAAGAATGGATTGCCCACCATTTGTGTTTGATTGTATTGACTTCCATTTTCATATCTCATTATCTTATCGCTTCGCATTCTTGCTAATTATTAGTTTAAATTTAGATTAATTAACTTAATTGTAGTTTGTATAGTAGTTATTAACTTTCAAAACAACCTTTGATATTTACTTTTTCATGCTTTACTTTTGTTTACTATTGGTTAACTAGTTTTATCCTTTTAGTTTCCCTTTCCTTGTGGACGATATCCAACTTGTCATTGTACTAGTTTTGTAAGCCTTTTGAGGCATTGTTACGGTTTTATAAACATTTTTTATGAACCTTTTTTAACTATAAAAATGTACACGTCAAAATGGCACAACTGCCATTAGGTGGTTAATCGTAGTTTTCTAGCTAGTATTATTCTTATTTTTATTTGAGTAATTTCGCTATTAATTGATAGTTTTCTAATTTTGGTTTTTGCTTCGTTTTCCTTTCGTTTGTTTTAAAAACGATGGACTTTTTTGAGCAACACACATATGCATATAAGAGAGATGCAAATCATGTACCAGCTATGGAGTTTGGTACTTCAAATCAACAAATGCAGTCGTTGACTTCGGGAAGAGAACAAGTGTTGGTTGTGGTTTGCAAGATATGTGATGTAGTTAGGCATGACATAGAGAGTTGCCAGTTAAGAGATGAATTTTCAGAGTTTTATAGAAGGCAAGCTCGAACATTAAAGCCCTATAATCGGAAACCACGGGAACATTTAGAGATTTCTACAATCCGGAGCCGAACTACAAGCCATACAACAACTCATATAGTCGGGATTGAAGGGCACACCAAGACTTCTCATGGAGCTATGATGAGATCAATACCTTTGAACAATCCACCTTATCATCCAAATCTTTTGAAGATGAGATGAGAGAGCTCATGCAAGCTTCTCAACGGACAATTGAGCAATGGATTTCAATGCGTATTTCTCAACAAGAGATGCAGACCTACATACAAGAGCAAGAGCAAGAGCAAGAGCAAGAGAAAATGCGGCGTCAACAAAAGAAAGAAAGACAAGCCACAATGAAAAGAATTGAAATAGATGTTGAGACAATCGTTAAAGTTATAAGAAAGAGAATGCATGAAGAGACCCCTACTCAACCAGAGCCAGAAGATGTAACAATCACCTATTGGGGAGATGAGACTGTCGTCTATGAAGATAAATATGAGTTCGGTGACTACTCATCTAGTGGTACGAATGGAAAGTTGAAGAATGAGGAGTTGAAGACAGAAATGAAGGAGGTGAAAGATGTCCTCATTAAGGAGCCAATTATATTCAAGGAGCCAATTATATTCAAGGAACCAGAGCCCATCACTTCTCACATTCCTTCTCTAGGATGCCTGCACTAGTGTAACACCCAATGTCTTTCAGGCCCAATTGAAAGGCCTAAAAAAGAAAAAAAGAAAAAAAAAAGATAAACGTTTAGCAGAAAAGGCATCAGGTGAGTAAGCCAAGTGAAATGCATGGCTGACAGGCAGCTGTGAGCTTGGTTAATTAGCTCACAACTTCAGCTGTGTCCTTCGTTAAGTATATATATATATATATATATATATATATATATATATATATATATATATATATATATATATATGAGGATAAACGTTGTGAGAGCTAGAAAGCAGTAGAATCCAGCGGAAGAAAGGAAAGAGAAGAAGTTAGTGAAGCTCTCTCGTGATTATAGATTACAGTTGATTCTTCTTTGATATCCAGTTTCTAATTGGATCTTGTGATTGTTAGGGAAAGAAGACGAAGGGAACCTAGCATATTCATTTTGAATTAAGCTTGACGTCTAAGTTGTGAGTGAATTAAGTTTCAGTTTTGTTTTAATTCAAAGGTTTTCAGTTTTATGATTAAGATTAATGGTTGCAAATCTTTTAAGCTTTTTATTGCTTTTATGATTGATGGTGATGATATAGAGAACCGAAAGTATATATTTTATGCTTATATTAGCATTCAGAATCAGTATATTATTTTTATGAATTATCCAGAAGAGATTATGATTTCTACAAAAGCACCATGTACAATTCCCCAGTTATGATTATGGTTGGCTTTTGGGCCCGTTCTACACATGTGTATGTCATGAGTCGCTCTGCAAGTGAATGACCAGAGAAATAGTAATAGAGTCGCTCTGCACTTGTATGACCAGAGAGTCGCTCTTCCAGAGCATGACCAGAGAAAGAGTAATTGAGTCGCTCTGCTCGGGTATGACCAGAAGTTATTCATGACTTGGCGTTTGACCGAAGTATTTCGGCTTACATATGGAGGATATCCCCGGTACGAATTTGGTGAAGATTAATATTTTATAAAATATCTTACTCTTGTTCAGAAAAGTGATGCATTCAGTATTCGGTTTATTAAGTATGAAAGTAGATATATTATTTTATACCATGTATTGCTGAATGCTTATTGTAAAGTGGTTTAGAAAAGTGTTTTTAAAGATTTTCATTCACTCACTGGGCGTTAGCGCTCATCCCTTCACTCTTAAAAATTTATTCAGGTAGCTGCTCGGTTGTACGGACTCAGAAGTTTTGAGGTGGGCCACTCGATGACATCATGAAGCATAAAAGTCATGCATTGTAAATTTTCATGTACATATTTAGAAATATGAGGTAGGCATGGTCGGGACGGTAGGCATGGTCGGGACTGTAAAGTTGTCGGGAGGGTAGGCATGGTCGGGACTGTAAAGTTGTCGGGACTGTAAAGTGGTCGGAATTCTACTCGGTCTGTTCGGCCTATTCGGCCCACTTGACCTACTCGGCCTACTCGGATTTCTTACTCGGCCTGTTCGATTTCCCACTCGGGATGGACTGGTTAGTTTATTTTAAAGTGGTCGGTTTTTGGTCCGATCGGTCATTTTTGACCTTTTTTGTAACGAACGAAAATATATAAAAACAACATTGCAATTATGTACATTTTGCATTCTTCAATATTCTCCTTACATTTTGTTTGTTTAATAGCAAGTATTTCGTATGGAAATCTTAGTAAGTTCTTTTATCGTGCTAGTAAATGTAGAGCCCACAGGGTTTCCCTTGTACTCAAGAGAGGAGTCGGGGTGGGTCCTGTCAACTAGGGCCACATGGATAAGTTACTTTTTGGTTTCATCGTGCCATTATATAGACTGTGTACTGACTTATCCTTGTTATACTTGATTAGAAACATGCCATCTTGCGACAAATATTTCAAAGACCTAATCACATATAGGCGTAAGTTTGAAACCTTGGAATTCGGTTAAGCAATCCAAATAACCACGTCTTGCCTAGATGTTAATCGTGCACTTTGTGGGAGGCAACCCACCTACGGTTTAAATTTTAAACTTTTCTTGTTTTATGTTTACTTTCTTGTAATACGTTAATTTTGTGATGTGAGATAGTTTTGTGGAGAGACATTTAGAGATAATGGGTTGAGTTACTTTTTATTGGTGGTTGATGATCAATTGTGCTAAATGTTATGCTTAAGGCTAGGTTCTTCATCTCTCTGGAAATACACATAAACAACTTGTAAGTATTTGGGGGGGGCTCATAAAAAGGGTGAGAACCATATCCAATTTTGGATACAAGGAAGAAACCACCTTGGTTTCATTTCTAAATCTCAATCTTGAACTTTTAATCCTTCATATATTTTGATCTATTTAACTCATTGAAAACTTGTTGATATTTATGTTTGTTCTTAAATGTCCCAACTATGTAGACCTACACACTAAACCAACCACTGTACCCTCCCATATCATAAACACATTTCCAGCATGGCTTTGATTTTGGCTAGAGAAAATAGAGAAATGAAGCTCCAAAAAGTCAATTGCAAAGTAGCGTGTACATAGGGTAAATTGTGTAAAGAAAAAGGTTTAAAATGAAATTAATAATAAGTGCTAAAAAGAAAAGCACAAAGCTTTATAAGATAAAAATGTAAAGAACCATGGATATCATAAAATGCCTAAAAATGAAGATCAATGTCTATACGCTCGATTAAAGAGTGAAAAACTTGCCACATGGAATTCTCTAGCATAATCACTAGCTTTCCCCATAATACCATACGCACTTAGCCTCTCCATCACCGACAACATCACAACATCACTTGAACCTAAAAGAAGTCCTAATTGATCTTTATGAGGGGTCTTGCTTTTAGATGAAGGTGTATTATGGTACTTTTCTCTCGTTCTTAATGTTCAACTCCTTTCTGTGGTCCAATTGTTTTAAAACTAAGAGGTTTTTCAAAATTCATTATATGCATGTAAAATTTGAAAATTTCTTATGCATAACCTCCAACCGCATATGCTTTTTGAGTGAGCCTAGGTTCCGTGTGGTAACGAGAGAGATCTGGAAAGGTATAAAGTCAGGGCAAAATGCTATCACTAAGATATATGGAATTACAATCTCTCTTGTTGTAGCATCTTAGCTTGCATTTCTCGAGCCTTCTCTTAGAGGTCATATCATGCATATGCCTCCATTTCGGTTCGCCTGTTATCACATCTCTGTTTATAGTTGGCTTAGTAAGAAAGACGTTTGTAGGTATTGTTCTGTAAGCCCTCACGATACTTCACTTGTCCTCTAGGGATCACCTAGGGGTTCAAAAGGCTTGTGACACGTGCTAAATGCCATAGTGTCACCCACAAAAGCAGTGTTGTTTTTGTAGTGTGTCTAGTCTAAGTTTAGGTTTTTAAATTTGTTTGTTGATTTTAGTTTTGCTCGAGAGCGAGAAAAAGATAGGTTTAAGGGTATTTGATAGTATCCATTTCTACACTTGGTGTAGCCCTCATTTCCTATTAGTTTTTCTTATTTCTTAGGTATTATTGTTATTTAATATGTTTTGTGAGCTTTATATAGGTGATAAATCGTAAATAAGGTGTTAGAGTATAATTGAAGAGTTTTGAAAGTTAAAGTGGCTGAAATCGTAAAGGCTCATGCAAAACATCCAACTTTCGGGGATCATATCTCCCTACTCAGATCGAACCATATTGAGATCCACATATATTCAAAAATCCTCGGACGTCTAGGGCCGTTCTGTAAGCGTTTTTCAGTTGTTGTTTTTCGAAAATGAAAATGAAAATGAAAACAGAGTTTTTTGTTTAAGTTTTGAATTCTGAAAACGCGTCTGGTAGAATATACTTAAAGCTGTATTTTGAAAATGAAAATGGAAAAAATGCGTCTGGTAGGTTAACCAAAAGCTATCAAAAATTGAAATATCAATTTTGACATTTTGTTTAATATTATTACAACTATAAACAAATTGATTACATAATTAACCAATATAATTTTTGTATTGTAATTTTTAAATTAAATAAAAGTAACACATCGAAAATTAATTCAAAAAAACATATCAAAAAATGAATTAATCAAAACTAAACTCTTAAATTATAAATAAATAATTATAATATATATATATATATATTATAATAAAAATATTACTGTATATATTATGGTATTAATATATATATACACATATTATAGTAATATATATAATAATATGTTATAATATTATATATATTATTTTTTATATTAAATTATATTATAATATATTTTTATATATAATAATACATAATATATTACATTATATTCTATATAAGTATATAATATTTGATATTATATATAAATATAATATTATATAATATATTATTGTATACAATAACGTTATAAATATATATATAGTATTTATATATATATATATTATATTATATAATATTATTATATTTATATATATTATAGGATATTAATATACTAATTATGCATATTTTTTATAATATTTATATATAGTAATATATATTATAATATTATAATATAATTATATACATAAAATATATTATTTTATAATATACAATAATTATAGTGTATATATATATATATAAGGGACACTTTGGTCATTTGAAAATCTTGTCTCGTCTTGTTCTATCCATATCAAACGTATAACAGTACAATTAATAGTTTAAAAAAATGATTTTTTTTAGATAAAAAAGTGAAAAACAAAATGAAAAACAAAAACAAAAACAAAAAACAAGTATTTTGTGTTTTTCAAATCTTTAACTTTCAAAACTGGTTTTGTTTTTCATTTTTTTTTCGAAAATAAAATGAAAAACGGTTAACGAAAGCGTTTTCGAAATCGTTTTTGAAAAATAAAAATGAAAACGAACTGAAAAACAGCTGCAGGACGGGGCCCTAGTTTCCAATGTTTTTTACGGATTACGATTTCGAGGGTTCTAAATAAAGTTATGACCGTTTTTGTAACAGTGCGCGAAGCTAAAAATCGTCACCTGTGGGCAATACGACCATAAAGTGACCTAGAGGTTAAGTCACCTCCAGGCCGCTTTCGTCTCTATCAAAACTCAACTTTAGGTTGCTTTTCAAGTCACGTTTTGTCTAGAATCCAAAAAAAAATACCCATTTGGCCTTGCCCTATTTCCTTCATATATATAAACCTTCCTTATTTTCATTTCAAAGCACCACTCTCTACCTAAAGAATACTCACCAAAACGGCATCTTTACACATCTCTCATACATCACCAAACCCATATCTTTATACATCCTTCCATACACCCACCTTATGGAACCTTCAAATTCACTATCATCTCATATTTTTAGACAAAGGGAGCTGAAGAAAAACCAAAAAAAGAAGAAGTTCAAAGCAAAGAAGAGAGAGCTCTCCATCATAGTTTTCTCTACATCTCTTTCTCTTTATATTCTTATGATAGCCATGTTTAGATCTTCATATATGTTTTGTATGGCTCTCGTTTGTATCATGAACTAAATTTCTATTGCTAAGGCTTGATGAAACCAAACCTTGAATTTAACTATAAATACCACTCTTTTATCCATGTGTGCATTGTGTTTTGTATGGATGTTTTTGAATGCTTAATGTTTTCATTAGATTGATCAACTTGTGAATGATATTTAGTGGTGTGCTATGAACCGAGGGGCGACGCACGCCACATGTTTGATGAAATATCCACTATACATGTCTAGTAAGGTAGAGATACACGATGCTAGAGTATAGGGCTGTAATGTATGTGCCAAGCTCTTAATGAATTCATGCATATAGTCTAGGGTCATCAAGAGATAGGCTTTGGGTATGTTTGAATGTGATTTCTATTACTCGAGGGAGAGTAGAGATTATTATTGAGTACACAGGTCTACAATTCACATTTACACTAATTTGGGTATTTAAGTGAGTCTAGAGCTTAATTAGCTAGATGGTGAAGTGGATTCTATGTCTTAGCATTTCTTATCATATAGTTACATTCATTTTCATTGTTGCTTTTAATTCACAAATTTAGTTTAAACTTGCTTGAGTATTTTAGCTTAGATTAATTGCAATTCCATTAAGATCAACATTCTCTTTTAATCATTGTTCAAATAGTAGCTAGATCAATCAATTTCAGTACTCAACTCCTCAATTTCGTGGAAACAAACTTTATTCATTGTTGTACTACACTCCGACCCTGTACACTTGCAAGCGCTCACCTTTGGAGCGAGTCAACTATCCACTTAGATCCATCATCAAGCCACCATCTTGGAGTAAAGGGATTGAAGGAGAGAAGCAAAAGAAGAAGATTTCAAGTTTGAAGAAGAGAGAGCTCTCCATTATTAGTTTTCTCTATATCTATGTCTCTTTTCATTCTTGTATTGGCTATGTTTAAATTGTTCTTTATATTTTGTTTGGCTTTAAATTGTAATATGAACTAAATCTCTTGAGCTAAGGCCAAGATGAAACATGATCCATGACTATCTAAATAAAGACCTCCAGTTTTGTCTTTGCTTGTTTGTGTTGTTGTATGAAATTTTTATGTGCTTAATGCTTTTGAGTGCTTAGCTATCACTTAAATGTCATTTTTGTGGCCGTGTGATGGACTGAGAGGGGAAGCACACCATTTGTTCGATAAAATGCTCCATACAAGTCTAGTAAGGTAGAGATACGCGAGCCTAGCCTGTAGAATTCATATGGTGTGCCACTAATCTTAATGAACTTGTATGTAATTCGGATAATCATCGAGAGATAAATTATTGGTATGTATGAGTGTGATCTTTATTGCTTGAGAGAGAGTAGTGACTATTTTAGGGTCACACGAATCTATAACATTCACTTGCATAATTGGGTTTAGTTGGTGGATCTAGAATAAAGATAGGAATGATTGGGTGGATTCTAAGCCTTAGCTATTTTCTCTTATAAGTTAAAACAACTTCTTCTTGTGTTCGTGTGTTTTTAATCTCATAGTTTGCATTGTTAGTTAAATTAGAGTAGTCTAGTGTTTAAATTGGTAATTACACTCTTTTAGGTATTGTTCATCTAGTAATTTAGCCAATCAATTTCAGTGTCAAATTTCAATTCTCGTGGGAACAAATCTTATTTGCATTGTACCACACTCTACGGCCTCGAACAATTGCGAGTGCCCCCATTTTGGAGTGGTCAAAGGGTTCGTCAAGGGTGATGATTTAATCAGATCTTATATTGCACAAAACACAAGATTATTTTATTTTTAATCCTATTCTATGGTACACCAAACATAGAATAACATTAAAATTAATCCAATCCTATCATATCTTATCTCATAAAAATAATCATATCATATCCCAGTAATCCACGTACCAAACGGGGACCTATAGGAAAAAAGTTTACAAAAATAATAAAAACAATAATTCATGACAAAAATAGACCATCCTTTTTTAAAAGGCTAAATATGGGTGTTTCCTTTACAATTGGGTAACTAATGCACATCAAATAAACAAACATAGAAAACATGAACAAATGAATTATTTAAAAATGCAATTTATATTTTGTATAGTTAAACTCTCGAAGAAGAATTTAGATCCTTTACTGATCTGATTTTCTTCCTGACCTTATTTAATCTCATGACACATAAGCATTGTAGTAAATGTGTGGTTAAGATATGATTGATTTTCACAACCACTTTACTAACAACCAATCACATGCTCTAACAAGTCAAGGAAAAAGATTAGATCAGTAGAGGATCCAAATCCAAGAAGCTGCCGCTTGAGAAAGCACCCAATTATCATCATGTGAGACTTGCCACACACAATAACCAAGCAGATTACTCTTCTTGGCATATGAAACCTTGATTTTAACAACCTCAACATCATCGAAACCGATCCAAGATGTCCCAGTTGAGCAGTAATTCACCACATAAGTGGCGTTGTACATAACTTTAGCTCCAGATGTTGAAATGTAATCCTTGATGTCCTTAAAGCTCATGTCTCCCCCATTTGTAATGGCCGGTCCAGATGCTGGTGCACCAATACTATTGTTTGCAGGGTTTACAAGTGTCCACGCATAACCATAGAAAGGCAACGATAAAACTATCTTATTAGCCGATAAGCCTCCATTAATCCAAGTCCCAATACCATAATCAGCATTAGAAGTACTGCTTGGATCATACAGAGCTGCATGAGCTCCTGTAAAGTTTAACCGAGTAGGCGTGTGAAAATCATAAGCCAGAACATGAACCCAATTCAAGTAGTGTTGCATATAGTCAATTGGATAACGTGTCGAGTCCAGATTTGGCGAATAAGGAACAGCTGCAGTCAAAAACAGTCGCGTCTGGCTAGAGTTTCTTGACTCTAAATCAATAGCTCCCTTCCATTCTTCGAAGAGGACACCCATGTTAGACATATCCGTGCTCGTGCTCGCAGAAACCCAACTGAGGTCTAGGCCTTGAAAGCCGTAAAGTCTGGATAATTTTATAGAAGAGTCTATGAAAGATTTTCTATAAGAAGAATTGCTCACCATTGAAGAAAAAGTTGAATAGTTTGCACCTCCACCTCCAATGGATAGGAGAGTAGTGACTGATGGGTTCTTTTTTTTGACAGTGTTTGTGAAGTTGGAGAAATGTTCTTCATCAGAAGCTGATAGGGAGAGCTGATAGGAGGTGCTATTGACAGGAGCAAAAGCGCAAATAAGATGAGTAAACAGAGCAGAATTTATGTTGGCAACTGGAAAGTTGCTTCCTGAATACCAGTAACCGGCTTTAATCCTAGTCTGGCCTTTTGTAAGCCGAAATTCTAGACAGAGTAGAATATGGAAGACAAAAATGATAATTTTGGATACCATTGAAGACAAAAGGCAGCTTGAAGCCTTGTAATACAAATTTTGGTGAATTTCATAAAACAAAAATATATAACAACTCTCACTTCCAAAACCAAACAGATAATAATATCACCAATCTTCTTGACCACCAGAAAAAAAAAATGGGACTATTGATTAGTCTTCTTGTCCAATGCTGACCTTGGTGTTTTTTAGAATGCAAATATATTTCATTATCACTTGTTATTTGCATCTAACGGTTGAAATCTAACACCTAGAGCCTGTTTTGGTTTTTCCACTTGACCTTTGATGTGTTCCATTTTGTAGGAGTTGAAACTTCATCAGTAAAGTGAGGAAAAGTCTTATTGATTTAACTGGTTGTTTTCAGGTTGATGTATTTCCTGCCGACACATTCAACACCATTACCATGTGAACTTCGTTCATTGTTTATTCTCACTGTTTGATCATTGAATTTTATTTGTGGGCCTTTCGATAATCCGTAATCACCGGACTCGATAATATATATATAGAAGGTATTTTCAAACCGTCAAAGTCTAGTACTTCAACGTTGGTGATAGGATTTCTTGATGGTTTTTATCTCCGGTGCTGGTCAGAGGACCTTACAAAACTCATTAACATGTATATACTTATCTCGCTTTGGACTAATAGTGATTAGTGATAAGTTTGTTCATAAAAAAGGGAGACAGTTCCTTATTTATGTATTTCTTTAGTTTCAGTTTTTGTTAGTTTTTTCAGATATTACAAACTAATGCAGTAGAATGTTCTTGAAATTGTTGGTATTTCAGCATGTCCATGCTTCTTGTCTTGCTTGTGACAGTTTATTGAAGAATGTTGTACTTTTACGAGGTTAAAAGCTTGAAAATGATTTACTTTACAATGCAATTAGTACTCAATTTGTTACTAACATTGAAATTCGTATTTACCCTTTCAGGAACTTGTTGCCTATATGATCTCTTATGTTTAGAAACACCAAGTTTGAGCGTACATACAGATCGAAGAAGACGTTCCGGTATCTTGAGCTTTAATCTTCAAATCCTTATCTTGAGCTTTAATCTTTTAATACTTTACCATGTAATAAACAGATATGGCTGCTATAATGGCATGACAGATTCTGAACTTTGAATGCGTAGGACAAGAAATTGTGTGTAAGACTCCATCTCCTACTATTCCCTTTACATGTATGCTTATTTAATTGTCGTCAGTTGCGGAGGAACGAGGGGGCCTGCAGGGGCCATGGCCCCCACAACACAAATTTTTCTAACTGCAATTGCTTTTATAAGTTTTAAGTTTGATTATTTTAATGTGATATATAAGACCATCTCTAATAGTGGTGTAAATATGGGCCGGCCCGTTCGGCCTGCCAGGAAGGCAAACCTTGCCTAGCACGGCCCATAATTACATGCCGTGTCGGGCCTCCAACCGAGGCACGCCGTGCCGGCCCGGCTCGGCACGCCTGGCCGGTGTGCCAGGCACGGCGGGCCCAGTTAATTAATATATATATATATATATATATATATATTATTAATATTAAAAAAAACAATTAAGTGGGCCGACCCGTTTGGCCCGTCTAGCCGGGCAAACGGGCCAGCACGGCCCGGCCCGTCGGCACGGCCTGTCATGGCTGTGCCCACGTGCCGTGCTGGGCCCTGTTTTCCAAAACAAGTCGGGCCTGGCACGGCACGCCCAAGGGCATGGCGTGCTGCCATGCCAGGCCCGGCCTGTTTTGGAACACAGGCCCGGCAGGCCGTGCCCAAACAGGCCAGCCCGGCCCAAACTTACACCTTTAATCTCCAATGTAAATATTGATACCAATACTAAATTTGGTATAAAAAATAGTAAAATACTATATTTGATACATTATTTTAGCATTATACTCCAATAAATAATTTCATTTGAAATGTTATTTTTATTTTTTTATTATTTAAAATTATAGAAATCAAAAAATATAATTAATGCATTCAATTTATATAATATTGTTATTGTTCAAAATTATAAAAGTCAACAATTAATACATTCAATGTAATTAAACAGTGGTATTTTTGTAATTAAAAAAGTAACATTTATTATTGTGCCAAATTTGACATTGCATTGGAGGACGTTTGTTTTACTTTATGCTAAATTATAGCATTAACATATTAAATTGGAGATGCTCTAATATATCTAATACACTCATATTATTTATTAATTAAAAACATAAACATTAATTAGAGAAAAAGTCTGGACAAGATGAGGTTTATGTTTTTAATATTTTTAATTAAAATATTAAAATATTAAAAACATAAACCTACATTACGAAGTCATGGGATCGAATCTTTCTCTCTTCTATATTTTAAAAATAAGAATAATAATTAGAGAAAAAGTCTTGCATCCCGACGCATTTACCAATCAGACGGGAACTTAATTCCATATTTATATGTGAGACCCTCGTAATCTGATTTCCAACTGATTTTAGTAAATATAATAATCACAAATAAGAAATTAAGTTTCGATTCTCTTATTAGAATTCTAATTAGTAAACTCGCACTTAATGTAGGAATGAAAATCTATTCTTTTTAGGATTTGATTCTGATACATTCTCTTATTAGAATTCTAATTAGTAAACTCGCACTTAATGTAGGAATGAAAATCTATTCTTTTTAGGATTTGATTCTGATACATTCTCTTATTAGAATTCTAATTAGTAAACTCGCACTTAATGTAGGAATGAAAATCTATTCTTTTTAGGATTTGATTCTGATACATCATGAACCCACCCCCCCCCCCCCCCCCCCCCCCCCCCCCCCCCCCCCCCCCCCCCTCACACACACACACACACACACACACACACACACACACACACACACACACACATATATATATATATATATATATATATATATATATATATATCATTAAATATTTATTTGATCTTCATATGAGAAAGTAATCGACAATTGATGAATTTTACAAAAGAATTGAAACATTGGTTCATCTTCGTCAACATCTAAACGATATTACATTTGGTTTTTTAATAACTTAGTTTATGAATATATTTGTCATGTGTTAACTTACGTATTTGTTTTTATCTTGACCCCCCTAAAGCTAAAATCCTAGCTTCGCCCCTGATTGTCGTGAAGGTCATATCTCTTCATTCCCACTTCATAAACATATCGTGATGCAGAGTTTAATTAAATGTAGTCTATTTTAACTCCGTTTTCTCCTTAACTAGGTTCACAGAGAAGACCGGTGAAACTATTGCACCGATGTGGTAATGATACTTGTGCAAATTGCGGATCTCCTTATCAAAAATGGGTGTAAGTATCATATTCTATAGTCCTGTTCACTTTGTCAACATTCGAAGTTACACCTAGTTGTCTCTACGTCTTCTATCGGTTCTTTGGTGTTGATTTTGCGTATAACATTTGTTTCTTTTTTAACCATTATGATTTGGATATAACGTTTGAGTATTGGCCCCGGCCATGGAATTAAGATATAACAGTATAGATGTGTATATTCAATCAAATTATGCCATATACTCGAGAATTATAATACTGAATGATTCTGATAACCTTTTGTATATCGGGTGATGAATCCATACAACACAAAATCTAGATACATTTACCTCAAGATGGATTGAACAATATTTGAATTATAAGGCCTGATAATAGGAGGATATTTGTAAAAGATTTCATGCCTGCATATTCACTCATACGTCACTGTGAATTATTTACATAAAAATAACTCGAAGAGTGTATATTCTCTATCTTATATTTTTTTTTTAACATAATGTGACAAGTATTACACTATATCCATCATCATCTAGCTTCTTTTTGATAAACTGATTTATATTCAATCTCTTCATTTCTATTTGATGTAACAGATGTACCATCTTTGAATTTTGAGTTCTGTTTGACTATGGAAGTTTTAAGATAAATTTATCTTAAACCGATATATATTTTTTCTTTTTTTGCTCAGGACGTGTTATCGACTTATATTATATGTAATATTTTACCATGAACTATCTTTCTTTCTATCGTTTAATCTATTTATGTAACTTTTTTTCTTTATTTATTGTGACTTGGTATTGAAACATTAACTACGATATCTTCATAGAATTGCTAGAAAAATAACCTCATTGAAGTTTTTCTTTCATGCATCTCCATCACTTGTTAGTTGTTAGTGCCTGGTTTATTGCACTACATTTTGATTGTATCATTTGGTGGATATTAGATAATTAAGTCACAGAGTATTTATTTTTATCAAGTGTTCTGGCGTTCAAAGAAGCCTTGGTGTGCATACATCAAAGGTATCTTTAGGAAGAATCAATGCTCCAAATGCATACAAGTATTTCATTCCCACAACATTATAATGGAATCTATCTTCGAATTCTGACTTGAATAATTATGTCTATAAGGTCCATTTTGGTTTTACAAGTAAGAATTTTGTCGGATTGTTCAATGCAGCTTGTATATGATAAGGACACGTTCTCAACCGATGACTTCATGGGGGAACAGGGGTGAATCCAGGATTTTCTATCCAACGGGACTGAACTAGAAACTAGTTAGAAATCTTCTTAGAGTTTTAATAAGAAGATAGATTTCATTAATACAAAGTAAATACACAACGACCATTTACAAGTTATAATAAATCAAACCCCTCAAAATGTATATTCCCATGAAATAAAATGAAGTCAAGAAAAAAACAAGGGTTAGTTTTCATGAAAGTTCTCTCTCGTGAGAGGAACAATCATAGAAGTTGCGGTCTAATAGGTATAGAGTCTCTCTAGCTGGGAAGAGAAGGTGATTGTGGGTTTTGTTTTTCTTTCTCAGATCTGTGTATGTGAACGTTATTTCGGTTAAATCCGGTGTCTTCATAGGTTCTTCCAAGTTAGTGAAGCTGTGTGAGACTTTCTTTTTTAGACAAAGAGCTGATCTTTCAGATTAAAAGTGAAGAAACTAAGCAAGTGGGTTGGGTTGAGCAAGTTGATTGACTCATTGAGCAACTTTGGATTCCTTTTTGTAATGTTGAAGTGGAGGCAATTGTAAATAATATTTTAAATTAATATATGAGATATTGGGTTCAGACTGTACTTAAAAACTTGTATTGGACCTGTATGGCTGTGTAAATTTAAGTATCTAACATATTAGGGAGTAAACTTAATATATTAATAAAAACCTTAATTTTTTTTATAGAAAAAGACAGACGGGGTTGCAGCCTCTTACAACCCCCACAATCACTCGCCTATGCATGCAAGTTGATGTCCCATTAGGGTTTCAATTCATGCCCTCTGATGAAGAGCTGATGAAAGGTTATCTTGTGAGGCAAATTATAGAGCAAGAACTGCTGTGGAATGGAATCCAATTCTGCAATCTCTACGGCAAGTAGCCATGGGAGATTTTTCATGGCACTGATCATGAATTATCAGAGGAGGATGACTACAAGTTTCATGTATTTACGAGGTTGAAGAAGGCAAGTCTGCATAGGGTTTCTAGGGTTGCTGGTTGTGGGACTTGGCATGAAGATAAAAAATTAGAGAAGATATTTGCTGACAAGAAGAAGAAGATGGGTTTAATTGGGTTGAAGAAGAATTTCACTTTCAGGATCAAGAATGGGTCCAAGAAAAGTCATTGGATCATGCAAGAGTTTTCTCTGGCCGGTGAGTCTTTGATGGGTATTGATCATAAATTTTGTGATTTTGTTCTTTGTAGAATGTTCAAGAAGAAAGAAGTGGCATTTCATCAAACGGGTTTCGAACAACAAGATTCTTTTGGAGATAATAATTTGGTCATCCACCATTTGTTGAAACCCTAAATTCTAACTCAAATATTGGTGGAGATTTTTATAACGACTATGCATTGGCAGTGGCATCATCGTCACAACAACAACCACCAATTACTGTGAGTTTTTCTTGTTCTGGAGAAAATGGAGAAGAAACAAACCAGCTGGCAGGATATACACTAGAGACAGTTCCACTACAGAAGAGGGCATAAATGTTTTGTATGAATTTCGTGGTGTAACACAGATTCCACAGCCTGAGTTTAGATTAGTAGAGAATTCTAGTTCAGTACTACAGTTTATCACTGAAGAGACAACGTACCGAGATTATGTTTCCATTATAGAGAGTACAGATCAAGTTTTGAAGTTTTTTGATATCGAATCAACAAAAGATCTTGAAGTGATTCTGTTCAATAGTACTAACTGGAATAATATTTCAGGAGTCGTATCGGAAAATAATGTGCTGTCATTGCCGCCAATCCAGCAGGAGGGTAATATTAACATTAATGGAGGAGAATGGATGGTGATTGAGCCTGAATTGTCTTGTTTTGAATCGGACTGGCGCTTCTTCAATGCAGCCCACTTCTGTCTTGAATGATTGATATTGTTTGGTAATTTTTATTTATTTTTTTAATTGAATTCAAAATTTAATGAATTTAGACAATTTTAATTGATTTTTGTATATTTTCAATTTTTGTGTATAATATTTGTATAAAACTTTTTGGTAAGTACGAATTTATTTGGATACAAAACAAATCCGTTAAAAAAATGGTATTACAATATCACATACGGTGCTTAAAAGCGTTTTTTTGGGTTTCAACCTTTAAAAGCACCATTCGGTCATACTCATACACTTGTATTTACATTTAACGACTAGGAGCTAAAGTATGCTTCTTCTGCATCAGAACTGCAACACTATCTGGTTTAGCTTTAAATTTTATAGTTCTTGTTGTATGCTCTGTATTGTGTGATTTTATGGCCCATTTTTAGATTGAATCGCACTACAATTTTTAGCAGCTCAAGACCTGGTGCTCCTTCTGGTTCCGGTACACTCCCTCAATTTTATCTCCCTCTCGTTTAAATTTTGATTATTTCTGTTTTGTTGGATTGTATGACATGGGATTTTCAGTAGAAGGTTTGATGGGGGTTAATTTTGGTTCAATTTATTTATACGTGTCAATGGAAAAGATGGGTTGATGTGATTTTTCTTAATTGTTACCTTTATAAACTATGGTAGGGAAGAGTGGTTTGGTCATATGCTATTGGTTATTACTTGTTCGTTGTCTGCGCAAATAAAATTGAGGAATTCTGCTAACTATTACAGGTGACGGTGACAGTAGGAGTGTCTGGATGCATTTTTCTTGGGCAATGCTCTTGTTGAAGCGTTGAACGAGTGGGTAGAGTCGGCAGTTGGGGAGTTTTTGAGTACGGTTGGTAGATTGCAAGCTGAGCAACAAAAGCAAGTGCAGGAATTCCAGGTATATATCAAATCAAATTGCAAATACAATTGATATGCATCATATTTTGTTAGCACTACTGGGTTATATTATTCCATTTTCTGCCTATTGTTTATTACATTCTGCATAGCTTAGTTACTTGGAAGATAGGGGTTGTAGCTAGTTTTGTACTTGGCTAAGTGAAACTGGAAGTAGTACATACTAGAAAATCCCTTGTTTAGTGTTTGGAGTAGTAGAAATTATGCTAATGTTTCTGGTATTTATTTTCTTCTGTGAAATGGAAAAAAAAATTCTATAAAATTTTGTTTATGTGAGAATATATCTCCGTTTTTTCTTTGCTAATAAAATATTTTTAATAAAAGAGATGGGTGGAATGATAGAACATGATTTAATTTGCCTGCCTTAAATGAATCGTTATGATGAAAAAGGCTTTGATTAAAGCTCTAATTTTTAGCTTGAATGATCAATAGAATTGGTTTGTATGAATTTGGGGTTTCTATATTGTTAATGAAACTATGGTTGGCTCAATATGTTATGGACATTTTTTTGTTGTTACAAATCGTTGGTTACATCATTATGCAAGCTTCAGCTAGTTCATTCTTGTGATGGTATGGAATTGAAATTAAAGCGAGGATAGCACACAATAGTATTCTGTGCATATGCAAAAAATCATCAAGTGATGGAATTTGAAATAGTTGTTGATTTTAGTCAATTATGATAATACTCGAAATGCGATTGTCTTTTTATTCAGCGTTTCCCCCACTTCTTTGTCATTACATAGAACCAAACGTATATTCTCCGCTCTTTGATGAGCGGTAAATTAGGGTACTTGAATCCTAAAGTCAACATGTATCCTCAGTTCCATTTGCAGGATATGTTTTTTGGATGTTTATCAACTAGTTGCTCAAATATGTACTTGTTGTATTGCCGATGTGGAAATGGTGAGGATTGTCACCTTTTTTTTCTTGTATTGCGTTGATGTCACCTTATTAATAACTTATGTTTAAAAAAACAGATATTATGGTGAACTACCAAAATTGCCCTTAAAAGTTGTATTTGTGTTTTCAACTTCGGTTTCATAAAGAGAAGTTTAATTCTCTCTCCAAAAAAGTAGTGTGGAAATCGATCTAAAGGGCTTGTCAGAAATATTTTTCAAATCTACAGGTAACTGATTTTTGTGATCTCCCTAATGTTTTGTCATGCTTTTACGAGTGATTTAAGATGTATATAAAAAATGTATACAAAAAATGTATGAACATTTAGTCTAAAAAATGTGCACTAGGTTTATTTTCTTATTTTCCAAGATTATAGGTCGAGCTTGTAGGTTTGTTATAAAAGCAAGAGTTTTTGTAAAAGCTCGTGATTTTTTTAAAAAGCTCGGTCCGAGCTTTTATAAAAGCTCGGAGTTGTTATATAACAACTCGGTCTGAGCTTTTATAAAAGCTCCAAGCATTTATAAAAGTTATCCGAGCTTTTATAAAAGCTCGCACTTTTATATAAGCTTTTACAAAAGCTCTTGCTATTGAATTTGAATTTAGATATTGTTAATAAGTGGATAATAATGGTTTGTGATGTTGATTTTGACAGTAGAATGAATAGGGTGAGAATAGTCATCTCTTACAACGGTCGATGGGAGCAGTTACCCGATGGAAGTCAGAGGTTTTTAGGTGTTGATAATCAAGGAATGTATGTGTCAAAGAGTATGACTTACCAAGAGTTGGTGTCGATCGTGCAAAGCGTTGTGAAGTATGATGTCGACATAAACAATGCAGATCTACAGTGTATATCAATGGTTCCAGGAACTACATGTCGCATGTTTATATGAAATGATGATGGTGTTCAGTTTATACTAGGGGAAGATAGGGTGATCCCTCAAGTATGTGTCAATCTAATTGAGAGGGCATCAAGAGGTGTCATTGGTGAAGAAATACATCCTCGTGATAACACCCAATAATTTCGATCTTTAGGCGGAAGCAACAAGTTATTCACAGAAAGAAGTGGGATTGACGGTATGGAAAACCTGTGTGGTGTCCCACTTGAAGTAGCCGACCGCGGTGAATTAGTTGGACCTCAATTTGACGATGTGTTTGGATGTCAAATTGAGATGAATGATGGGCAGTTCAACCACCATTATAATGACTTCTACAATGAGCAGAACGGTGAACCGAATGTTGGGCCGACACAACAGATGGATGATAAGGAAAATTTGCATCAAGTTGATAATGTAGCTAACAATGAGGATAAGAAAGATGAAGAGGTTGTCGAACCGGAAAGACGTGCAACACGTGTATAAAGATTTAGTTACAGTGCAACAGATATAGTTGGGACTTCCGAGGTCCGGCCTAATGTAACTCCATCTGATTCTGATAATGTCACAACGTGAGTTATTCTAGGACTATAATCATACTCGTTTGGTATGGGTGGAACCAAGAACTTGGTTGAAGACCAACCTACAAGCATGATATATAAAGGGTAATTTTTTCCTACTAAAAAGGATTTGAAGAGACTAGTTGGGCATTTTGCAATGCGGCAGAACTTTGAGTGGAATGTGAAAAGGTCGAATAAGACAACATTACAATTGGTTTGTTTGATGGACAATTGTACATGGAAATTAAGAGTTGTTAGAAAAGATGAAGGGACATACTTCTAAGTGAGAAGTTTTGTCAACGAACACACTTGTCCTTTAGAGGAGATTCACCGTCGTCACCGACAAGCTAATGCAGTTATAATTGGAGAAGTGGTTGCACCTAGACTTCAACAACAAGATGGTTGACTAATGCATCCGAAAGACATAATCACCGACATGAAAACATGTATGGCATCCAAATCTTGTACAGTAAAGCACATCAAGCCATACAATATGCGTTGTCACTGACCTATGGAACACATGAGGAAACCTTCAAATTACTGCCATCATTTGGCTAAGTGTTAGAGCAACAAAATCCAGGGACAATAATGGACTTACAGTGCAACGAAGATGGTAGATTTCTCTAATTTTTCATGTCGTTGGGTGCCTCACTCATAGGATTCTTGAGGTGTATGCGTTCAGTTATTACAGTAGATGGTACCCATTTAAAGGGAAGATTTGGAGGTACAATGTTTGTTGTAACTGCACAAGATGGGAACGAACAGGTGTATCCAATTGCTTTTGGGTACAGTGACTCAGAAAACAACCTTTAATATGAGTGGTTTTTGGATTGCTTGAAGGGTGCCCTAGGCCATATTGATGATCTGGTTTTCATTTTCGATCGGTATGCAAGCATTGAAGCTGGGATTTCTAAAATTTTTCCTGATGCAACTCATACGATATGTTGCTGGCACTTTTTTAAAAATTTGAAGAAGCAATTTCACAGAAATGATGTAGCAACCATAATGGATAAAGCAGCTAGATCGTACACTGATTTGAAATATAATCGCCTCATGGAAGAGTTACGTAACCTGCACCAGAATGCATTCAATTACGTCATTGAAGCTGGTCCACACAATTGGTCACGTGTACATTATCCGAAAAGAAGGTATAGGGTCATGACAACAAATGTCGCTGAATGTATAAACACATGCCTAAAATTCGCACCGCAACTGCCCATGCTGACACTGGCAAAGTTCATTAGGAATATGCTACAGAGGTGGTTTCATGATTGCCATCGTGTTGCATAGTCCATGTGTCATCAGTTGACCGACGCAGCACATCTTGTGATCCTGAAACGTGTTGACAAGTGTGGTTATATGACTATCTATCCAGTTGATTGGAACATATTCTCCGATAAACAATCTGGGAAGCAGTGGGCTGTTGACTTAGCCAAGAAGAATTGCACGTGCAACAAATTCCATATAGGCATGTTTCCATGTTCACAGGCACTTGCAGCAGCAAGGTATAGTACTTTTATTTCATATATTTTATATACTTGCAAATGAATTTGACACCCCATTTAATTGTTGTTGCAGGGAGAGAAACTTGGATTACAAATCTTTATGTGCGGACTTCTACAAGAGACAGACACTAATCGATGCGTACTCGGTTCCTATTATACATGTTTGCCATCCGTCGTCATGGATAGTCCCCACGGACATCACCGATCATTTGGTGTTAAATTCATAGTCGAGGAGGCAAGCAGGACGTCCGAGGGGGGGTGGAGGGGGGACATGTCTCGTCTTCAAAGAGGACAACCACTCAATTGTGTAGAAGATGTGGAGAATCAGGTCATAATGCTAGACGATGTTATAATCCACCTTTGATTAATGATTGTCCGAGCAAAGTTGTTCCTCCGGAATACCGGCACAAGTGTAGCATCTGTCATTCAATTGGACACAACAAACAGATGTGCCATGATACAGGATTTACCGTAATATGTTTGGCCGCATTTGGAAAGAACCCATAATTATTATTTGTAATTGTACGACGTGAAAATGTTGCATTATTAATTTTAGATTAAATAGGGATGTTAGTTTTTAGTTTCCAATTGAAGAACGGGATGTAAAATTTGTCAAAAGTGCAACGTAAAAAATGCAACATTTATCAATGAATGAATATTATTACATAATTTAATACAACTCCACTACTGTACAACATTCAATCCTCGGAATTGTGGTTAAGAGATACAAAACACCTCTACGGCCATCTTCTCCCGTATGGTGGGCATATCGTCTTCCATCCAATCATACTGGATCCTGTCTGCCAGTATGTACTCTATCAGCCTCAACATATGCGCCCCACAGTTACCATTGTAATGCACGACATATACACGTGTTACAAAGATAATAAATTTTATTGGATCATGTGTACGTACTATTATAGAATAATACCTTTTATATTGTTGCGACAGAACTGCTTTTGACAGCAGGCTCACCCCAAAAACCTTATTCTCCCTCTTGAACTTCTCCCTACCGGGTGGCCTGTCATTGTGAAACCCAGACTAATGCAACATGGAGGGGAGAAACCACCTAAGTGGCCGTACATGGCGTTTTTTTATGTTGATGGGGACCTTCTATCTGAAGAGGTCTAGGATATGTATCATCCCGGTAATCAAGTCCACACTGGCCACAAGCCAATGCTGGCATTCGATGTTGCAAGGAATAAGAACCTGTATCGGTGAAATATACATATGATAAAACTACTTATGTTGACCATAATTATGGGAGAAACAAAATTTGGAAATCATTTTATAACACTTACCATGTCAACATCGTGCCACGACCGGGTTTCTACCGGGAGAAATCCACGTACGATCGTAAGGTCTTTGGCAGACCACCTGTACTGCAAGACCTTCCACCCCAGCGTCTTGACTTCACCATCAGCACCGCGAGGCATAATTTTCTCCCACTGGTACTCCAACAATGGCTGTAGACAAACAAATTCTCATTGTGAGTTAGGATCACTTCATTGATAAATAAGTACACACAAACCAACAAACACTTACAAATAACTGAGTTCCCAGAATGTTTATCCTCTGGTTGTACACAGTAGGGTGTGCTCGTTGACGCTTCCGTAAGATGGCCAAGTACGCATCCATATACTGTAAAGAGATTTGGAAACACTGTCAAAATTCAAGTGTCAAAAAACTCAAACCCAGATAAATTTAATTGCCCACCGAATCAAACAACTCCATGTAGTTCTCTTTGAATCTGTGGAACCAAACCACCTCTACTGGCTCCATGATATCAACATCGCGCCTATATAAACCATTTTTCCGAATATCAGACCAATTAAACAAATTAACGTTTGTGCAGAAATTAAATAACACATCTGATACTTAAAAACCCCATGGTGGACGGTTCTTCTTTTATGCTTTGTAGGCCTCCAACTGCCCAGCATCTACCAACATTGTAGGATTGAATGTATGCTCTGATGCTATCGACATTGTCCTAGGCCTCTTCGGGCGAGTCAGGTCAGTGTATAAGCTCAACAGTTGCCACCCGCACTTACTCACGTGGGGGATACAAAGGGCATGAGGGATCCCATAGGATGATCCGGATGTGACGATGGGAAGATGAGGGATCACATGGGATGATCCAGGTGTATCGGTGGGAGGAGAAGGGATCTCGTGGGATGTTACGACTGTGACGGTGGGTAAAGGAGGAACTCCATGGGATGATCCGACTGTGTCGGTGGGAGGATGAGGGGTCTCATGTGGTGTAACTGCAGAGCCAAGTCCGGTGAATGAAATCTCTTGCACCTCTTTAAGCAGGGGAAACTCAAGTGTACTGTTAGCAGTCTCCTGGTGTCGGCCAGTGCCTCTAGTGTCTTTATCGGTACCCTGTGTATCACGTCCGGCCATCTGTGTATCAGGTCCGGCCATCTGTGTATCAGGTCCGGCCATCTGTTTATCAGGTCCAACCACTTATGTATCGGGTACGGTACCATATGTCTCTGGTACGGTACCCTGTATACCACCTACGTCTCTGTCCGGGTTTGTCCCTTCGACAAGACTATGTCCATCCATGACGTCTCTGTACGAATCATCTCGATCATAGGAGAGTGAGCCCTCTCTTGTTGTCTGTGATGTGAATCCTAACAAAGCTTGGACTAAGTCCATCAGTTGTTGATGCTGTCTGTTTCGTTCTTCATCACTTCTCTGCAGATCATCTCATAAAGCTAGAACTGAATCCTCAAATGCTTGGATTATACGCTCCAGCCGGTCCTGAAAACAAGTATACAATGTCAGTCATGCACACGTACATACGTTTGAAATAAATAAATGCAGAACAACAATTTTCACATACCCTGCGTGCCCCTCCAGTGTCTCCTCGTGAGCTATTTGCAACATTATGTCCCACTATCGTAAATCGTACGTGCCGCTGCCTCCAGGGTCTCTCACGGGGAAACTCTGTGTCCGTATGCATCTCTTCACTGACACGATATTGCTCTCCCTCCGGTATAACGTCTGTATCACTCTGACTCGCCCTCACTGAATCCGGTATACCTTCTTGTCTGCCACCTAATGGATCCGGTATCGCCTGCGTTATGCCCGTATAATAGGGTTCACCCCTCTCAACTTTGGTGGCCACCAATTCCGTCCTTGCAAACATCTGAAACGTTGTTAGAACGTTGTGTAATTGAATCTTTTATTAACATTAACAATTTAGGAACTTACATGAGATGTGAATATATTCAACAACCTATCCCTCATCGGTTGTATCTTTAACGCCCACTTCAGAATTCGGGGAGACATATCGGTAGCCACCTTAGTCCCGAACTGGGTTCCAAGCTCAGGGATCACCTCGAAAGCAAAAATCTACAAATAAATTTATATTATTTCCAAAATCAGTATAGACGATTACAAACGTAAATGATTTTATTCACAAAACTCTTACTAAAATGGTGTACGATAAACCATAAATGTTGTACGCCTCTTACATGTGTTTGTCAGGTCCCTTTGCTTGCTGGCGTCTCTGGAACCGCTCCCATCGCCAGTCAAGCGTATGCTTGAATGAAAATATGGAATGATTGTACACGTGTACACCCCACGGGAACGTATCAAAACCGTCCAGATCCTCCACCAGCCTTAACTGCCAAACTGGAATTTTCACTCTCTTGTTCAACCTCATAAGTATCCAGTTCAGCATATAGATGATGCATGACTTCACACTATCGTATGCCTGCTGAAACTCATCTTGTGGGACATCTCTCAACTCCAATGATGAAATCTCATCCTTATCACCAAAGTACCGGTTATGTAGCCCATTGTCAAAGCTAACATACCGGCTTGTATCCGGTAGTTTGTCGAACCGCAATCCGGTGATCAACCCGAATTCTATCTTCAAGAACCTCACTTCATGAGTCTCTATCATAAATTGTATCTCGTCTGACGGCCCATTATGAAGCACCTCCCGCAGAAGTAGCTGGTGGATAATACCACCCGAAAACTTCACCAGCCGGTGCATAGTCAATAAATGCCCAAAACAGGACGCCCTGAACCGATGTCGGTCTTCTTCAGCCCATTCTGTAGAGACCAGGTTAATGTCATCATCTATCTGGCTAAGGGCATCAAAATGGTCATGGCGAGTGACTTTACCCTCGTACCACTCTTCCTCTGGAGTTTTAAGCGACTCTCTCAACCGATTCGTCATCTGAAATTTAACAACAACATAATTATATACCCTGTGAAATCCTCAGAAATAACAAGATCTAACCTTATAAACAAAAGCTCGGAGCTTTGAGTTAAAAGCTGGGAATGAGTTCTCGGAATGAGCTTTTATAAAAGCTTGGAGCGAGCTTGTATAAAAGCTCGATCCGAGCTTTTGTATAAAAGCTCCGAACTTTTGTCTAAAAGATTCGAGCTTTTATATAAAAGCTTCGTGCTTTTGTACAAAAGCTCTGAGATTTTATATAAAAGCTCAAAGCTTCAGTATAAAAGCTCGATTACATGTCAAAATCTCAAAAAACAAAAACTCGAATGCAAATAAAAGCTCGATTTCATCTTCCTCAACAACTTTCAATAAATACAAACCCTAACCTAACCCATTTTCATTCTCAGATCCATTTTCATTCTCACATCCACAAATAAAACCTAATCTAACATTTCATTCAATTAATCAACAACCGAAACGATACAAATTCTAGCTCAACTAACCTCGATCGATTGCAATATTCTGTTCAACTCTCCAGATGACACTGGTTTCCAAGTTCCGGTACCGTTACCGTGAAAACGAAGCTGTCGATTGACTTTTTGTCTCTTTACTTTTTCTCTCTTTCTTCACAACGACAGTTATGGCATTGGTATTTTCATCTCTACACTTTAATTGGTGTCTTTTAAACATGATTTATTAATGTGGTGCTATTTCCATAAAAACCCCCCTAAAAGGTGCCATTAATTTTTCGAACCCTATTGTCAACTTACCGTGTCCCTTTAAGAACTTGTTGCCTCTTCAATGTGATTTTTTTTTATCAAAGGTCACAAAACACCTTTGATTAGATTCCAACATTTTCAACAGTTTACACTTGTTATTTAAAAAGTTCATTGTTTATTCTCACTGTTTGATCACTGAATTTTGTTTGTGGGCCTTTTGATAATATAGACTGTATTTTCAAACCATCAAAGTCTAGTTCAACGTTTATGATAGGATTTCTTCATGGTTTTTATCTCTGGTGTTGGTCTTAACATATATATACTTATCTCGCTTTGGACTAATAGTGATTAGTGATAACTTTGTTCGTAAAAAATGGAGACAGTTCTGTATTTATGTATTTCTGTTAGTTTCAGTTTTTGTTAGTTATTTCAGATATTACAACCTAATGCAGTAGTATGTTCTTGACATGATTAAGTTGTTGGTATTTGAGCATGTCCTTACTTCTTGTCTTGCTTGTGACAGTTTATTAAAGAATCTTGTACTTTTATGAGGTTAAAAGTTGGTATTTTAGCAATGAAAATGAAATACTTTACAATGCAATTAGTACTCGATTTGTTGCCAACATTGAAATTTGTAATGGTGTTTTGGTTATTGTACTGTACAATTCTCATTTACCTGTTCAGGAACTTGTTGCCTATATGATGTCTTATGTTCAGAAACACCAAGTTTGAGCGTACATACGGATCGAAGAAGACTTTCCAGTACCTTGATCTATAATCTCTCCTTATCTTGTGTTTTATGTTGAAAAATAAACTTGACATCAGCCATTACAACTTTCAGTCAACCACCTTCCCACCTCTTCTAGAAACCGGTCATCACATGACTCTAACTACCATCCAAAATATTCAACAAGCCAACTCCCAACTGCCATCAACCAGCTGATTTGCTTTTGTTGTTGTTTGTTGTTTAGCTCATCTTATTTGACTATATAAAGGGATGAAGATTGTATTGAAAATGTGTGGAGTGGTGTGAGAAATCAAGAGAGATATATAAAAAAAACTTCTTTCATTGTGTTTGTTCAAAAATCTCTCTCAGAGGTGCACCATAAGTGACCTCAACCATACCATCCCACCAACAGTGGTATCAGAGCTCAGGAGAACCAGAAACTCGAAAAACAAAGGCCAAAGTCGAATTGGCCCAGAAATCAAAGTGATCAAAATCAATTTTTGATCACACCAGAGTGTTCTACTCATCGTCAGGAGTTCGACGGTGAAAACGACACCCAAATCGGAGTCTAGAGAAGCTCCACAGGGCGACTGAAGTTGGAGCGTGACCTCATACACCGTCCATGCACAACCTCTTCACCGGCGCGTCACCAACACGCGTTGATCGTCTTTCTCACCCGTTTACAGGATCCGACCCGAAGTTCGATCCGTAAACCCGGTACCAGATCCGACCCGATATCCGATCAACTGACCCGACCTAGAATCTGACCCAAGATCCGGTACTATTCATGGGTTGCTGACGTCATTAACGTCGTTATAACGGCTGGAATATTCTGTCAGTCAAAAGGAATATTCTGTTATCTTTAGTTGACTTTTCCAAAAAGTTTAACCGCTCATTTCGGACGCTTCTGAACTCGGTTTTGACAAACTAGGATTGGTTTCCAAGGTTTTGGACCATTCCGGATGCAACCGTGCACTCCATTTTTACAAATTCAAACTCCGGATTAGCGATCTAATCACTTCAAGTTTCGATGGCCAAAGGTAACGCACATGTTGTCATTCCGAAGCTCACCAAAGACAACTATGACAATTGGTGCATACAAATGAGAGTTTTACTAGGCTCTCAAGATGTTATGGATATTATGGAAGATGGATATACAGAAGCCGAATCCAAAGAAGTTGAAGGAACCATGACAGAATCTCAAATATCGACTCTCAAAGCCGATCGAAAGAGGGATTGTAAAGCAAAGTCCATAATCTATCAAGGGCTAGACGAAGCAACGTTCGAGATCATAGCATCCGCTAAGTAGTCGAAAGAAGTCTGGGATACGTCTTCAAACTCTACGAGGTGAGTTCGAATCCCTACAAATGAAATCTAATGAATCTATTGCTGAGTTCTATACACGAGTTATGGTCGTTGCAAATCAGCTAAGAAGAAATGGAGAAACTCTAATAGACATGAGAATTTTAGAGAAAATTTTACGATCATTAGATCCAAAGTTTGACTTCATAGTTGTGGTCCTGTAAGAGACAAAAGATCTGGAGACGATGTCTGTCGAAGAACTTATGGGATCGTTGCAAGCCCATGAGCAGAAAGTCACAAGAAGAAGTGACGGCAAAGTATTGAAGCAAGCTTTACAGTCAAAGCTCCCCCTCAATGAAAAAAGATATGAGGAAGGGGGGACCTCACAACAAGGAAAAGAACGAGGTAGAGGATCTCGTGGAAGAGGTTCAGGAAATGTTAAAACCAGAAGTAAAGGAAAAGAAGGAAGAGACGCAAACAGAGAAGGACGTGGACAACAGAACTATGTCCCACGAGGAAGAGAAAGAGGACGAGGAAGAAGAGACGGGTATAACAACCGTCCGAACATTGACAAAAGAAATGTTTAATGCTATAACTGCCATAAATATTGTCACTATAGCAATGAGTGCAGAAGCCCTCCAAATGAGGTAAATGAATATTCTAACTTTGTAGAGAAAGAGCAAGTTGAAGGAGAATCGTTGATGTTGATGGCACACAACTCAACATATCAAAACCAAAATGTTTGGTTTCTTGATTATGGAGCCAACAACCATATGACTGGAATAAAAGACTTATTCACTGAACTTGATGAGAAAGTTCACGGAGAAATCTCATTTTGCGACCTCTCTAAAATCCATATCCAAGGAAGATGAGATGTCATGATCAAGCAGAAGAATGAAGATCATGCTTTCATCTCAAATGTCTATTATGTTCCAGACATGAAGACAAACATCCTAAGTCTCGGACAACTCTTGGAGAAAGGCTACCACATTAGCCTTCAAAATATGCAACTCACCATCACAGGTGCTCGAGGAAAGCTGGTTACCCGAGTCCAGATGACGAAGAATAGGATGTTCCCTCTTGCAATTCATCATGATGCGCCAAGATGTTTGACAGTCATCATCAATGACAAAGACTGGTTGTGGAATATAAGGTATGGACATCTCAATTTTGAAAGTTTAAAGCAACTGGGAAGTAAGAAGATGGTGAAAGGATTTCCAAACATCCATCACCCAAATGAGATGTGTGAAAGTTATGTTCTCAGTAAACAACACAGAAATAGCTTCGGAAATGAGGCAAATTGGAAAGCAACCACGCCACTTGAGCTCGTTCACACAGATGTGTGTGGTCCATTGATGCCAGTATCAAATGGACAGAATCAATACTCCATTACCTTCATTGACGACTACAGTAGAAAGACTTGGGTTTATTTCCTGAAAAAAGAAGTCTGGAGTATTTGATTACTTTAAAGAGTTCAAAACTCTTGTGGAGAAGCAAAATGGCTACTACATCAAAACACTAAGATCAGATCAAGGTGGAGAATACACTGCAGGTGCTTTCTAGGAATTCCTTAAGCAACAAGGAATCAGACATCAGTTTACATCAGCTTATACTCCTCAGTTAAACGGTGTAGCTGAAAGGAAGAATCGAATAATCCTTAACATGGTCAGAAGCATGTTAAATGATAAAAACATGCCTAAGAGTTTTTGGGCTGAAGCAGTCTTGTGTGCGGTATATCTACAAAACAGATGTCTTACGATGAGTCTTGATACAAAGACACAGCAAGAAGCTTGGAGCACTCACAAACCAAGTGTGAGCCACCTTAGAGTTTTTGGCTCCATTGCCTACATCAAGGTCCTAGAAGCAAGAAGAATGAAACTTGAAGATAAAGAAGAAAATTGTATCCTGGTTGGATACGGTGATAAAACAATGGGTTACCGGCTATACAACCCCATCACCAAGAAAGTGATCTTCAGTAGGGATGCCATTTTTAAAGAAAATGAATCCTAGAATTGGGATCAAAACAAAGCTTCCAAAAGTGCAGAGTTGATATCTGAAGAAGAGACAAGAGAAGTGGCCACAGAGCCATAAATACCCAGAAATCAGTAGACTCCTCAACATGGTTCCCCTTCACCACAAAGGTATGATGCTCCATCATCGATTGAACGTGATTGTTCAGATATGATGCCTAGAGGGACACATAGCCTAGAAGATCTGTATGAAAATACAGAACAGGTAGAAGAAGGCATTACTCTATATTGTTTGCTGATGACAAGTGATCCAGTTAGCTTTGAAGAGGCTAACCAAGAAGGAAAATGGAGAAGTGAAATGGATGAAGAGATTCGATCCATTGAAAAGAACAAGACATGGGAGTTGACTAATCTCCTAAAAGGCCGAAAAACCATCGAAGTGAAATGGGTCTACAAGGCCAAAAGGAATGCGAAAGAAGAAGTCCGGAGATACAAGGCCAGACTTGTAGGAAAAGGCTATAAACATAAGGAATGAGTTGATTACGAAGAAGTCTTTGCTCTTGTTGCAAGACTAGAGACCATAAGATTGCTAATATCATTGGCAGTCCAGAAAAGTTAGAAAATTTACCAACTTGACATAAAGTCAGCTTTCCTGAATGGCTTTCTTGAAGAAGAAATCTACGTGGAGCAACCAACTAGATATGTGAAGAAAGGCAAAGAAGATAAATTTTACAGACTGAAGAAAGCTCTATACGGTTTGAAGTAAGCACCCCGTGCATGGAACATGAGGATTGATGATTACTTCCAAGAGAACAGATTCGAGAAATGTCAATATGAGCATGCACTATATTTGAGGAAGGAGACTGACGGAAGCTTGTTATATGCATGCCTATATGTTGATGACTTGATCTTCACTGGCAACAATCTAACCATGTTTGAAGATTTCAAACGGAGAATGGTGAAAGAATTTGAGATGACTGACATTGGTCTAATGGCTCATTTTCTTGGTATTGAAGTTGTTCAAAGCGAAAAAAGTATCTTCATCTCCCAGAGTATCTATGGAAAAGAAATTCTAAAGAGATTTGGTATGGGAAAATGCAATTATGTCACAACTCCAGTAGAAACAGGATTGGAGTTAAGAAAGAATGAAAGAAGAGATGTTGATCCAACCTATTTCAAGAGCTTGATTAGAAGCTTGAGATACTTGACGTGTACCAAGCCAGATATACCTTATGGAGTTGGATTAGTCAGGAGATACATAGAGACTCCTGACCAGTCTCATATAAATGTTGCAAAGAGGATACTTCGCTACATAAAAGGTACAATTGATGATGATATATTTTATACCAAATGTGAAGATTGCAGTTTGATTGGCTATTCAGATAGTGATTGGGGAAGAGATCTGGATGAACGTAAAAGCACGACAGGCTTTACGTTTTTTTTATGGGAGATACAACGTTCACATGGTCATCCAAAAAGCAAGCCATTGTGACACTATCATCATGTGAAGCTGAGTACGTTGCTGTCTGCTCAGCTGTTTGTCATGGTATATGGATCAGGAATGTGTTGCAGTACTTGGGATTTCCACAAGATAATCCCACAGAGGTCTATATCGACAATCGGTCAACGATTGCACTAGCAAAGAATCCAGTATTCCATGAAAGAAGCAAACATATTGATACGCGGTATCATTTCATCAGAGAGCATGTGAAATATAAGGAAGTGGAACTAGTCTCTTGCAGGACATATGATCAAGTTGTTGATATTTTCACCAAGCCGCTCAAACATGACGTGTTTTCAAGACTAAAGACAATGTTTGGTATGGCGAAACATGGAGAGTCAAGTTTAAGGGGGGATGTTGAAAAATAAACTTAACATCAGCCATTACAACTTTCAACCAACCATCTTCCCACCTCTTCTAGAAACCAGCCATCACATGGCTCTAACTACCATACAAAATTTTCAACAAGTCAACTCCCAACTACCATCAACTGGCTGATTTGTTTTTATTGTTGTTTGTTGTTGTTTGTTGTTTAGCTCATCTTATTTGCCTATATAAAAGGATGATGATTGTATTGAAAATGTGTAGAGTGGTGTGAGAAATCAAGAGAGATATACAAAAAAAAACTTCTTCTTTCATTATGTTTATTCGAAATTCTGTCTCAGAGATACTCCACAAGTGGCCTCAACCATACCATACCATCCCATCCCATCCAACCGACGCTTTAATCTTTTAATACTTTACCATGTAATAAACAGATATGGCTGCTATAATAGCTTGCCAGATTCTGTACTTTGAATATGTGTAGAACAGGAAATTGTGTGTAAGACTCCGTCTCGTACTATTCCCTTTACAATTTACATGTATGCTTATTTAGCTGTCGTGAAGGTCATATCTCTTCATTGCCACTTCATAAACATATTGTGATACAGAGTTTAATTAAACGTGGACTATTTCAACTCCGTTTTCTCTTTAATCAGGTTCACAAAGAAGACCGGAGAAACTATTGCACCAATGTGGTAATGATATTTGCGCAGATTGTGGATCTCCTTATCAAAAATGGGTGTAAGTATCATATTCTACTGTCCTGTCACTTTGTCAACATTCAAAGTTACACCTAGTTGTCTCTACGTCTTCTATCGGTTCTTTGGTGTTTATTTTGTGTATAACCTTTGTTTCTTTTTTACCATTATGATTTGGATATAATGTTTGAGGATTGGTCCTATGGAAGAGATAACAGTATAGGTGTGGAGATTCAATCAAATTATGTCATGTACCAGAGAATTATAATACCGAATGATTCTGATAACTTCTTGTAGATCGGGTGATGAATCCATACAACACAGAAATCTAGATACATTTATCTCAAGATGGATTGAAAAATATTTGAATTATTAGGTTTGATATAGGACGAAATTTGTAAAAGTTTTCATGTCTGCATATTCGCTCATGAGTCACTGTGAATTATTTACATAAAAATGACTTGAAGACCGTATATTCTCTTTCTTATACATAAAGTGACAAGTATCACATTATATCCATCATCATCAAGCTTTCTTTTTGATAAACTGGTTTATATTCAATCTCTTCATTTCTTTTAGATGTAAAAGATGTACCATCTTTGAAGTTTTGAGTTCTGTTTGACTATGGAAGTTTAAGATAAATTTATCATAAACTGATAATTTATATTTTTTTGCTCAGGACATGTTATGGACTTATAATTTATGTAATATTTTACCATGAATTATCTTTCTCTCTATCGTTTAATCAATTTATGTAACTTTTTTTCTTTATTTATTGTGACATGGTTTTGAAACATTAACTACAATATCTTCACAGAATTGCTAAAACAATAAGCTCATTAAAGTTTTTCTTTCATGCATCTCCATCACTTGTTAGTTGTTAGTGTCTGGTTTATTGCACTACATTTTGATTGCATCATTTGGTGGATATCAGATCATTAAGTCTCAGAGTATTTATATTTATCAAGTGTTCTAGCGTTCATAGAAGCCTTGGAGTGCATACATCAAAGGTTTGGTTTCAAAAATACACTTCCTGCTTTCGTAAAGTAGAATGTCACAATTGCCATTAAATGTGACCTTGATTTGTCATTGAGGAACAATATGACATGTCTACTGTTCTATTCAAGATAATAGTGCAATTTTTAATGAAACTTGAAAACGGTCCACAACTTCATTATGTCATCTAGTTTAACTACTTGAGGTTTGATTTTACTCTGATTATTGAGTTTTGAGATCATGACAGGCATTTAGATTTCAGCCTAGCTCAACTCCTTATTAATCTGTTGAGTATATTGTTCAAAGCCGAGGGAATCATAATGTTAATAATAATAAAAAATCAATCTATCATAGAATTGCTTTTTAAAATCCACCCGCATAAAAAGTCTCATAATCGCTTTGCTGACTCGTTTCTTCGTATCATGAATACGTTCTCTCACAATTCCCAAATCAGTTATGTCCCAACTCACTGGAGTGTATAAAAGTTTTCAAGCTCATCAAAGTAAAATTTTGATAATGATTGTTCATGTATACAGGCAGAGGTAACTGAGTAACTCCCGTACATGAAAATATTGAATATGAGTGTCTCTTGAATTATATACAATCAAGAATATTAGTGGGTTAGAAATTCGTTCAATTAAATACCTTCTGTGAAAGCTTGACCGTAGTATGCAAAATTAGTTCTTGATCATTGATAGCTTTCGTAGGATTCTGATCTAAGATTTCGTTTGTATCCTCTTCTTTCTCTCACATTTATTTTACAATTGGATGTTCTAAGTTCATTTAATAACATTATGCAGGTTTTCTCAGTGAAGTTAGATGATTTGACTGATGAACAAGTTAATATTTAGGGAGGTATGGGTGACAATACTGCTGCAAACGATAAATATGAAGCTTGCATTCCTGGTGATATCGAAAAATCAGGACCCGATTCCACCATATATGCAAGATCACTCGGATTCCATCCGGTAACTTAAGTACAATTATTAGTCATATCTCTTGTACAATAAATGTAAATCATTCTAAATCACTATTGTATTTCTTGAATACTCGGGAGAAGCATGAGAAGCTACAATTTTTTATCTCTAATGATCGGAATCCAGCCTGTCCATTTCCAGCTCCTTATAGACTTTCTTCTTCCTCTCAAGTTACTTCAAACAATCGCTCTCCCCAACATAAAAAGTCATCATATGATAATCAAGCAACCAAACATCATACTGGACATGCATTTCATAACAGCTGGGGAAGGAGATACACTGTGACAGGAAGAGTACTAAAAAGAGCAATGCACTAGTAATGGTTTTCTGTTTGAGTAATGTTATTCTTATTATGTTGGTTAGCAAAATCATTGGAGCGAATAAGAGATGAAGGACGTTCATATACTTGCTTAATCTGTATACAACGTTGTCAAGGTTTGTAACTGTGGCAAGTTCATGTCCCCACTTATATGTCCTTTTTATGCAGCCTTATAGGAAATTTATCAAAAATTGAGAATGTTTCCTGAATATATTTCGGCAGTTTCTATACTGAAAACAATGTCAAATTATTGTATTGCTTTGGTTATACTGTTTACAGGCACAGGTATGGTTGAGTTTGTTGGGTTGATTAAGGTCAATGTTGTCTGAGGCTCCAACCTAGCTGTACGAGATGTTGTGACTAGCGATCCATATGTCATCCTCGCAATGGGTCACCAAGTGAGGCTCTTGTCTTCATGAACTCCTTTTGACATATTGTTGTTATGTTAAACTGAAGCCGGTAAATGAAAATGTAATAAATGTTTATACTCGTATGTTTATTCATAATCTCTGGTTGCAATTCATGAGGACACGCGTCATAAAGAACAATCTAAATCCTGTCCAGAATGAAAGTCTGACATTGTCAATTCCAGAGAACATTCCTCCTCTAGAAGTGCCGAGTTAATCTAGATCATGTTTCCGAATTATCAGCATGTGGAGTTAGAACATAATTGAAAACGACGTAGATATGTATACTCATGTGAATCTTGTAGTAAATTGCATATGAATTACTCTCTTGTTTGAGTGTAAGCGCCATAGATAGCCTGCTTTTCAACATGATTTCTCAAAACATGAGCGAATCTTTAAGCAGAATCGATGCTCCAATGCATACAAGTATTTTATTCTCACAGCAATATAATGGAAATTCTCTTTTATGGGTTTTTTTATCGGAAATCATAGATTTCCTTTTCTTTTTTTCGAATTCTGACCTGAATAACTATGTCTATAAGGTCCATTTGGTTTTACAAGAACTTTTTTGGATTGTTCAATGCAGCTTGTATATGAGAAGGACACATTTTCAACTGATGACTTCATGGGGCGGCGGAGATCGGCATTCAACCTCTAGTCATGGCTGCTAGAGCCAACGAAAAGTCCAACTTTAACGAGTCCTTGCAGCTCGGTAAGTGGGTAGTCTGCAAAGAAAACACCCTAGTTGACGATGGTATCATCACACTAGAAGATATAATGGTGAAACAGGAAATCAATCTCAGGCTGCAAAACGTGGAGAGAGGGGTGCTAGAATCGAGCTCGAGTGTTAGTTTTTGTTGCATTTTTTTTTGGTGTGTTTTGTAGGGTAAAAATTGAATATTTTGAGAATGCCTTGAACATGTTCCATAAAATTCCTCTGAGAATTTGATTATAAAAGATTTGTGTTGAATTGTGTATCCATTTGTCATAATTCCTAGTTGAGTTTATTTATCTCCTGAAATGGTTGTTGTAAGCTCCGTATTGTGTGATTTTATGGCTGAAAATTCACCATTTTTGTTTTCTCTATCTTACTTATTGGCAGGATATGTTTGCTTGATGGGTTGGTTATATGGGCTCATTTTAAGTTTGGACCGCACTACAATGCAATAGCAGCTCAAGATCTGGTCCTCCTTCTAGTTCCGGTACACTCCCTAAATTTTATCTCTCTTTTTAAAATTGTGATTATTTGTGTTTTGTTGAATTGTATGATAATGGGATTTTCAGAAGAAAGTTTGATGCCTTAATTTTGGTTCAATTTGTTTCTTGAATTGTTTAATGTGTTAATGGAAAAGATGGATTGATGTGATTTTTCGTAATTGTGCCCCTTATAAACTTTGATGAGTTGGACAGGGTAGGGAAGAGCGGTTTGGTCATATGTTATTGGTTGTTTGTTGTCTGTGCAAATGAAATTGTGGTATTCTACTAAATATTACGAGTGATGGTAACAGTGTACTGGGTGCATTTTTCTTTGGCAATGCTCTTTCAGAAGCGCTGAACGAGCGGGTAGAGTCGGCAGTTGGGGAGTTTCTGAGTATTGTTGGTAGATTGCAAGATGAGCAACAGAAGCAAATGCAGGAATTCCAGGTATATATCAAATCAAGTTGCAAATACAATTGATATGCATCATATTCGTCAGCACTACCGGGCTATATTATTCCATTTTTAGCCTATTGTTTATTACATTCTGCGCTGCTTAGTTATTTGGAAAATGGTGGATGAAGCTTGTTTTGATCTTGGGTTAGTAAAACTGAAACTAGTACGTACTATAAAATCCCTTGTTTGGTGTTTGAAGTAGTAGAAATTTAGTATATGTCCTTTTATATTTTCTTGGAGAATTAAATCAGAATTAACCGTGTTTGATTGCCATATGAGGCCGTGCTGCATTGTTATTATAATTTGGGGTTTGGCTCATTTTTAGATTGAATCTTTATGTCTTGAACCTGCAATAATCTCTCTTAAAAACGTGTTTTTGATCGAGTTGTTGATACTTATAGCAAATCCCGAAACAGGGTTATATGATATAATAATGGCACACACCGATTAAGATCACTAGATTGAAGACAGAACCAAACCCTTGTGATTTGATTCCCACTTTCGCTCATCATCCTTTGGGTTTAATTTTTATGTTGGTATGATAATTTAAGCAGTGTTGAAGGCAGTGATCTCAATATACATTTTTTTTTTTTTGTATCTTCAGCTTTTTTACCTTTTCTTATTGGGGGTGTCTATCACATTAATGTCTTTTGCATTGCTATTTTTGTGACTCAATTCATTTGAAGAACTTCAATCGGGTTTTCTTAAGTATTCATAGAATCCATCTCATTTGAAAAAAAAAAAAAAGATCAAATAAAAATAAAATTAAAAAAACTGTTTTTTCTTTTTGATAAAAAGGAAGAAGAGTTTTTGCAATTTCACATTGTATTTCTATGCGAAGATAATTTCTTATTAAAAACAAACAAACAGTTGTTTGGATTTATATTCTTATTTAGCTGTCAAATAGTAATTTACCAACGCATTTATCTTCAACTTGATACTAGTATAAAGAAACATTATTGTGGATATATATCATACTTTGTATACCATGTCATAAAAAAAAGTGTGGCAATTTCATTTTAGATTATTGTTATTAAGTGTTTGTGATGAATTGTGTATTTTTGTAGGAAAATTGCAGTTGGATTAAATGAATGGTGCTTCAAGTAGCTTACGTGCAGTTTCTCACATTGTGTACAGCAAGTGCAGAATTATGATTACCATCGCTACCTCCGCCTCCTTGAACTACCCCCTAAAATGTGAAAAGCTGCATTCACACTCTGTGCCTGCAATGTTGAAACCTCCAGAGCTATCATTGCTTCTGATCCCAAGATTGGTCTAATGCGACTTGTGTGGTGGAAAGAAGCCATAGATCTATGCTAATAAGCTAATTGAGCATCCAACTGCACAGGCACTTGCATCGGTGGTATCTGAGAATAATCGGATCAATGATGCAAACAGAGATGTAACTGACATCCCAGAAAATACTGCAAGAGTTGGAGAAGTATGCGGAGGACACTGTATCGACTCTTCTCTACATGACACTTCAAGCTGGTGGAATCCGGTCTGCTGCAGCCGATCATGCAGCATCTCATATTGCCAAGGCAAGTGGCCTTCTTTTGCTGCTTAAGGCATTACCATACCATGCTAGCTGCAACCGTCACTTTTCTTATATACCAGCAGCTGGTTAAGGAAGGGGGTAGGTCAGAAATCCGCTTCAATTCTCGTGAGGGCTTATGTAATGTGGTCTTTGACATGGCATCAGTAGCTAACGTCCATTTGCAGAAGGCTCGCACAGTGCTTAATGAGGCTCGTCCAGTGCTTCTACAAGCTGTCCCTGCCCAAGTACTCTTGGACTCCTTGAGTCGGGTACACTTTGATGTGTTTGATCCAAGTTTAGCTCAAGGAGTGCTGGGTGTTCCTCCTTTGTGGTACCGATTGAAACTGAAGTGGTATTCTCGGCGGAAAAAGTACTAAAATACTATCTCTCCTTTACCTGTACATCAATCCGTGTCTTCGTGGGGAAACATGCTTGCTTACTAACCTGCTAATTGCAACTCTCCTGTGTGTGTTGATTTCTTTTTTCCCCATATTAAGCAGTAAGAGCATGACTTGCATAGTCTTGAAACTTTGTTGTAATGTGATGCACATGAAATT
The DNA here is from genome assembly GCA_032871835.1 of Dipteronia dyeriana. NCBI lineage: Eukaryota > Viridiplantae > Streptophyta > Magnoliopsida > Sapindales > Sapindaceae > Dipteronia > Dipteronia dyeriana. The sequence goes on along the minus strand of CM065303.1, from coordinate 40,162,957 downwards.
TATTCATTTTCATTAGTTGGGAGGAATAACCTGGTTTACTTTGACGCTGTATAATGGAAGAATTTCTCAATTTACAGGTAAGTTTGCATTTTAAGAAATACAGACATCAGAACAGGAAAATGTTATTAATTATGAGTAAATTGTTTGATCATCACTACTTTTTTGAACGTTCTTGTTTATGTCTTAGGGCTTGTTTTGATTTAATGAGTTTGTTTTTTTTTGTTTTTTTTAAGTAATATAATCACTAAATTGCTCCTTCAAAAAAAATCATTAAAGTACATTATTAGTTATTAGATAATTCGACCATTGCTACTTTTCTTTAATCATTCTCTTAGTGTTCTAATAAAACAGACATTGTTGCAGACTCGCAGTTCACCATCCTCTAAAATTCTTCAAATTCTTCCTTTTAAGAATTTTAATAGTTATATGCGTATCAATATTGTTTGGGTGAATTCAAGAATCATTTGTGAGGTTTGAAATAGAAATTGTTTTCTTGTGGTTTTTGAATTTGATAAAACATTCTTGCCCTTAGTTATAAGCTCACCTGTTAGGGGATTCATCATAATTTTCAAACGGTAAATGTTAATGATCCATCAAATATCTTTTTACATCCTAATTTATTTATTTTTGTTAATGATAATTTTAACCTCAATTAAATTTATAAAAAAGTTCTAATGTTTTACAAGAAACAATTTTATATTTTTCTCAAACACCTTCAACTTTTAATATCTCCCTTGCCTTACAGTCAAATGAAATGTCTATAGACTATATTTGATGCTGATGTTTCTTTGCTGCTATATATATTAACATTGTCAAGCCACCAGAAACTAAAAAGTTAGTTTTTGGATGTGTACGTTTTTACACAAGAAAGAAAAATAAGATTATAAACACATTTTGACGCAAAATTCTAATACGGTAATCCAATTGAATGCAGGTCTAATAAATGCAAGAGATTTTAATAAAAATGTCTGGTTTTAAGGGACTATTTACAAATTTGTCCTAAAACCTATTTCAATCGTAAAAAATACCCTAAAATGATGTTCTTATCCTTGTCTTAAATGAAAAATTAATTGCCGTTGCCATAAAATCCAAATCATCTGGCCACTCTATCCCAATCTGACCAACCTATCACACGTCGCCCTTCCAGCCACTGTCGTCGTTCAAGTCATTGTCGCCACCGTCGTCGATCCCACTCCATCCCGTTCAATTGAATGCAGGTCTAATAAAATATAAAACATTAAGGCTTCAACTAATTTTTTTAATAATATATATCAAGAATTTTAACATAGTAATTCAGGTGAATGCACATATAGTAAGGATAAAAACATTAAGATTATTTTTAGTATACATCAATGTCAGTTTTTTATTAAGGATAAAAAATAGTAATACTACTTTGTTTAAATTTAATGTTCAAATGATGTGACAACACTCTAGTCCATTCATTTGAAATTGGATGTGTATGTTTTTATACAACACGAAAAATAAGATTATAAACACTTTGACCCAAAATTCTAATACAGTAATTCAATTGAATGCAGGTCTAATAAATATAAAACATTAAGAATTCATTAAGGCTTCAACTATTTTTTTTTTTTTACCAATATATATCAAGAATTTCAACATAGTAGTTCAGGTGAATGCACATATATAATAAGGATGAAAACATTAAGAATTTTTTTAGTATACATCAACATTCGGGAAAAATGAAGTGCACTTAGAATTTTATAAATTTAATTTTTTAAGTATAAAGTGTGTTTATAAAAGGAATGTCAAAACTCAAAAGATAAAAGTGAGTTGTAAGGAGAAAATATCTTTTTTAATAAAGCAAAATTGGTTGTTTTTCTTTTCATTTTAGTGCAAATCTCAATGATTTTTTATTTATATTATCCTTATATAACTCTTTTTTAATAGTTAATAAAAATTAATTAAAAATTACAAGCTTTGAAACTAATCCTATGGTGACTGTGATAAGGTGGTTTGACAAACTCCTCACCCAACTGGTGTGATTTCTAAAAAATACGAAATCATATTGTTGGTAGTTGGTACACAAAATATGGATGAAGAATTCAAATAAATCACATTAACGTCTATATCACACAATGGTGTAAGACGATTTTATAACATATATATTTATTAGAACACAGTATATTTATTAATTTTTTCATATACATTTTTTCTTCAATATGAATGGAATGTTAGATTTTGACTCGTATTCTCAAGTAAACCCAATGTTAACCAAACAAGACTCAATTGATGTGGAGCTTCCTGGAGACGTGGGATACGTTTGGAAGTTAAAGATGGTATTTGAGGGAGGTTTGAAGACTAAAAGAACTAAAAAAATGAATTCTGGTAGGTTCCACGCGTGGACTGCGGTGTTGACATGCGCACAGACCGTGACATAGGGAGCGGTCGAACTCCTGTGGATTCACGCGGTGTAGACCGCGACGAAGGCAAAGGCATAGACTACAGTATTCTAAGCGGTCATCTCCAATGGCTTTCCGCGGTATAGGAAGCGGGGTGCACACCGCGACCCAGACCGCGGAAACGGCGTATTTTACCCAGATCAGGAATGTTGTACGGAAAAAGTAAAGGTTGTATTTCTGAAAGTTCTTGTACTTATCGAAAAAAGGAAAGAGTTTGTCTTCATGAAGAATAGGAAAGTCATGTACTTGAAGGAAAAGGATTTCTTCTTAACAAAAAGACTTGTCATAAATAGGAAATAGTATTTATGTGGAACAAGTAATTCTTGTATGTTTAGGAGTAGGATTTTCTTATATTAAACTCCTTATAACTAGTATAAATAGAACCTTGTATCTAGGTTATTTTGTGTGTGGAGTTAAGAAACACCATGTAACATCAGAGAGTGGAGAGATCCGGGTGAGAGATCCGTGAGAATATCCATTGAAGGATCAAATGGAATATCAGTGGATCAAGTTAGAGATCCATGAGTGATATTCATGGGAGACCTAGGGGATATTGTGGGGTTCTTTGTGAGGATCTTGTGAGCGTGGTTTGAGGTTTGGGTGTGAGAGAGAATCCTGGAATATATGGTTATAACAATCTATCATATAGTGGAACTTTCTCTGTCGTCCTGACGGTCCGTGGTTTTTTATCCAATTTGGGTTTTTCACGTATATCTTGTGTTATGGTTAGTTTATTTTCTCTCATCTATTTTTTCTGTTATTGACTTTATTAATTGCTATGAGTTATGGGCGTATATTAGGCACGACGCTTCCACGATCATCGGTTCCAAAATCATCCCTAACAATTGGTATTAGAGTCTTGGTCGGCGATGACAGTTTCAAGTCTTTACGGGATGTCGTATGGAGGACTTGGTAGCTATGGTTTGGTGATGACGATATTTTTTTAAGTCTTTATGGGTGATAGTTTGGAAAACTTGGTGGTATTGGGATGATGATTCATGGTTGCCTAGTATGATTTAACAAATGAGATACGTCTTGAAATCAGTTTTGAACTCGATGGGTTTGATGAAAAGAAGAATAGAGATGGAAGAAAAAAAAATTGGCTTGTGGTGGCAAGTACAAGTCATAAAGATCCAATCCGGGTCACACAAGGCTTTAATTGAATATTAAAAAAAATGAATGCTCGAAGTCTCTTGTGATGGTGTGGGGCTTATCCAGTAAAGCACTCCATGTTCTAGTAGCAAATCTTTCACCGGGTATGTGATACAATGACGAAAGGTCTTTCACAGAGTTGGGTGATGTAAGGACATGTTTATCCTTTTGGCAGTTTTCCCACTGGTCATGGAAAAAGATATGTTACTGCTAGTGGTCCATAATTGTGCACAAGGCATTGATCAGAAAGTGATGTAAGGTGTGTGGTGGACAAGGATGTCGATGTTAAAGAACTCCCTGGTAATCTGACGTGAGGAGTTGCACCACAATTTCAGTAGATTATTTTCGACATGGTGCCGTAACAACGAACACAAAGTAAAAGGAAGAAAAAAAGATCTTATTATGGTACATTCTAAAGTGGTTATACCTTGTGGTGGGGTATGTTGATTCTTGGTGATGAGAATCGTGGTTGTGGACAAAGATCTTGAGAATTCAAGCCAATGGGAGATTTGTAGGTTTTGGTTCGTATTCTCAAGTGAACCCAATGTTAACCAAATAAGACTCAACTGATGTGGAGCTTCCTAGAGACGTGAGATACGTTTGGAAGTTAAATATGGTGTTTGAGGGAGGTTTGAAGACTGAAAGAACTGAAGAAACGAATTCTGGTAGGTTCCGCTTGTGGACTGCGGTGCTGACATGTGCACAGACCGCGGCATAGGGAGCGGTCGAACTCTTGTGGATTCACACAGTGTAGACTATGACGGAGGCAAAGACGTAGACCACGGTATTCTGAGCAGTCATCTCCAGTGGCTTTCCGCGGTATAGGAAGCGGGGTGCACACCGTGACCCAGACCGCTGAAACGGCGTATTTTGCCCAGATCATGAATGTTGTACGGAAAAGGGAAAGGTTGTATTTATGGAAGTTCTTGTGCTTATCGGAAAAAGGAAAGAGTTTGTCTTCATGAAGGATAGGAAAGTCTTGTACTTGAAGTAAAAGAATTTCTCATTAACAAGAAGACTTGTCATAAATAGGAAATAGTATTTATGTGGAACAAGTAATTCTTTTACGTATAAGAGTAGGATTTCCTTTTATGTTAAACTCCATGTAACTAGTATAAATAGAAAATTGTATCTATGTTATTTTATGTGTGGAGTTAAGAAACACCATGTAACATCAGAGAGTGGAGAGAGTGGAGAGATCAGGGTGAGAGACCCGTGTGAATATCCATAGAGGGATAAAAGGGAATATCAGTGGATCAAGTTAGAGATCTATGAGTGATATTCAGGGGAGACCTAGGGGATATTGTGAGGTTCTTGGTGAGGATCTTGTGAGCTTGGTTTGGGGTTTGGGTGTGATAGAGAATCCTGAAATATATGGTTGTAACAATCTATCATATAGTGGAATTTTCTCTGTCGTCCTGACGGTCTGTGGTTTTTTACCGGATTTGGGTTTTCCACGTATATCTTGTATTATGGTTGATTTATTTTCTCTTATCTATTTTTTCTGATATTAACGTTATTAATTGCTATGAGTTATGGGCGTATATTAAGCATGACGCTTCCACGATCATTGGTTCCGAAATCATCCCTAACATGGAAGAATATTTTATTAAATCAATTCTGGTGTCTGTTGAGATATTAGAGGATACTAAAGAGTAAAGATAACCCTGTAATGGAGTTTCTAGGGTTTAAATCCCGAAGAAGTAATTGAATTTTGGGATAATTTAGAATTGTAGGTTTTTAATTGAAATTATAAAAACGAAAAATGAAATATTTTTCAATAAAAATTGAACTGACTGAGGGAAAAAAAACTATCACAAACAATCATACATTGAAAAACCCACAAATATAAGATGAAATCTCGATGTCTCATTTTTTGCTTTAATAAATCTATGCAAATTTTCTTGCAAGCTTTCTATTTTTATCTGCGAATAATAAAATAACAGTATATAGATAACCTATTGATGTTTCAAAATCATCAATTATAAATGTGGTTGAGATATGTGTTGAAGAAAGAATTGCAATCACACAAATCTAAACACAAATAGAAAGCAATAATAAAAGAAGACACAAAAGATTTTTACGTGGTTCAACAGTTTGCCTACGTCCACGGAGCGCACCGCACTCAATCCACTATATTTCAGAGATAATTACAATCCCTCTGTCTCTCTTTCAGTCTTTCTACAATTGCTCCCTCTCTCTCTAGCAATTTTCTCACACACTACGCACTTGTGTTTCTGCTCTATTCTTCACACACATTAAGTACAAATAATGGTGGTATTTATATAGGAGCACTAGGGTTAGTCAAAATCCTAATTGGAATCTATTTCCTATTCCAATTGCTTGTGCACGCAGGATTTCCAATTCTAGCAAAACTCGTCACTACCGCGGTCTGGACCGCTGTGTAGGCACATGCCTGCGCCGCGGTCCACAACGCGTAACATCTCTGTGAAACTCCGCTCCACAGACCGCAGTGTGTGCACCTTGTCTGCACCGCGGTACGCACAGCATGTATCCTCTGTGATTCTTCGTTGTGTGTGCCGCAGTCTGGATTACTGCCTCCACCGCGGTCGCCGTCGCGCCACCTGACAGAATTATTTTCTTCACCTGTTTCTTGCTTCACTTAACCCAACAAGATAATTAAGATTAAATTTTAAAAATAAATTAAGTGATTTTTTCATCTTGAGTTTGTGTTTGTGGTTGTGGGTTGGGATCGAATTTCATCCTATGTATTTTATAAAATTTATGTGAGATTCTTCACCTTAATATTATAAGAATAAATATAGAGTTTTTTTTAAAACAAAATAGATATACAGTTATATATTTAATATTTGATCTCGTTAACTTCCGATAAAATAAAATGAAAATCATATAAGTAAATTAGACCCACCCACCTCAATAAGTGAAATTCTTTACCCTAAATTGTATATTTTGATAGGGTTGACAATTTTTGCTTGATAATTACTAAATTGCAAGTCCGATACTTGGGAGTTTGGATGATTTTAGGTTGTTTCAAATCTCATGTAATAATAAATTAAAAATAAAATAAAATCTAATTTAATAATGTCAACTTTGTCAAATATATATATATATATATATATATATATATATATAATAAAAAGTAAATATATATATAAAACTTTTCCCCTCATTACGTACCGATAAATATATATCAGCGCTTTGTATATGAACCATTATATTCAATTGCTTTGACTCACTCTGTATGCATTTATCGGTACTTATTCATAACCAATGGCTCACATGCAATACACTAATGTACGCACCAAGAAGAATGAGGAGAAAAAGATTATATATATATAGTCATTTTCCTATGTATGCACCGATAAAATTATATAAAGACATTGAATGTGAGTCACTCATTTATAAAAGAGTTTTGACAATTGCATATATGTCTAGTCAAAGTATGTAAAATGAGTGGCTTACATTCAATGTCATTATATAATTCCATCGATACGCACTTATGAGAAAATTTTCGTATATATATATATATAAAAAAATTTAAGTCAGTAAGTACCGATATAATTTTATCAGTGTGTTAATAGTGGACCATTAGATTTACTTACTTTAACTCAAAGTGTATGCACTTGTCAAAACTTCTCCATAATCAGTGATCCGTATATATGCACTGATGTAATAAATACATACTCATTTTCTCATCGGTGCGCACTAATATAAAATACATCAGGGCATTGCATATGGAACACCGATAAGTGTATACCAACTGAATCCAAGCAATTGAATCTAATAGTCCGCATACAAGACATATATTTATCGGTGGGCACTAGGAGGAAAATATATATTTATATATATAAAAATATATATATAAATATATATATAAATATATATATGAGGAAATAGCCCTTTTTAACTAAAAAATTAAGGGGATTTCTATTTTTAACCAGTATCAGTGTTTTGATTGTTTTTATCAAATTTTCTTTTAAAGATACAAATTTAACCTTGCACCAGATTAAACACACTGAAATTAAACACACTAGGATTTAAACTGATGGTATATTTAATTCTCAGTGTGTTTAATTCCTAATATGTTTAATTTGGTGCAGTATGTGGAAAGTTTGTTAAAAACAATCAAAACACTAATACTGGCTAAAAATAGGAACTTCATTAATTACATGGTTAGTTTTAATTTTAATTATATATATAGTCATTTTCTTCTCGGTGCTTACTAATACAATTTACATCAGTGCGTTGGTCTAATTTACATCAGTGCGTTGCATGTAGACCATTGATTATAGAAAAGCTTTGACAAGTGTATACACTTTGAATCAAAGTATATAAATCTAATGATCCACATCCAACGTACTGATGAATTTATATCGGTACGTACTGATATAAGTTATATCAGTACGTTATATGTGGACCATTGATTATGAAGAAATTTTGACAAGTTTATATATACTTTGAATCAAAGTATTTAAATCTAATGATTCATATCCAACGCACTGATAAAATTTTATCAGTACTTACCGACTTGAAAATTTCTAGATATATATAATAGCAAGCACTGCGTTGGTCTAATTTACATCAGTGCGTTGGTCTAATTTACATCAGTGCGTTGCATGTAGACCATTGATTATGGAAAAGCTTTGACAAGTGTATACACTTTGAATCAAAGTATATAAATCTAATGATCCACATCCAACGTACTGATGAATTTATATCGGTACGTACTAATATAAGTTATATCAGTACGTTATATGTGGACCATTGATTATGAAGAAATTTTGACAAGTTTATATATACTTTGAATCAAAGTATTTAAATCTAATGATTCATATCCAACGCACTGATAAAATTTTATCAGTACTTACTGATTTGAAAATTTCTAGATATATATAATAGCAAGGAATATGCTTTTTTCATGAAAGACCAACTCCCAAACATAGAATGCCAAGTCCCAACAATAGCGAGTCCTAAAAGACTGAAAAGTTTACACTTCAGGACTCGCTATCTTTAGTGTGCATAAAAAATCTGCTTTGATTCCAATGAAAGATATACCGACATTAGAGATGCCCTCAAATAGCTTTTTGCCTAGGATTGACCAACCATTGCTCATCCACAAGAAAAAAATTCACATCAAAACTTGATTAGATTTCATCCTTACGAAAGATACAATAAGAGATTCCGTAGAAAAAAAAACCACAAATAAACACATGAGAAATAAAAATAACTCCAAGATTTTTAATCCTCATACTAATTCAGTTCATATACTCCCCAGTCCCCATGACTCATGTCCTCACCAAATCCGAATTAATCATAATAATTCAAAGAAAAATGTTTATCCATAAAAATAGGACAAAGAGTATTTTACAGTTGCAAATACCAGATCAGAAAACTGGCTTCTTTCCAAAAATATCCATCATTCAAACTAAATTAGATAAAATCAATGGCAGAGATTTTGGCCAAACCACAATTCATTTAGTTATTCAAAACTTTCAAAACAAATAAAATTAAAATTAAAAGTCATCTTGAGTCGATCTTAAATTCATAATGGGCGAACAAATTCAAGATACTGTGATAAAACGAAGTTATTTTGCTCACAAATAGGAAAAGAAACTCAAGACAGCAACATTTCAACTCAAGTCAGATTGAGTTCCAAGACAATTCAAAACTTACTTTTGGAACAATATGTTGTTTTTTCATATTTGAAGCATACCAACGGTATTCAAAGAGAAATAAAATCTCAAACCAATGAAGATAGAACAATAATCACAACTCACAAGTCCGACACAGAGAATCATCTTGTTCATTTGTTAACTGAGTAATGAATAGCAAAGGTAGAATAAACATACTCAATCGAAAAGGAACAAAAAGAACAATCTAATATGAACTGCTGCATGTGAAGGTGTAGAGTTGTCAAGAATCAAAGGCCGGCACAAAGACAAAAGCTCAAAACAAAATTAATTTGAAAAAGCAATATGAGTTTCTGAAAATTTGAAGAACTGCTCCTTGACAATCCATACTATATAGTTGTGTATATAGCCTATTGGAAATGACAAGTTCAATGAACTCTGAATAGTATATTATTGCAAATTTTTTGCCCGGAACTGACCAGAATATCAATAACTGAGCAGCAACTGATGCGAAATAACTAACAGAAAAAAAGATAACAGAAAATATTCAATAAGGGAAATCTGTCACTGGCAATGGAATATCAAGAATCTGTCAACAGGGATTCTATTTAAAAAGTGTGACATCTCTACAATCTTTGAAAGGATGCACAACACACAAAATGAACCACAAATCCGATAAAAATGAATCTGCATAAAGAACTTAGAAAAAAAAACTATAAAAACAAATAAATAAAAGAGTCACACACTCACACCACAGCAATCTGATTCAAAGGCATCCTCAAAGTGATCGTCAATTTAGAACTACGTTTTAGCTTCCCAAGAAAATGCATAATAAAATGATCAAATTAAACAAACATGCTTAGTAAATCCATAATGTTGATAAATAAAGAATTCAAAAAAAAAAATACAATGGAAGGAATAAAACTATCCCCGCCGTCATAAACATCATACCATTATTCAGTAATTTCATATCGACAGAATGATCTAGCCTTACAAACCGAATGCCTTTTTCTTCAAAAGGAATTTAACAACCAGAACTTAGGGCATAAAAACAAACCCGTTCTCATTACAATACATGATTCACAACCTTTGCAAATCGATTACAGTAATATGAGACACTAAATATTTACATTCCATAAAGGAGAAATACTCCCCTTATGATCGAAACATTATTTCTTATTGTCCTTCGGTAAGACAATAAAACAACACCAGTTCCAATTGATGAACACCCCGTTCCCAATTGATGAAAACTTTACAAAAGAAAAGCAACCCCTAACAAATCCAAAGAGCCTTTTTGGATTCATATAATTAACCATATATCCACATAATTATACATAATGAAAGTAAAGCAAACGAAACAATTTAAATGCAACCGACACACCAAAGACAGGCATGATGATCAAGAGCAGCAATCCGGGCAGCGACTCAACCCATTCTCATTACATTCCAAACACCTCTTAAGCACGCCATCGTCCTCATCAAACAACTTCCTACTCCCACTGCAATTCCCACATGGCACAAACCTCACATCCCCACAGCAACGACACACGAACCCGGGTTCCCGTCTAGGGAACCCATCAAGAACCCTAGCCAACTCACCGGTCTCGAACATACCCTTCACAACGTCAGCTCCACCCACATGCTTCCCGCGTATAAAAACCTGCGGCAAGCTCACATTTTTCCCACCAAACACACAATGCAACTCTTTCTTGTAAGCAGAATCCATAGAAATGTCTCTCTCATCAACCCAAACCCTAAACCCTCTAAAAATCATTCTAACCGCGTAACAATCCTCGAAAGTCCTCCTAATTCCTCTCAAACTAGTCAAATACACAACAATACGATCCTCTGTACCGGGCAATTTTATCATAGAAGACTCATTGTAACTCAAAGACAAAGACCTCACAGGTTTCGACAATTTAACAAGTTCGTGACCTGTAATCGAGGGTTTTGACGGTTTATTGGACTCGAATAAGTTGCAGAGTTTCTTGACCTTACCTTTTATGGACATGCCGGCGGATACGACGGAATCCACCCTATTGTAGAACTTATTGTTGATGGTCATGGCGCGATTGAGCGAAGCGTAGTTGATTTTCGGACGAGAATCAACGTTTGGAGCTGTTGCTTGCATCGTAAACGAGCGATTGAAAGCTGAAGCTGATTTGGTGGCGGCGGTGGCGGTGGCGGTGGCGGTGGTGGGTTTGGTGGTTCGCATGGTGGTGGTGGTGTTGTTTTCAGATTCCGCCATCGACCCAGATCGTGAAACGCAATCAATCTTCAAAATCAAACGACTTTTTGCTCGATTTTGATTTCAAAAAACAAAAAAGGATGATTATGATACGATTACGATGATGATGGTCAGAAATGAGAAATGATCGAGCGGTAGCGGTGATGGATTCTGGGTTTGTTGGGATTATGAATATGAATTTGGGTTTTTGATTTTTTGATGAATTTGGATTGAGTTTGTTTTTGTTATCAGTTTTTTTTGTTGCTGTTTGTTTTCGTTGTCGTTGAGAGAGAAATGAGGACGAGAAGCTTTCGAAGGCGTACATTCAAAGTTAAGAATTTTGTTTTTGTTTTTTGTTTTTTTTCTTCGAAAAAAAAAAAAGAGTAGATGCATGAATAAAGATTTTTGTTATATATATATATATATATATATATAGCTTGTTTAAATATAAAATAATTATATTTCCTTCCAAAAAATAAAATAATTACATAGATTAATATTATTTTATTTAAGTTTAATATCATAATCTTTTAAATGAGATGTCACTTAATTTATTTATTTAAATTGAAATTGTATCGCTAGACAATCCAATAATTTAACTTAAATGATATGGTAAATGAATTATCATCGCTAAACACAATATGGGATGGTGTGGTTAATGAAAAAATCACCTGTCATATCATTTGAGTTAAATTTTTAGTATCCAAATAGTATAAGATCAATGTATTTTATTCATTTAAATCATACAAATATAAATGAATAGATTATAGTAATATCACATTATTTATTTATTAAATTTAGATATTAAATTTGGATAAAATAATTTAATTATTTAAATTATACTAAATTTATATAATTTAATTATATAGATCATATTTATAAAACAGAATTGAACATTTATATTATATATTAAATTTAGATAAAGTAACTTTATTAAATTATAATTTATATACAGAGAATTTGAAAAAGCAATAATGTAAAGATGATTTTTTATTATTATTATTTATTATGGGGTGTGGGGTAGGTGGTGATGTCACCATCACCTCCTTGTTTGAAAGACGCGGTTTAGCTTGTTTGAATTTTATTTATTTATTTTTGGTACTATTCACCTTTCTGTCACGTTTCCCTTTTTGTCTTTTTTAATTTTCTTAATTTGTTTTTTTTTTGTTTTTTGATAAATTAATTTGTCTTTTTATAATAATATTCTTCTTGGGATTGAGGTGAAAAACAAGAGAAAAATAGAGAATTTTGGGACATAGCAATAGTAATATTAGCGTATTGGCATATATGTGACAATTTGATAATTGGAGTAATATTAATCGAATAATTGTACTGAATCTAAATTTGGTATCTAAATCTAGTATTCAAATAATGTGGTAACATTTAAGTTTTTTTTTATATAAAATTAGACTGACCTAGAGAGAAAAAGCATCACAAGCAATCATATGTTGAAAAACATTAAGACAGTATCCATCAATAATATAAAAAGAATAAAATGAAGAGTAACAAATACCAAAAAACACAAAAACCGGCGGGAACAATCCTGACAAAAACATTGCACGCAAGCAATAAAAACAAAAAACATCAAGAAAAACGAAAAGACTATCTACACATGCAATCATTGTCAACTAACAAAGAGCAGAAAGACGGAGAGTTTGTCCACCACGAATTGACCTCTAACCCCAAAGCATGCTTAGAAAAAACGTTTGCAACCTGATTCCTCTCCCTAAAGATATGAGAAACCTGAAACTCCATTTTTTATATCTGATAGATACAGTGTTGCCAAGCCTGCCGAATCCGTCAAGGAACCTGTTCAGAGCGAGAGAAGAGCAGTTGAACCACATAAGAAGAATCACTCTCAAGCCAGATTCGATGCCACCCATTCTGCCAAGCAAAATTAATAGCTATCGAAGCTGCAAGAAGTTCCGTCTCAAATGCAAACACATGATCAAGAGGAACAACAAAACAACCATTTACAAAAGCTCTACAATTACTGAAAATACCCCCACAACCCCCAGCACCTGGAGAACTCAAGGCGGCACCATCAGGAATAACTTTGGTCCAACCAGGAGCCGGAGGCGACCAAATCACACTCCTGATAACAGGGGCCCTAGCCGGACGGCCACGAAGATCAAAACGACGAAGAATCAAAAGATCATCTACACAATTACGCATACACCTAATCTTTAACTGATTAGCGTCAAACACAGCACGCCAAATAAAAGACAAAGCAGATCTGAAATCCATAATCTTACTCTAAAAAATCCACTGGTTACGGGCAAGCCACACACTCCAAACAAAGGCATGAATAGTTGTCTTCCATAAAACACGCACTTGATCGCTAAACGAAACTGACATGGCCTGAGAGAATAACGAACTCCACGTGTCGGTAGAAATACGTCGCTGAAAAGCTGAGAAAATCGCCTCCCAAAGAGCAACCGCTAAAAGGCATCGAATGAAAAGATGATCAGACGACTCACTGTTAAACCCCACAAACACTACATCGGGAAGCTAAGTGAAACCCAGCCCTACATAAGCGATCCTTTGTAGGAAGCCGATTCAACAAAAGACGCCATGTCAAAGCTGACCAGGAGGGAGGGATAAAATGACACCAAACTTCTCTCCACCAAGGGACTTGCGGAGAATCATAGATCATACAGGAATAAGCTGACTTGCAAGAAATCTGCCCATCCTGAGAATGAGCTCACACCAAAGAATCTGTAACTTGAGAGATAGGAACCCTATCGATCCGAGAACATAGATCTGGAAAACGGACTCAAAAACTATCGTCAAGAACCCACTTACCCTCATAAATAAAATCAGAAACCCTCATCTTGAGAAGGGTAGCCAAGTAATCAGGAATTCCCAGAAGCTCAAGAATGGGAACCCCCAACCAATTATCGCGCGCCAAAAATCCCGCTGAGAATTCTCTCCAATGAGCCAAATGCCCTCTTTGAGAATATCTGAATAGTGAGAGTGGAAAGAAGGCCAAATCAACCAAGTGAAACACCCCCATGAGATTTTCGAAGCTGCGTGAGATACTGTTCCCTCATAAACGAAAAAGCAAAACTCTCAGAGGTCATAAACTTCCTGGTGAGCTTCTTTAAAAGAGAATCATTCAGTAACCCCAGATCTTTCAAACCAAGACCACCTTGAGAGTAAGGCTTACAACAACGACCCCAAGCAACCCAAATCAGTTTAGTCTCCTCACAAGAACCTGTCAATAAAAAAATTCTCAACTCACGATTAACCAACCGTAGCAAAGAAGAAGGCTATTTGTAGATCATGAATGAATGCACAAAGGATCCCGTAATTACCGACTTGATCATAGTAGCTCGACCGGCCAAAGAAAGGGCTTTCCCCTTCCAATTAGCAAACTTAGATAGGATTTTATCCGCTATAGGCTGTAGCACGGATTTCTTAGGCTTTCCTCGAAATAACGGTACCCCCAAGTATGAGAAAAGCAACCGACCAATCTACATACCAACCAAGGAATGCAATCTACCAATCCGAGATGGGGAAGCAGAAGATCCGAAATAGATAGATGACTTACCCCAATTAACCAGTTGACCTGAAATGTTACCATAAGCCTCAAAAGCACTCATGATATTCTTCAGATTCTGAACCGTGTCTCTACAAAAAATCAGAACATCATCTGCATAAAGCAAATGAGTAGGAGAAAAAAAATCCCATCGGAGAAGAAATAAGCAATAACTGAGAGAAATCCACCATCCTCGACAACAGACTACTAAGGAAATCATCCGCAATACCAAACAAGAGGGGGGATAGAGGGTCACCCTGACGAACCCCTCTAGAACAATGAAAATAACCCTCCGGGGACCCATTAATCAACACCGAAAGCCTCAAAGATCTTAGGATGTAGTCAATTCAATCCATAAAAATTGGAGAAAAACCAAAAGCTTGAAGCACTCGACGAAGAAAAGACCAATCCAAAGTATCGAAAGCTTTACGGATATCTATCTTCATGGCCAAATTACCTCCATAACACTTTTTATGCAACGCATTCACACAGTCAAAAGATAAAGCGATACAGTCCTCAATGTGACGGTACCGAATAAACCCAAACTGATGAGGAGAGACTATCCTAGCTGCAATCTGAGCTAACCGATCTGCCAAAATTTTGGAAGAGATTTTGAACAAGAAGTTACTAAGCATAATCAGACTAAACTGGTCTATCAAATTCGAATCCTTCTGCTTCGGAAGAAGAACAATGAAACTGGAGTTCAAGCTTGGAAAAATAACCCCTGTATGGAAAAAGTCCTGAACCGCAAGAACCACGTCACTACCCACCACCTCCCATCAACACTAATAGAACCTTCCTGAGAAACCATATGGCCCATGAGCAGAGGCTGTATCCATAGCAAAAAATGTATCATGGATATCGTCCGTCGAAGAAATGCTAATCAGAAAAGCATTTTCCACATCAGTCACCAAAGAATGAATCACATCATCCACCACCGAGAAATATGACTCAACCCGAGAAGAATCCGAAGAAAAGAGATTCGAATAAAACTCGATGATATGATCCCTGATAATCAAACAGTCATTAGTAAACACCCCATTAATCGAAAGTGAAGACAAAGCATTCCGGTACTGTCTACGTCTGACAGAGGCATGAAAGAATGATGAATTACGGTCACCATCTTGTAGCCACTTCACTCTTAACCGATCACGATAAAAGCACTCTTGTTTGCGTAACAACTCATCAAGCTCATGATGAACTCGAGACTCGGCCAAGAAAGACTTCTCTAAAAAACCCAGATTAGACATCTAAAGCTGAATAGACTGAAGCTCTGCTGATTTCCTAGAAATCTTGGAATTTAGATCCCTAAAAACCTCCCAATTTCAAGTCTTGAGTGCATTCTTTAACCTCTTCAACTTGTTGATAACCACCTAATGAGGATTACCCATATAAGAGGAACTCCAAATACGACAAACTAAAGCCATAAAATCTGGGTGATCCAACCACATGCTCTGGAACCGGAAAGGCCTAGGACTAACGTTCACAATATCCGACAACCGAATCACCAACGGACAATGATCCGAAAATCTAAGAGGGAGAGCCACACAAGAAATGTCCTGCCAACAGGAAATACAACCCTCAGAACCAAAGCTCTATCTAACCTCTTCTCAACTCTAGTATGAGGATAACGACCCCTAGCCCAAGTAAAACGAGCCCCCTGGGATCGAACGCCAACCAAATCACAATCCTCAATAACAGACTAGAAATCCTTACATGAGCTACAAGCTGAAGAATGAAGGCCTAAAGACTCATAAGCTCCCAAAACCACGTTAAAATCACCCACAACCAACCAAAAGGAAAAAACCAAGCTGATCATGTCCCGAAGAGACTGCCAAAGCGATCTTCGGACAACCGTCGACGTACTCGCATAAACAAAAGTGAAGTAATGCAACCAAGAGTTAACCGTGATCAAAACAGTAAGCTGCTGCTCATGAAACAGGACAATCTGAGCATCAGAAAAAGAATCACAAGAAAATACCCATTTCATAGGTAAAAGACCCATTCCCAATACCATGACAATTCCAGTAAAGGACACTAATCATTGGAAACGCCAGAAGAAGTCCGTATCTAGGACTTTAGCTTCATCAGCCTACGTGTAATCATCGTCGTCCTCTAAGAAATATTGCTAGCATCTAATCCTTCTGCCTCAGTTTGAGAAGCCCATGAAGAACCAGCAATGAGACGGAGCTCAGCTTGGGAGTCAGAGGTCGAAAGTCTAAACTCTGGGTAGAAGCAGTAACCGAAGAGTAAATCTGAGAAGATCCTGAATATTCATTCCTAACCCCATAAGCAGCATGCGGAATCGGCGAACGCTGAAGTGAGAAAGGTCCCACAATAGTAGGAACCGTCTAAACCAATGAATCTATGACCGGAAGAGCCTGGTTCGGAGCAGTGGAATGACCATAAAAAACCGGACCCAAAGTAGAAGAGGGCTTCAATATCATCTCAGATCCCGAAAAGGAAAAAGCCTGACCAACTGACAAATCCAAACTCAAATCAGACCTAATATCCACAGGAGAGTCATGAACCACCAAGACATTAGAAACCGGAACTACTGCTAAGGACCTAGGAACTATCGGGATTACATTAACACTCAGACTGCTGATCATGTGAAACCGTTAAAGATGTAGAATCAGATAAAATAGCTGAAACAACCCAATCTGAAGAGGCTAACAAAACATCATTAAGAGAATCATCGTTTTGCCCCCCTTCTTAGGGCTGACCAACTTGTGCAACCACCGCAGAAATAGTAAGACCCACCGAAGAAGTTAAACTTGATGAAGCAACTACACTAGTAGAAGAACCCATACTCAAAACCGGATCTCAACCTGCTGAAGAATGAATGGACTGAAGTTTTACCACATCATTTGAACACTAAATTTGGACAAAGTAACATTACTCTAATTAATTTTATAAATAATAATAATAATAATAATAATAATAATAATCTTTTTATCCAATAAACATTATAACCTTTCTAATTTAATATTCAATAAATTATTAATATTTTTTATATCATAAATTTTGTTATTCCAATTTAGGCGAGTGATAAATTAATAATTTTAATTAAATTATAAAATAATATTTTTATGAAATTCCATTGTAAGAATATTTGATTTCACTTATTCTATAAATTAATAATTTATTAAAAAAAATTCCATATACGAATTACCATAATTTGTTCTTGATGAATTTATTGTTATCTATATTTTTTCTTGAAGTTCAAATCTAGTTGGATTTATTATTATTATTATTATTGTTATTATTATTATTATTATTTGATAAAGTCGTATCTTATCTTTTTTTTCTTGTAATATATATAAAAGTGGGGGATTCAACACTTTGGCCATTGTACATGATTATATAGATGTAGGCATACAATAAATAAACAATTTAAAATAAATTATAAAATAATATATTTATGAAATTCCCTTATATGAATATTTGGTTTCACTCATTCTATAAATTAATAATTTATTTTAAAAATCCATATATGATTTACCATAATGCTTCTTTTTTTTTGAAATATCAATTTATTGTTGCCTTTTTTTTTTCCTTAAGTTCTAATCCGGTTGGATATTATTATTATTTTCTTTTTTCTTTTTTATTAAAGTCGAATCTTATCTCTTTTCTTCTTTTAATATATATAAAAGTTGAGGGTTCAACACTTTGACTATTATATATGATTGTATTGTTATAGACATGTGATAAATTAATATTTTTTATTTAATTATAAAATAATACATTTATGAAATTCCCTTGTAAGAATATTTTGTTTCACTCATTCCACAAATTAATAATTTATTTTAAAAAATCCATATATGATTTACCATAATGTTTTATTGAATATGAATGTATTGTTACCTTTTTTTCTTGAAGTTCAAATCTAGTTGGATATTATTATTATTATTTTCTTTTTTTTGACAAAAGTCAGATCTCATCTCTTTTTTTCTTGTAATATATATAAAAGTTGAGAGTTTCGGCTATTATACATGATTGTATAGTTACAGACATAATTTGTTAAAAAAATCATATTTTGACCATAATGTTTCTTTGAAATATGAATTGATTGTTGCCATTTTTTTTTTTGAAATTAAAATCTAGTTGAAAATTATTATTATTATTATTATTAGTATTATTATTATTATTATTAACAAATGCTGCATCTTATAAAGTTGAATTCCCATATTGCAATAGTAAAATATTTAGTGTCATTAAATGTGCTTTGACTACTTCTTAAATATTTAGGTCCCGTTCTACAGCTGTTTTTCAGTCCGTTTTCATTTTTATTTTTCAAGAACGATTTTGAAAACGCATTCATTTACCCTTTTTCATTTTATTTTCGAAAAAAAAAATCAGTATTAAAAGTGAAAGTTTTGAAAAACACAAAATACATGTTTTTTGTTTTTCATTTTGTTTTTCACTATTTTTATATATAAAAAAATTCATTTTTTTTAAAATATTAATTGTACTGTTAAGCATTTGATATGGTTAGGACAAGACGGGACAAAAATTTTAAATGACCAAAGTGCTATATATATATATATATATATATATATATAATGTATATATATATATATATATATATATATATATATATTTTATATTAATATTATAATATTTACATAATTAGTATATTAATATTCTATAATATATAATATTAATATTCTATAATATATAATATTATGATTATATATATTATTAAACATAATAATATTATATAAATATTATATATCATACAATAATATTATATATATATATATATATATATATATATATAAAATATCAAATATCAGTTTTGAAACCAACGGATCTTCTATCTACACAGACAAAATCAACGTCCACTTCATATGGGACATTGACCCAGAGATGTGTGATGCAGACTGCGAATGCAGGGCCTTTTCTAAAGCCATGAGGTCGTCTTGTAAACCAGGTCGTCCCCACCGTAAACCAGATGATCCGAACAGTCCCTGGATCGGTTTACATCCTGTTAAAAACAAGCCTCTCTCTATCTACAACAGAGCCCTCCAAATCTTTAGATTCGAAGGTTTATTGCCAGATGAACTAGAAAAATTCTTACCCCCTCTTCAACCTACCATACCTTGCTACATGGCCTCCAATTATGACAAGGATTTTCCTCATTTAGAACCATCTTCAAACCCAGAAAGAAATATGTTCTCTATACCTTTTGTTCAGACCACAAAGATCATTTCTGATGGATCCCTCAAACAACCTTCTCAGGCTGAACAAGTCCTCAATTGACACTCTCGCAACGCTAGAGTTCAAAATAGAGTTCTACACTCCATCGATCAAAAAATTGATCAAGTCTCACATCATGTCTCTCAACATGATCTCCACCTTCAACATCTGGATACCTCTCTACGCAGCATGTACACAGATTTACAGTCCATGGTTTCTAGATTGGATGTTGACCTCCATCAATACATAAACCAAGGATATTTTAGCCTTGACTTCGATGACAAAGAAAGGGAGATCCGACAGTTGAAAGACCAATTGGATCAAATAAGTCGAGACCACTTCACCATTACACCCTATATACCAAGACCACATCCACATCCCTATACTGCATCCCTAATATTTCCAACCCAATCTCCACCACATCTCTAGACCTCCTGATCACTCTCAGTTCTTCAAATCAACTGAAGACCTCTTTAGAAAGTATCCACATTTATCCCTACCAAGACATTCAGACAAGCCGTCGTCTAGCAGAACTACCCGACCTTATAAATAATCCTCTCCCCGGAAAAAGAAAGCTTCAGACCACCACAAACAAACCCTTTATGTTTCTCACCAGTCTACTTCCTTTTCAGAAGAAACCCCAACTGAAACCTCTACTGTGCCCTCAAAATCTTCCTACGAGTCTTATTCCTCTTGGGAAACATATTCTCCTATTTCATCTGAAAAATCTTACCACAATGGTAATCTATCTGATTCAGATGCCCTGCTAGATCTTTCTCAAATCTTTATAGCATCCATGATAGATCCTCAGCCGTCCACTCAGACGGTAAAAACGTCGTCAGATGAACCAACACCCATAGTTGATGAACCACCTGAACACAGGCCCCAGGTCTCTGCTCCTGTTCCTAAACCTACAAATGGTCCTTGGTTCAACTTAGAAGATTCTGATCCCAGTCAGTGAAGACGGAGAATGTCTAAAATGAGCGCCTGGCTCAATCTCCAGACTACAAAGCGTGAAAACAACAAGGAAACCATCTTAAGAGAGTTCGTTTCCAGATTCACTAGATCTCTCAGATATTTGTATCAGGCTCTCAGAGAATACCGACAGCTACAGTTAGTCCGATATGGTTCAGTGTCCCATGTTATGGGAATCCTTTTTCGAGAATTCTTTGGAGATGCCTCTCAATTCTACAAACAAACTAGACAGGAATTCTTTGAAATGCGTTGTTGTTCCCTTGACAGGAGAGACATAGATTTTCATTACAGACGCATGTCTTTTAGATACCATGACCTTGGTGGAGTCAATGATGAAAGCCTAAGGCAGGTATACTTAAACTCCCTTCCCACAGAACTTCAAGGTGAACTCCAACAAACAATTGAACTCTCGAACAGAACCCTTCGAGACATTACCTTGGGAGAAATCCACATGTTCACTCTTACCGCCCTAGACAAGCTCTGTGCCACACAAAGAGTTTTCACAAAAATGATCAAGGAAGGCAGGAAGTATGACAAGTACTGCAAACTACCTGATTCGTATCACCTCAAATGCAAATCCACAGACTATTGCAGTTGCAAACCTTACCACTGTTCCAGAAGACAACCCCTAACAACAAAAAGAATAGGAAATACAAGTACTACCAGAATAAGGCTAGAAGATCCTGGAACAAATCAAGCAAGTGCTTTGCTTGCCGATAGCAAGGACATTATGCAAAACAATGTCCTAATAAGAGGACGAAATTTGCCAAACTCATTCAACAACTCAGACAGATAGCTAATGATGTCCCCTCTGATGCTGACATCGAATCCATCTTCGCTGAACAAGATGATGTCAACCTACATACAACTTTCATGATTCAAGACTCAAATGACTCCAGTCTCTCTTCAGAATCATCTGACTACTCAGAGTCTGACCTCCCATCAGAGGCATATCAAGCAACAAGTGGAAGTGGCCTATCTTTAGGCCCCCAAGTTCAGGTCAATATTCTCACAGAAAAATATTCCAGACCTATCTCTGCCATTGCATATATCGACACTGGTGCCCATTCTACCATGATGAACCCACGAGTCCTGCCTCCAGATGCATGGAAGAAAAAGGATAATGAATTTCTAGCAGCTAATGGACAGATCTTCACCACCAATTTGGTCTCTAAGCGAAAAATCGGTATCTAGTTTTTCCCCACATGCATCCTATGGACTCATGTTATTGGTACCCCTCTACCAGACAAATACATCTTGATTGGTTGGGACGTTTACAGCCAGTCCAAATTCATCAGAATCCTCCCCACAGGTATCAGATTCAAAAGGGAATTCAAACCTTTCTCCGACATACCCAAGATTTTCTCTATTTCGGTTATTAACCTTGACTTTCAACAAATCCGAGAAAAGCTTCTTACCTTTTGCACAAATAGTCATGCTGGCTTCAGGCATCCTAAGCCTTTATGGAGAAACCCAGACTTCTTCATCAAGCTGCATTTCAAGCTCAATGAAGATATCAACCCGACTAAAGCTTCTTATTATGGGATGTCTCCAACAGATCTTTTGTTAGCCAATGAAGAATGCGAAAAACTCCTCCGACAAGGCTTGCTAGAACCCACTTCTTCCCCTTGGGAGTGCCAAGCCTTTTATGTTGAAAAACGTTTTGAACAACTCAGAGGCAAGAAAAGACTAGTTATTGACTACAAGCCCCTCAATATGTTCCTCCATGATGACAAATTCTCTGTTCCTAGAACCAACTCTCTATTTTCCCAACTGCCCGGTGCAACTGTGTTTTCCAAGTTTGATCTCAAGGGAGCTTTCTGGCAGATAGGAATCCATCCTGAAGAAAGGTACAAAACGATTTTCTGCCTCCCGAATGCATAATACCAATGGACTGATTTACCATTTGGTTTGAAAACTGCTCCATTATTTTTTCAAAAGGCCATTACCAGGATTTTCCGTCATATTCTCCATTCCGCCTTACTATACATTGATGACATACTGTTGTTTTCACCAGACAGT